>LR738709.1:231166338-231251520 GCA_902687465.1 Secale cereale | reverse complement strand
CATAGTCGGACGTCTGAGCGACATCACATAAAGGGCTTATAAATAAAAGAATGCCACAGTCGGACGTCTGAGCGACATCACATAAAGGGATTATAAATAAAAGAATGCCACAATCGGACGTCTGAGCGACATCACACAAAGGGCTTATAAATAAAAGAATGCCACAGTCGGACGTCTGAGCGACATCACATAAAGGGCTTATAAAAAAGAGAGTATAATGATGAAGTACTTCTGAAAGTAAATCAATACTGAGATAGTTGATGAGTTCATCTACCAAATGAACTTGACAAGAACACTACTCTGGTTACCCACAAGAATTTCCTAGAGACGGTCACCGGGTTGTAATAAAGTTTGACCCTAGGCCATGAACCTGTCTACTGAAGGAATTTAACTCTGCAGAGCTTGTACCATTAGTTCATAGCCGACGAACTCTACTAGCCATGGGGACTAGTTCCGTCTACGGTGTTTTAGTAGAAACCCAGCTAACCAGTACACACCCATTTAACATCCCGTCGTCCGGAATCACCCGCGACGACATTCACGAAAAACTTTAAGACGGGGAGGCTACAACCTCGAATAGCATGGGATCAAATTTATATATGCGCGCTCTAAGGGGTGCCCCCCTCACAGTCCCAACCGGAAACACCCATGCCCCCTGACCGGATGACGGGCTTTAATCCAGGGCCATGGAACCCTCATCCCGGCCCCTCTACTTGGTGTGTACTCGGAAAGTGGTTTACAACTGACTAGACCGTAATCCCAACGGACGGCCTATGATAGTACCAAAAAAGGAGACGAACGGAATCATGACATGATCACCGTTGATACTGAGTTAACCAACTACTGGCATGCTCCAACAATACCAGCATTCCACCCATCATATCACCATATGATCGAGGTGGTTCAAACATTATCCTTCGGGGCTCACCCGAAGCTTACTAGCATGAAATAAAACCATACACTTATGCCCATATGGTCATGCTTATGAAACGAACTACTCGAGCAAACATGCAACACACTCATCATATCAAAAGTTCAAACATGCTTGACTGGTTCTGAGAAGTCGGAGCCTAACTCGGTGTGGTTCGCGTCTCCGTCACGGCCTCCGGTATCTATGTATTTAATCAAATAAATACTAACATAAATACCGCCCGTGCAAATAAAGTTGCTCCAAAAATTTCCACATAAATATGACAAAAAACTAGGCAGAAAACTAAAGAGGACAGTAAAAGAATCAAGTCAAAATCATCTTTAATTTAAAAGACATTAGAGTTTCTGTCCAGGGACTCATTTGTAATGAAACAGAAAAGTTCCAGGGGCTAGAACAGAAAATAGCAAAGCGAATCGGTACGCAGTACGTCAACCGCTGAGGGGAAACGTACTTTGCCCGAATGCGCTTACAGAAAACGGTTCGGAGGGGAGAGGTGTGAGGCTGACAAGGGGCCCCACGCGTCAGGTTTGAAAACTGAAGCAGAGTCGCGCCAGCGCTGGTGCTGCGGTGATCGCCGGCGTCGATCCACGACGAGTTAGGGGAGGGGAGTGATACGTACGGCTTCTCGGTGATCTTCCGCGTCGAACGGTGGTGGAGTTGAGTGTCGGCGAGCCCCACGTCGACGGCAACCCTGTCTCCGGCGGACGGCGGCTCAGGTGGTTGTGGGCCTCGTTGGAGAGGGTTCCTGGGATCAAATTAAGGTGGGGGCTAGGTCTAGGTGGGTGCCAGGGTTCTACGCTTGAGTCCACGGCGGCGGAGAAGCTCTCATTAGAGTGAACGATGTTGGAGCCCGAGGCGGAGGGAGTTGGCCGGAGTTGGGGAAGAAGGGCCCCTCGAGGCTCTTCTAGAAGCTGGGCGTGGTCTAGGGAGGTAGTCAAGGTGTGCGGGCTCGAGAACGAGCTCGGGGGTGCCTTATATAGCCGACCCGAGGTGGTTGCCCTGAATGGATAAGTCCGGCGAGTCGATTACGGTGCTGCAGTGGTTGGACGGCAGAGTTAGGGGCTTGAGCATCGTCTAGGGGGTGTAGTGGTTCCATTCCCGCTCCTAACTTAGCAGGGGAGAGGGAGTTACGGGCTGTCCTCGACGGAACGGCCGCGCGGCACGTCGGAGGCAGAAATCGCGCTCTGCGCGCGCCAGGCCACGGCGACGGTGCGGCAGGTGTGTGCTGGCACTGGAGGTGGACACGCGGAGCGCTGGGGTGGTTTGGGCGGTGCCAAACGTCGTTGAGTCGCGGGGTGACTTCTGTCAGCCGCCACGGGCGGTGCTGTTGCCGCGGATGTCGCCGGCGTGGTCGGGCCAGAGCGCCACCGACGCCCAGAAGCGGCCAAGCGAGCGTGCGGCGCACTGGATAAGAAGAAGGTGCAGTGCAGCGTCGGGCCAAGGAGGTACTGGCGAGATTTGTCGCTGCGCCTGATGAAACTGACGAAACTGACAAACTATCGAACTGTCTGTCGACAGTTTCAGTTAACAGTTTCTGAACTAGACAGTACAGTGTATGCTAAGTGTTTGATGAAATGTTTCTGGGATGTGTGAAATATTTCTTGTGCTGATATTTGGTGTAGTGACCTCTTGATGCATCTAGAGGCTGCCTGATTTTTCACAAGATTTTTGGAAGAAGATAAATATGAATTTCACCAAATTTTGCAAATCTGGTCCAAACTTGCAGCAGGTAAAACTTGAAAATTTTGAACTATGGACTAGTGAAACAAGATGGATCTAGGTTGTGGGTACTAAGGACCATCTAGGAGAGTTGGTTTGGAATCAAATAGCTGGATGGAAAGGGTGGCTCCTTTGTAAATCACCAAGGTCCACTATAAAAGACAGAAATAGTTTTGGAGTGAAATAAATAGAGGAAAATCCCAATATGGTCAAAACTTACTGGAATTCATGAGAGATTTGTCCTACGGTGTGAAGAGGGTTCTGGAGATAAATATTTCTGTTGGGGTCATGGCAATATGAAGGTTGGGGGGGGGGGAAGATAAGTCCAAGACCAAATTTGAAAGACAAAACTCAAGTAGGGGAGAAAACAAACAACCTCTTTGAAACTCAACTTGGGCTTGAGCCAACCCAAGAGAAGATCTTCAAGGTCAAAAACCAAGCTTGAGAAATCTCCAAAAACCTTGGCCAGAAAGATTTTAGAAGAGGTTCAAGAAAAGATAAACTAACCCTCTTCCAAAAGGCCAAAAATTTGGAAGAAAACCAACTCAAAAATTTTGGGTGTTACACCAGCCTCGCTGCAGGTGGCACACGTGCGACCGTAGCCTCGACCTCCTGTTGCGCATCTGGTGGCACATGCGCTGCTGTGCCCTCAACCTCCTATCTCGCTCCCGACACCGCAGTCGCGGTAGTGATCACCGGTGCGCGCACCGGCGCTGTCGCCGCCGCCAAGCCGCGTGTCATAGGCGGAATCCTCCATTTAGATTACCCGATGCGTCCCGTCAACGCATGCAGATAGGAACCGATGTGCGCCCCCCTTGCCGGTGCCCCACCGCGTTGAGCATGAACTCCCCTTGTCCACGGCAAGACACACCACTTGCCCTGACCAGAGAAGTCCTTGGAGCTATCCAGTATCCCGCTTTGACCACTCCCATCAGAACTAGGCGTCCGCAGCCAGTGCTCCGGACCCTCATGATCTCGCATCCGCCCTATGTGAATGAGTGTCTTGTACTCCAGCAAGGCTCATGACGTAGGCTGCCGCACCGCCGGACCCCCAACCACCTCCGGCTCCTGCACCCATATACGCTTGGCTATCGGCACCTTGTCTGGATCAATGCACCATGCCCGAAGATTGAAGAGAGACAAGTCCTCTTTGTTCTCTGACACGGGCGCCAAACTCTCCACCAGACATGACGAGCCAAGGATCTCCGCCGCCGTCTCGATCGTCCACGCATGAGATGGGATCCCCTCAATCATAATGTCCACTTGTGTGCGCATCACTCTCGTAACAACTTGAGCTTGCTTGAGCCACGGTTTGACGAACAGCTTGAAGAACCCGTGCTCGACGGTGCCCGCCGAAAAATCTCTGTTGCGCAACTCCGGCTCCACAAAGACAATCAAGAAATCCTCAGGGTGGTACTTGGTGGATAGAGAAACGGTGACGAGGTATGTGTAGCTCCTCCGATAAGGCTTCCGCAGCCTCCTGGCAAGACACCGCTGGTCGTGTGCCTCCCACATAGGCCACCGCCGCCAGCCTCATTCGTTGCTCGAGATCCCCCATCTCCGGTGTTCAACAGATGTAACACCCCATATGTGATACTTTCCTATAATGGCAATAAAGCATTCTCATTTTGATCCTTGTCCTTATCCTTGGGGCTTCTTGTCTTTTGAGCTCTTTTTATTTTGCATTGCCATGTCATTTATTTTATTTTGCATCCTTGCTTTGCTTCATCATCATGGCATCATGGCATCTTAGTTTACTTCTGTTGTGTGTGTGAGTGAGGACCTTGTGATGTTGTGAGTGTGGTTCTAGCCTTGACTTGATAAACCCTAGGCCCCTCCTTTGTTTCCCTCTTCTTCTTCTTCCTTTTTCTTTTCTTTCCTTTCTTTACTCCATTGTGCAAGTCACCTAGCCAAGTTCATTAATGTTCTTTCTTTTTCTAAAAATCTTGCACCATGTCTACACCCTCTCTGTCAAATATCACCCTATTTGGAATTGATTTGGTTGGGTTTTAAAATGACAAGAGTTTGAACCATATTCAAACTCCTTTTATTTTTCTGCCTCTAAAAAAGTCCAAACTAATTTTATTAAATAGAGCATAAATCCAGGAGCATGGGGATAGTTTTCTTTTTCCCTAACTCTTTTCCTTTAAGCCTATGCTTTTCTTTTTTCTTTTCTGTCTGAAGAAAAAAAGAAAAGGGAAAAGAAGCAGAGTAGCAGTGCCCTGGGCCTCCTCCTCCTTCTCCTCCCCCCAGGCCCAGTCTTTCCCTCACACTGCGCGGCCCATCTCTTCCCCGCAGGCCCGACCGAACCGCTCGCAGTCGCACCGTCTCTCCCCTCGCACCTAGCCCCACTTGTCAGCCTCACACCTCCCGCGTCGCCGTCTGCCTCCGTCGCGCACTATAGAGCCAGAGCACGCCCTCGCCGTCGCGCCGTGATCACGGACGTTGAGGTCTCGTGATGTGAGCCCTCCATTTAAACCCGCAGCGTGTCCTTCCTTTCCCCCTAGGGTTCCTCTTCCTCCTCTCGCCGCCTGGAGAGCCAGGATCAACCAGATCCGCTGCTCCAGTGTATACCCGCACGCATCTGAGAGCGCCAGCTTGTTGCCGGCGTGCTTCCCGTCGAACTCAGCCTCACCAAGCGTGTCCAGCCGCTTCCTCGTCGTCGACTACGTTGACTACGTCCTCTACGCGGAGCCGATCGCCTTGTCGCTGACGTCTTCTTCCTCTTCTTCGTCTTCGGCGCCCGTAGCTGTTCGAGCCGCGCCGCCGTCGACTCCGACCACCTCCGGGCCAGCCGAACACACCTTCGTGCTCGTGGTGAGCGCCTCCACCTCCTCGTCCCCTTTTCCCCCTCTTTAGCACCGTCTAGCACCGAGTTCCTCGAGCACCCAAGCTCGTCGCCGTCGGGCCTCGTCTTCGGCGAGTGTCCCGACCACCGTAGGCTATCTAGTGCTACCCGTCTGCATCAGCTCGTCGCGTAAATGCCACCTGAGTAGTCGCTGCTCTGCCTAGGCCGCTGCATCGTCTCGTCGTTGCCCGCCGCCGCCGCCGTTCTGAAATGCGCTCACCGTCGTCGATACAGTAGTTGCTAGGTGATGCGCATGCTTCGAGTAGATGTGTCTCTCCTCCAGGAGCGCACCGCACCACTCCGCCGTGCCTTTTGGTCGCCGGAGCAGCTCTGACGAGCAGCTCCGACGAGCCCCTTGTTTTTCCCCTGCTCTGCATCTTCAGTTAAGTCTTCAGATATAGCACCTATTCTTTGTCAAGGTTTGATCGCTAGCGCAGTGGTTGTGTCTCCGGCAGTTAAGCAACAGTTCGTGTGTTCGAATCCGTGCGGGGCAGTGGGCATTTCGCCCCCTTTTTGTTTCCTTGAGAGACTGACAGGCAGGCCCCACCTGTCGGCCTCACTGTGTATCTCCAGCCCCCGCACGCACCCGCTGGCGCAAGCTCAGTGCAGCCGGGCCCCCTTGTCAGTGGCTCTCGCTAGATGAGCCTGGGTGTAATGCCCTAGGTGTAACACTTTCCAATTATGGCAATATATGAAACTTTGTCTTCATCAATTCCATTCTGGGCTCTTCTTTCATTTCGGGTTTCTTCGTTTTGTCGTGTGCCTGTGTGCATTTCATCCGTGTCATGTTGTCATGTGCATTGCATTGCATTCGTGTTGTCACTTGCACCCGGTCCCACTCGTCTCTTCCCGTTGTCCGTTTCGAGTTCCGACACTCACACACGTGCCTGTGGCACCCCCTAGTCCTTCTTTCGTGTGTGGCCGTGTAACGTTTCCGGAATGAGGTGAGACTTGTCGTGCGTTGTTGTTTTGGTACGTGTAGGCCGCCTGTCAAGTTTCATCGTGTGGAGTTCATTTGGTACTCCAACGGTAAACCTAGTGGGCTAAAAGTACCCCTTCCTTTTGGCCCAAGAGCCCCTCCACAACAGCCCACTAACCAGCACAACCACTCCCATCCTCTCGGTCGTCGGATCGTGATCGTGTGGGCTAAAACCGCACCCCATTTGGAGTCTCCTAGCTCCCTATGCCTATAAAAAGGCCCCATCCCCTCCATTTGGGACGAAACCCTAGTCCTCCTATTTTTTTCCATTTTTTTCCCGTGGACGCAGCTCCTCCGCGCGCCGGACGTGTCCGCTGGCGTCGGACACGTCCGCCGCCGCCCCCTCGGCCATTACCAGGCCCCACGTGGCCCGTCCGCCACCCAACAGGCGCCAAGCCGCCATGGGCCCGTGAGGCCCGCCTCTGGCCCTCCGCCGCCCTCCTCCCGGGCCGATCCACCCCGCGCGCCGCGCACCGTCTTCCGCGCCGCCGGCGAGCTCCGCCCGTCGCTGGCAAGCTCGCCACGCCGCCTCCACGCACCTCTGACGGCCGCCACGGACACCGCCGCCGTTGCGCCGCGCCACCGCCGCCTCCGGTCCGGCGCCACCCCGCACCACAGCCTCCATCTCCTCCGCCGGCCGGAGCGCTCCTCCGCCTTCGCGGATCTTCGCCGATCCGCCGGTCGCCGCCGGCTGCAACCCTGGCGGGCCGGGCGGATCCGGGTACCGTCGCCCGACCCGCTCCGCTCCGTCCGATCCGCCGCTTCGGACGTGTCCGCTCGCCATCGGACGGGTCCGCCCAAACCCCCCCTTGAGGTTTTTTTGCTAAGTCCCAGATTTTTGCATATTTTGTTGGCATCTTGTGAGTGGTGTAACTTTCAGTGTGCTTGCCAATTTGTGCATATGATATATCAAAATGATCGTGGTGATGTGCTCTACGTTTTGTTCCATTGTGGCATGCTTGTTTGAGTCCATCTAGATAACCTAATCATCGTGACAAGAGTGCTACTTGTTATAAACTGCTGCTACTTGTTATTTTGTTGCCATATTTGAGATATGATAACTTGGTGCATGTTTATCCAAATGGAGCATATGATATGTCAGAATGTTCATTGTGAAGTGCTCTACATGATGGTTGCTGTAGCTTTCATTTTAGGTGCAATATTGCCATGTTTATCTCTATTGCAAAAGTGCATGTGGCTGGTAAGTGCTGAGACTTGTTATGAGATGCTGATTTGAAGTGCTCTTTGCTATTGATGTGTTTGTCTCCATGTCACATGCCAATATGATTTAGAAGCACCATCATATGGTCTTTGCTGTGGTGCAAACCACTTTCCATGATATGCCTTGAGGTGAATTAAACAAGCTTGTAAACAGGCCATGCCAATGTTACTGTTTTATACTTAGTGAAAAAACTGCTAAGTCTGGAATCTGTTTTAACCTGATGCTATGTTTGCTGGATGCCCCGCTCAAATCCATCCTTGTTTTGGAGTGGCCAATGATCATTACTTGTTGTCCATGTTTTTGTCTATCCATTCATGCCCTTACTTGCACATATGGCCTGCTGTAGCTTATTTATTTCTTGCTCTCAAGTTGCTATAATTTATATCTGTCAGGTTTTTAACAGCATGATCAATTTGGTGTAGCTTCTTGCTATTGATCCATGCCTCCTATGGAGTTGCTCCAATGGAGTTGTTTTCTGTAGAACATGTCTACTTCACATCCATGCGTCTTGTCTCCATGTTTGAGTGTTGTAGCTTTATTATCTCTTGCTCCAAAGTTGCTATGTGGCTGTTAACTTCAGCTTTGCATTGTATCTTGTTTCGTGTGTATGTGTTGAACCATTGCTCCGTTTTGAGCTTGCCCTATATGAAACTTGTGTGATTTTGCATGTAGAATCATAATATCATGTTGTTTACATGTTTGGAGTGTGTTTGCTTGATGTTTGGATGCATCTTGCACGGTTGCCTTGCTTGTTTTGTTTTGCTCATATCTTCTAGACCGTAGCTCCGAATTAAACAAACTTTATATGAAACTTGACTAGAATTTCGTGTAGATCATCATGGTGCATGTTAACTTGCTGTTTAACAAATTTAACTTAAGGTTTGTTCAGATCTGTACCAATTTCAAAATATGCATATGAGGACTTACTATATTTGTTATATGTTGATTTCGGCCTCATTTAAACTTGTTGTTTTGTGTTGTTCTTGTGTGCTTCATCCCTTGCCATACTTACGCATCATCATACTTGCATCATGTTGATTGTGCATTGCACCTTTTTGATATTGTGCCATGTGGTGTTCTTGTGTTGAGTAAAGCCGCGAGCCGAGACCGAGTACGAGGGTCCTACCGAGGTTGAGTACGAGGAGCCGTCTTACGATGCCATCGATGACTCGACAGGCAAGATGACCTGACCCAGATATCATTATTATCTTTGCCTATTGCTAGAAGTCTCGCTCTTTAGCTTATTGCCTCGATGCCCATGTTCTGGTTGTCAGCCTCCTATTGTAGCCATTAATATCTCTAACCATCCAACCTAGCAAACTTTGATTGGCTACGTAAGCTTCACTTAGCCCCTCTTATAGCATTGTTTGTTGCAGGTGAAGATTTGAAGATTCTTGCTTCATGTTTAAGTTATTGTTGGGTTATCACACTATATAATCTGTTAAACTAAATCATCTATATATATATTGGTAATGGGTGGAAGGCTAAGCCTCTTGCTTGGTGTTTTGTTCCACACATGCCTCCCTAGGAACCGTTTAAACTGGTGTTATGTTCCTTGATTATGCGTCCCTAACATGGTGGGGTTTATGGGCCCCCCTCGATAACATGCTTTGCGCTAAAGCTTTTCCAGCAAGTCCCAACATTGGTTTTATATTTGCCTAACAACTAAAATTTGCATAGGGAGTTATAAACCCTTTTTATTAATCAAGAACCCGGGCCAGTGCTCCACTTGAGTGTTGGTCCAAACTGGGGGTTATGCGGGGCCACCTTGGGGGAACCCGAGGGCTGGTAAAAACCCGTAGGATCACCCATCCGGTCGTGGCCTGAGATGAGATACGCGCGGCTACTATCAGGGTGTCGGCACGCCGGGAGTATTTGCTGGAATAGTTTTACCTTAGTCGGAATATCTTGAGCATGGGATTCCGAGAATACTCGGGTCTTCCCACCTTGGATTTGCGACTCCGCAGATCATGAGCTTGTGATGGGCTAAGTTGGGACACCCCTGCACGGTTTGATCTTTCAAAAGTCGTGCCCGTGGTTATGTGGCAGATGGGAATTTGTTAATATCCAGTTGTAGAAAACTTGACACCATGTTCGGAATACACTACCCGCGTGAGTAACCGTGACAGTCATTTTCCGAAGGGGTTCGGGAAGTGAACACGGTGGGGTTATGTCTGACGTGCTTAGATAGGATCACTTCGTGATCACTTTGACGCTCGTGGCACTTCTCTTCTCGCTCTAAACACATAAGCTAGTGCTAGGGCAGCTGCAACCTTTGTTCTTCAGCCTTGTTCCACACCCAAGGCTTAGATAGTTTTGCTACCCGGGAACGGGATTGCTGAGTCCTCCGTGGCTCACATATTCTACACAACACCAGATGCAGGTACTATGTTGAACTACACAGGTGACGATACAGAGCTGTACTGGGAGTTCGATGAAGAACGTGGGCGATACTACGTGTACTATCCCGATGATCAGTAGTGGCTTCTACTAGGGGCGATTCAGACCTTGTGGCTTTATTTATTTGGTATCATTCATTTGGATCTTTGTCCGTAGTCGGACTGTGATGTTATTTGGATGATGATTGCTTATGTAATGTATTGTGTGACGTGGCGAGTGTAAGCCAAGTACTCTTTTGCAATTTCATCCCTCTTTTACATGAGTCGTGCAAAGATACCATACTTGAGATCATTCTAGTATGAGCTTATACCTTTAAGTCATGCCTCGACACGTAGGAGGTATAATCTCATACTGGGCATTACAAGTTGGTAATCAGAGCCTTCTCCGACCTAGAAGCCCCATTAATTGATCGAATCGTTGACGGTTGAGTCTAGGCACACACTTGAAAATGTTTTGAGTCCTATATATATCGGAGAGTAGGATTTCTTTTGCTCCTCATCCCTTTTTCACACTGGCGAGGACTCCTGATTATTACTTATCTCTTCTACTCTCGAAAATTCACTAAATGTTTTTTTAGGATCACGCGAGTATTGTTTGAATTGTTTCGATGTCTTTGTGACGAGAACATTGTTCTCGATGCCTCCTGTCATTTAGGGGTTGTGGCAGTGTCCCGGGGAGTTGAGCTCCGAGGTGTTGTCGTCACAAATATATCGCATCAGTTCTGGAATACTTAAGATGACCGACATCGAAAACTCTTCTATGCGGTTAGTGGCAAGATAACCCCGACATCACCCAGTAGTGGAAAGGTAGTTCGGGAGTATTGACATAGCTTGTATAGCAGATGTGTTTCGAACGTCCGAGGTAAACGATTTCCAGAAATAACTGGTTATGTGTTGAAGGATGGATACAGCTAGATGTAGGATTAGAGTTGAGTGCGCGATGCTTCCCCTATATCCCCAACACCTGAGTGCATAACTGGAAACTTACGGAAATTAATAGGTGGGTTCATCTAGTAGTTCGTAGGCATTCTTCCCACGAATGCATGCTATGGAGTTCGGGGTTCTACATTGAGTGAAGTGGTTTTATGGGCGTTGTTCGGATCGGGAGTTGCATCTTAAAGGGTCCTTGGCTATGCTGATCCGGGGATTGCAAAACCCTTTTGTAACACGTTCCATAAGCTTTCATCACGAATATTTCGAACGAAGGTCCTATCTTGTATTTGTTCTATCTGCTCCTTGTTGTTTTTATTTACCTTTTGTTCTCCCAAGTGGCTTCTCAAGAAGATTGTTGTACCATTAAACTGTGGATTACATTCGTTCATTTTGTTTGAATGTTCTTGTGAAGACTTATGTTGCAATTTCTAGCCGTTGATTCAGCTTATATATTTTCAATCAATGGCTAATAGTTGTCATCTCATTAAGGATGGCTCCTAAAAGGGTTCCCAATGCTAACCGAGAGGGTGAAGAAGTTCCTGTTCGTCCTCCTCCCCCAACTCCTCCGTCTGAGGCCTGGAGAGCAATTATGCAAGCCTGGCAGTTCTTCTGGAAAGACATCCGGAAAGTCATGGACTACCGGGATATCTTCGAGTTCTGGTAGAGGGCTGGCATTAAGAGAGTAGAGCTGATGCTCAGCCATTCGGGCCAAAACATTGACTGTCTTGCCGGATGGGTGTGTAAGTTCAACAGTCCTAGTGTAGCAATCAATCTTGGCGTAATGAGCTGTCATCCAGTCCATTCCCAAGATGATGTTTATGTCCGAGGACTTGAGAGCTATTAGTGAAGCGAGAAAGTCAAGTCTATCGACAAGAATTTCGTTTCCATGGCTTACCATAGAGGTTTGCCATTTCGAGCCAGGAGTTTGAATAACCATGGAAGTGGGCATGTCACAAAAAGTCATGTTGTGCATTCGAGCATAGCTCTCAGATATGAACAAATGAGATGCTCCAGTATCGAAAAGAACAGATGCCGGATGGCAGTTAACAAGAAGCGTACCAAGGACGATGTTAGGATCCTCATAAGCTTCCTCAGCAGAGACATAGTTGACATGACCACGTGCAGTGGGGATTGGCTTGACATAGTTCACCTTGCCTGTTGGCTTACCATGGCCAACGGACCTTCCTGGCTAGTTCTGAGGAAACTCTCGCATGTAGTGCCCTGGTTCTCCACACTTGAAGCATGTCACAGTGCCAGTGCGTGGAGCAAAGTTGGCAGGTGGTCCTCCAGAAGTCTTGGCCGGTGCATACTGCTGGGTTGGGCGAGGCGCCTCATAGGATGGCCTCGGAGTGAACCTGGGTGGCAGGGCAATGTTAGGAACCCACACACGGCGCTTGTGAGAGCCAGAGCCGGATGAGGAACCAAAGTCACGAGGATGCTTTCGTGTGGCTTCAAAATTAGTATGGCCCGTCTCAACCCTAATGGCTTTGTTCACTAACTTCTGGAAGGAGGTGCACTCGTGCAGACGTAGATCTCGGCAAAGTTCAGGGCTGTGTCCCTTGCGGAACCTCGCCTACTTCTTGGCATTGGTGGACACTTCCTCCGGAGCATAGCATGCCAAGTTGCCAAACTCATGACTATAGCCATCCACGGTTAGCCGGCCCTGGGTGAAATTGCAGAATGCCTCCTGCTTGCTATCCATGAGACCTTCTGGAATGTGATGTTCATGGAATGCCTCACTGAACTCTGCCCATGTAGTGATTTGGCCAGCAGGACTCATAGCCTCAAAGTTTTCCCACCAGAGGATAGAAGGGCCCTTAAGATGGTAGGCGGCGTAAGTAACCTTGTTAGCTTCGGCCACACGGGCAGAGTGTAGCTTGTGGGTGATACTGCGAAGCCATTCATCCGCATCAAGAGGTTCAGCGGAATGATGGAACTTCGGTGGGCACATCTTGATAAAGTCATTAATTGACACCACGTCATTCCTCTGGCGTAAGGCAGTATTCTGCTCTATGCGTTCCAGCAGACGGTTGGTCTCTCTCTTGTTCCTTTCTGCCTCGAGCATAACTTCAGCCAAGGTGGGTGGTTGGGGCAGATTCTCATCTCTAGCCCCACTGGCCTCACCCTGCTCCTGAGCAGCAGGAGTGCTGCGAGTTGTCGGTGTACAAAAAGAGGGGTACACTTTTTTGTACCCCTATGATTGTGCACGCGCAGTCAGAGCCACGGCACCACCACACCAAGCATGGCGAGGGAGGCGAGCCGGGGCAAGACCAAAGCTCGATGGAGACTGGAGCGACGCCAAGAACAAGACCACAAAGAGCAAAGGGTCAAAGCGGCTCTCCCCGGCAAGATCCTTGCCGGGGCCAGCACAGGCAGCCCCGGCATGACCCTTGCCGCGGCAGCTCGCCCCGCGCCTACAGAGTGAATCACCCTTGAGTGCACCGCCCCCATGGGGCAAGGATTCGGGAGATATCCCCGTGGTGGCATGCAGATCTTTGTGTAGACATTCAAGATCAGACGCAAGTTAAGAAGACGACGACCCTTGGCGGGATTCCAGCCGAGGAGAACCACAAGGCCTCCGGCAAGCACCTTGCCGGGGATGACTACAGGCACCATGGCGGGACCCTTGCCGGAGCCCCGGCAAGGACCTTATCAAAGACACCCGCGGGACCACCGTCAGGCCCACACCAATTGGGTTTCCACCGACCCGACCAGCTGGACGGGCTCTTGCGTGGCAACCCACAGATCTTCGTGGGGACCCGCCGCTGCGCCACCTCAGCTGCCTGTCTGCCTACATGGTGCCTCAAGCACTGCTGGGCAGGGCGTGTGTCGACACGAGGAGGGGCGGCGACGGACAAGACGGACGTCTTCCCCCCGTCCCTGATAAAGCAAGGACACCTAAGCTGGGTTCATTAAATGCACCTTGTCCTGTAATGCGAGGGATAACCTCGCATCACTGTACCCATTCCACCTCATTGTGTGCCACTGTGGCAGCTCCTTTTTCCTATAAAAGGAGGCCCAAGGCGACCAGGAGAGGGATTCGGCTTTTTGGAGCTGCTCGCGACCCTCTTGGAGCTCCTCACTAGCTGAAGAACACCAACATATAATCCACCAAAGCAGGAGTAGGGTTTTACGCATCTTTGCGGCCCGAATGTAACATCCCAAATTTTCAATTTGGAATGTTATACATTAGATCATCATGCATATCATATTTTCTTGCTTTTGGTGATCCAAGAAAATCCTAAGCAACTCAAGGGCCCTCCGAGAGAGTTGGGGATTTCAATATTTTCATAATTGAGGTTTCTCAAATTTTGAAAATAGGATCATTTGATTTTATTTATTTTATGTTCAAGTATTTCTATCATAATATGAGAGAGGGAGTAAAATGACTCTCCCAAAAAAATTTAAAGAAATACAGAAGATTTAATAAAAAGATCAAATAAGTTTTATTTGGAGTTTTATTTGAACTAGGAGAAAATTGCATGTTTTCAAAAATTGCATTTTAGTGCCAAGAAAATGTTCGTCCTGTTCTAAATATTCCATTTAGACGGTGAAAATTTGTTTTGGTAATTTTAGATTTTTATTTCTTTTCTAGAGTTTTCTTTCTTCGTAGCGCCGGCGTAATTAAAAAAAAGGAGGGGGGCCCGACCCGACTGGACCGAAGCCCAGCCGAGCCAGGCCCAACGCGCCGCCGCCTTCCCCGCCAGCGCCGTCGCCGTGGTCGAGACGGACTGCCGCCGCCGCCGACTTATTTTTCCCCTTCCCCAAGCCTCCTAGCCACCCCTTATATATACAGCCCTTCCCCCCCTTTTGCCGCACACCGCCCGCCCCACCGCAGCCCGCCGCCGCGAGCCAGCCGCTGCATGCCGCCCCGCCGCCGCCATTGCCGCCGCCGCCGCAACGCCGCCGCCGCTGCTGCTGCCCACCGCCGCCACCACCGCCTCATCGCAACCCACCGCCCGCCGGTCGTCGACGAGGTAGCCGCCTCGTTTTTCTTTTAGAAGACCGTCGGTTTTTTTAAGAACCCTAGTCGGTTTTTCTTTAGATCGATTTACTAGATCGATTTTCTGTTTTTTTAGGTTTAGGTAATTAGTGAACGTTCACCCGTTCGTTCATTCTAACGAACAAATTCGTTGTTGAGTTCAGCTGACGAACGTTCGTTCGTTAAGCTGTTTTAGTTTTCTTTTCGTAGTTTATTTTCTGACCGCGATTTCTGATCCGATCTTCGTTTTAGTTTATCTTTTCGCTCGTTTATCGGAATCAGGTGATTCAAGCGCCTGGAGTTTCATCTCGAAATTATCTTTCCGTTTAACCTAGTCACTTAAGCGTTTGCCTCTGCTAAATTTGGACTTAGGTCCAGATTGGTTCGATAGTTGTTTCTCTTTCGCCGTTTGTCTTTCGTTGCTTTTCTTTTGTCGTTTCTTTTGCAAACCGGAGTTCTTAAGTTGAACTTTCTGGTTAGATCTCTAATTTGAGTCTTACCCGTGCATTAGTTAAGTACTTATTGTGTGTTTGTTAGTTTGCGATAGAGTACCCAGAGTGCGCCGCTTGCTACTATGAATCTCTAGGTTTTGCGGATCATCAGCAAGGCAAGTAATACTTTGATCATCCTTCCCAATTACCCGGTTTTCATTGCATTAGACAAACCCTCACACATTGCATGAGTAGGATCTTTTAACTTGTGGGACTGGGAAGTAGATGAGGTAGTACCTATTACCTGCATTACATTCAAACCTTTGGGAGTACTTCTACGTTTGCTGTTAGGACATGCTATGCTCGTAGACGTGGATTGGGTGAGTGTATCCATGACATATGTGAGTTTGTTAATTAATGGTTCAACTTAAGGTGGCAACTTTAACACACATCTGGGTGGATTGAGGCACCTGGGTATTCCAGCGATTGCCTGTTTTTCTTTTGGACCGCAACCCAGGCTCAAAGGGATCATGAGATTATTCATACTAGAAACTTCCGTGTGCAGCCACTTGCCAATATGGGCTCTGGCATAGTTGAGTAAGTTGTGGGAAACCTTTCCATGATGGGCTAGCAGATTTAGAGGGATTGTAGGTGTACCGGCCTATCTATCTGGTTAAGGGGACCTCTTCGGAAAGACTGTGTCTCGGTCATCCGTTTCTCAAACACCATGCAGTGCGAGAAACCAAACGGAGGCGATCGAGTCTTGTGGGGAAAAGTGCACAAACCTCTGTAGAGTGTACAAACTGATCATGATTAGCCGTGTCCCCGATTACGGACGTCTTGAGTATCTACTATCTGGATATCTTGTGAATCTCTTCATGTTACTCTAATTAATATTGTTGGGTTTAATGATGATTTATTAATTGTGGTTGAGAGGATGTCTATCTTCTCAACAATGTTTCAACTACCATCATAGTTAATTAAAATTTATTCCTTTGTAGTAGGGAAAAATTGGCTTTACGCAAAAACTGTAACCATAGAGCTTTCCACCAGCCATATTGCATATAGTATAGCTTTACTTTTGTTGCTCTCTTTGTGTTACTTTGCCAGCATATTCCATGTGGTGACCCGTTTTCGGGCTGCAACGTTCATGTTGCAGACTTTTCAGACGACGAGTAAGGTGCCTTATAGGTCATGGTTCCATACTTAGTGATGCCGTTGGTGTTGATGGACTCACTTATCTTCCAAGGCTTCCGCTGTTATCGTGTTAGATGGCCATAAGTCATTTTTATTGTAATAAGTTCATCGTTGGAACTATCGATGTAATAAGTGTGTGGTTGCTACTCTGTTATAAATCCTTCAAGTAATGTGCGTGTTAGCATTACTGATCCAGGGATGACACTGATGCACAGAGATCAGACTGTTTGAGGTCTGGTCGCTACAAGATGGTATCAGAGCACACGCTGACTGTAGGACACGACCACTAAGCTAAAACCCTAGAGCACTATTCACTCTTCTCTTTTCTGACTCCTCATCTTTTCTACTCTTTTAGGATGCTGGATGCAAAGAACAAGTTCACTCAACCTGATGAAGATACACCATTTGGACGACACCTGAAGGAAGTCACCCGATATCTAAACATTGGACTACCAAGTTTCACCGGAACCTACAACGCCACTCTACCTGAGGAGGAGCGTTGTTGATTCAAGCTCAAGTTCTAGGAAGGACGTTCATGCCCGTCACCGCACCCATAGAATTTTCCTTTAATGCGCCTACATGGAGCCTAGGCAGGAGCATGGCAGCCCACATCGCTATGGGAAGGATTGGAGAAGTCTACAAGCAGGAGCTAAAGGACACCATCTACCAGATTTGTGGACGCCGAGATGAAAATTGGGATATGATCAGCACCCGGAAGGATAGATCCATTACAGCCTTCATCCAAGAGTTGAACCATCACATTCGTCGCCAGGAGCACCAGATGTGTGCAGGGATGATAGATTTGAAGAAAGCCCTCAACAGAAATTTGGAGCTAGAAGAAGAACTCGAGTCTACACGTGACGGATACGAGGAGGAGATGCTAATACTTGTGGAGAAGAATGATGATGTCACATCCCTAGTCAGTGCTTGCATTAGGACTAGCTAGAGTGTGCATCATGTTTACCTTTCAAAGAAACTTGAAATGGGAATGACAGAAACCCCAGCACCCCTCTTCTAACAACTAGGGTTTAGTAAAATCTTTTCCAATGTACCCCAAATGCCCTTCAAAAATGTTCATCATTTCTGCCTTGGTCTTAAGCCTCTGCCAAAAATGGTGCACAATTTTCAAGGACATCCAAGGTCTCTAGATTAAATCATATGGTATTCGCATTTGGGCATTTAAATGCTATAAAATAATTTGTGTGCCCAAATAATCATAATCTAAAATGCTCCATGCTGTTCATAATATTTACAGTGGGCATGACTAGTTTTATGAGCTACAAAAATGTTCTGGCATTTTTAATAATTCAACAAAGTTGCAAAAGAAATGAAACAAAAAGAAATAGAAAAGAGAGAAGAGAGAGAGAGAGAGAGCTTACCTGGCGCCTAACAGGCCCACCTGCCGGCCCAGCCCAGCCACCGCTCCAGTGAGCTGCTTGGCTCGGCCAGGCAGGCAAGCAGGTGCTCGACAGCGGCCGCAGCGCGCGCCACGCAGCTGGCCGCCGCCCTGCTTCCTACCCTCGCCGTTCTGGTGGGTGGGATCGATCCCCCACTTCCTCCCCGAGCTCGCTGACACGCCCTCTCCTCCCCAGCTCCTCTCCCTCGCCTTCCCCGCACCATGGCCGACGCCGCCGCGCCCGCGCCGTCGTGATAGCCGCGTCCACCGCCGTTCCTGAGCTCCGTCACCGTGTCCGTCCTCTCCACCGTCATCGACTACATCGAGCAGGCTGAGCCCCGAGCGCTCGCCCGCTCTGGAGTCGCCCCCGACCCCGTCTTCCCCAACTTCGGCCGCAGAGATCCCCCTCGCCGCCCCGCTCAGCTCCGACCGTCCCCAAGCTCGCCCCGGCGTCTACTGCAACCACCGTGAGCTCAACTTCGTCCTCCACCTCTCCGTTGGCTCTATCCTGCACTGAACGCACCGCACGAGGCTCACCTGCACGCGCCGCCATGGAGCTCGTCGCCGACGAGGCTCCGGCCATCTAACAGTCCGGCCACCGTGCCCATCAGCTCCACCGTTCCGTGTAGATGTTGTAGGATCACTCCACGCACCTCTATGAGCACCGCACTGATGATTTCGACTTTGCCCGAACTCCGGCAGCCGCTGGACTCGTCACCGGCGTCGTTTCCGGCGACCCCGAGGCCAGCCACCACCACCACTCGACGCGGCTCACTCTCAGCTACACGTAGGTGTGCTCCGCCGTCGTTTTGGCAGCCGGAGCACAAAACCCGCACCTCACCGCCGCGTTTGGCCTCGCCGGCGGCTAAACGTCGGCGAGTTAGCCCCGTTTGACAAAGGTTTGACCCCCCTGTGTCACTGACATGTGGGGCCGGCCGTTGACTAATTTCAGTTTAGGTTTTATTTAAATAGTAATTGCTGTCATTAGTTTAGTGAGCCACTAACATGAGGGACCCACTGGTCAGGTTTGACCTGGACGCCCTATTTACTAGCTGACGTCAGCATGATGTCGTGCTGACACAGTAAAGGATTTTCTGGGAGTTTTAGATTTAAAAACAATTCAGGAAATTCCAGAAAATGCTTTAAACTTCAAAAAATCATATAAATTGAACAGTAGCTCAGATGGAAAAGATTTATATATGAAAATTGATCAGAAAAATCTTATCTTTCCAATGGCACTGGTTTCATGCATGTTTGATTAAGTTAACCTTCCTGTTTACATTAAAACATGATAATGCACTTAATTAAATAATAGTTTGGGTTTCAATTTGAATCTTTGATTCAAATGGGCTCAAACCCTTCTGGTTATAGTTGCATTAGCCCAAAACACATGCATCTTGCCATATATCATGAGCATGCCTCATATTGTTGCATTTGTTTGCTTATTGATTGTATCGACGGTATTCTCCGTGCTAGGTCCTGCTCCCGAGGATACTTCTGCGTATCCAGCTGAAGAACAGTACCCGATAACCACTTTGTCAGGCAAGCAATCATTGATCATTCCGATACAAACCCAATCTTCTCGCTCCTGTTCTCTTTTACTGCATTAAGGCAATAGCGTGCAAACTGCTACTTGCTGCGGTAGTTGAACCCTATTCCCTTGCATGACCTGTCATTGCCACAGTAAATAGTTGAAACCCACTAGTATGTGTAGGAGCTGATTGAGCCATGTGATGTGTGATCCACCATGCTATTTGTTTATGTTGCCTGCTATGCTTAGAGTTGTGTCAGGTCTGGTTCATCTGGGTGATGGATCGGAGTGAAATGATCATACCGGTAAAAAGAAGGAAGTGTGGAACATGTTTGGTAAAGGTATCGATGAAAGGCCATGTAGGAGTACGAGGTGGGTTGTTTCATTGGAACCGTTCATAGGACCCGAGATCTGTATGTGTGGTTCAAGTTCCAGCTACTACCATGCATTGGGCCCGAAACCAATGGACCGTCTCGGCTTATTAATTACCCTCGATCGCTGTCCAGGAGTTGCAACTAGTTTCTGGTGTTTGTAGTTTACTGGTGGCCGTGCACAACGCTGACCCTCGGGATGGGCTGTGATGCGACAGGTACGTGGCACGGTGTACCGGTTGCCCGTTTGGTAACTCGGGAACCCTGTACACATCGTTTGGGGCCGTGAGTGACACCCCGGCCGGATCTCCCCACGGATGGAACCCAAATAGGCGATAAACCTGGACGAGAGACTTGTGTAGTTAGTCAGGTCGTGGCCAACACCCTCTCTGGGCTTCCTCTTGAAGGTTGCCGAGTACATGTCAAGTAAACGACGATAAGTGGTGGAAGCGTGTGTGAAGAAGTACACCCCTGCAGGGTTACCAATCTATTCGAATAGCTGTTGTTCGCGGTACGGACTACTTGGTTACTCTTACAGTTCATAGACAAGTTGATGGATACTACTAAAAGCCTCAAGACAAGTGTGAGTGCCACGGATGGCCCTTCCGTAGGATGGCGGAAGAGGATCCTCGGTGGTGTATTGTCGTGGTGAGTAGAGGACTCATGTACATAGTAATATCTTGCAATATGTTGAGAGTTGTAGTATAGGTTAGCCAAGAGTCAAAGCTGGCTTTCTGCTATGAACTCCACTACCCCCTGTTGATAATGTTGCATGTATGATAGGTTCTGTTGTAAGACTTGCTGAGTACCTTTGTACTCATGTTTTCTTAATAACTGTTGCAGAGGAGAACCCTGCCCGTTCTCATGGGTTCTACATAGACGTTGACGTCGACGAGTAGCTTGCTACCCAGACGGAGATCTAGAGCTTGTGAAGGGCCTTGTAGATAGTCAGGCTACACCAAGCCTGTTTTATTTTCTAAGTTGTCTGTACTCAGACATGTAGCTTCCGCTTGTGCTTGTATGACTGTATGACTTGAGTGTTGGGTCATGTGACCCCTATCTGTATGGATATGTTATGTATGGCTCTTGGAGCCTTTTGAATAAAGTACTTTGAGTCATAGAGTTCTGTTGTGATGCAATGTTGTATTTGCACATATTGAGCATATTGTGTGTATGATTGAAATGCTTGGTATGTGTGGGATCCGACACCTAGTTGTTTTCCTTTGGTAGCCTATCTTACACGGAAATGCCTCCTAGTGCTTCCAACGAGCCTTGGTAGCTTGCTACTGCTCGGAACACGTAGGCTGGCCGACATGTGTCCTTCTTCGTTCCTGTGTCTGTCCCTTAGGGGAAATGTCACGCATTGTTCCTTTAAGTCCATGTAGCTTGCTACGACTTGGGATCATACGTTGATGACCGACACGTTCGTTGCTGGGTCATGGATGCCTCTCTCTGTAATTTAGTGCCACTTTTGGGTTATAACTAGCCATGTCGGCCCGGGTTCTCTGTCATATGGATGCTAGCGACACTGTCATATACGTGTGCCAAAATGCGCAAACGGTCCCGGGCCAGGTAAGGTGGCACTCGTGGGGATACCGTGCGTGAGGCCGCAATGTGATATGATGTGTTACAGCTAGATCGGTGTGACTTAGGATCGGGGTCCTGACAGATGACTTGACACAGAAGTTAGGGATACTCATGGGAGAAGAAGAAGAGGAAGAAGAACCCAAGGAGATTCCACCGGAATACTACATCATCATTGACGACACGGATTCGGAACCTGATGATAGCAAAGACGAAGACTATGAAGATGAAGCTGGAGCGGATATCATGGAATCCTCTGTCGATCAAAATTTCTAGAGGACCTTCCCATGACTAGTAGTTTTTCCACTTAGAAGACTTAGAACACTTTTGTAACGATTAGATCCGTGTAAGACCTTGTTTGAAATTGATTTTGGTGTGATGAATTGTGTGTTTGCCTCATGTGCATATGGGTAGTGATTTTCCCTTAGACCTCAATTCTGTTCTAATCTCTTCCCTCTACACCCATCAGATGCCTCGAAGACATGAGCCCGGATTTGAGTTTCCCCCAGAGCTCACCCAGTTGATCCAATAGCAGAACACCCTGATGCAACTTCTTGTACAGAATACTCAGAACAACCAGAACAACAACAACAACCCTCCCCCACCACCACCCATGGATAACCTGACCCGTTTCTTAAGGTTACAACCGCCGGTGTTTGCTAGCAGCATTGAACTAATAGTCGCTGAAGACTGGCTGCCCAAAATTGGAAGGGATTTGACCACTGCTAACTGCTCAGATGCTGAGAAGGTGCGTTTTGCCGCACACCAGTTGTCTGGACCAGCCGCAACATGGTGGGAGAATTACACAGCCACTTTTCCCATAGCCAATGTGACTTGGGATCAGTTTCGGCAAGCTTTTCGTACCGCCCATGTATCCACTGGAGCTATGAGTATGAAGAAGCAGGAGTTTCGCAATTTGCGCCAAGGCAACCGTACTGTGGCTCAGGAGCTGGTTGACCGCGCCCTAATGATTGAAAGGAAGCACCAACAGATTGAAAGTCGCAAGAGGAAGTATGGACAAGGAAAGTATAATTCTAGAGCTCAGCAGAAGCCTCGTTTTACCCCTAAAATGGTAGGACAATTCCAACATCCCCATGGAGGAGGTAGCTCGCACAATCATAATGGCCTCGAGAATGGAAATGGAAATGGAGCAAGTAGTAACCAGAGCCGCCCTACCCCGTCCACACCCACCAAGAAGGATTTCACCCATGTCACCTGTTACAAGTGCGGGAAGAATGGACATTATGCCAATGAATGCCCAGAAGCTAAGAATGGGAACGGCAATGGAAGCGCCGCGAAGAAGCCCAACCCGTTCAACAAAGGACAAGTGAACCTCGTGACTGTGGAGGAGGTAGAAGAGCAACCTGATGTTGTTGTCGGTAAGTTTTTGGTTAAGACATTTACCGCAATAGTTCTTTTCGATACTGGTGCATCACATTCATATATTTCAAGGGGATTCGTAAATAGACATAGGATGTCCACCCGAGTTCTTAAGACCCCCATGTTAGTAAGTTCACCTGGAGCAGAGTATATGGCACACCAAGCATGTTTTCAGACGCCATTGACCGTAGGACGCCACACTTTCCCCTCTCACCTAATAGTCCTGGAATCACAAGGATTGGATGTGATATTAGGTATGGATTGGCTATCGAAGTATGGAGGTAACATTGACTGTGCTAGTAAGTCAATTTTGCTGACCACCCCGGAGGGAAAAAGGATTAAGTATGTATCTAGGCATTCGCCTATAAGGACCCAAGTACATTCTCTCACGGGAGTTGTTCAGGAGGAAGTGCCAGTAGTGAAGGAATATCCGGATGTGTTCCCAGAGGAGTTACCTAGCATGCCACCGGATAGAGATATAGAGTTTCTGATTAAACTTTTGCCAGGCACCGGGCCAATTTCTAAGAGACCATATAGGATGCTCGCAAAGGATTTGGAGGAGATTAAGAAACAGATTAAAGAGTTACTGGGTAAAGGATTCATACGCCCAAGTTCTTCGCCTTGGGGTTCGCCAGTACTTCTAGTGGAGAAGAAGGATGGATCGTTAAGAATGGTTGTTGATTACCGAGGGCTAAATGATGTAACGATCAAGAACAAGTACCCACTGCCGATGATCAATGATCTGTTTGATAGATTGCAAGGAGCTAAGGTATTTTGCAAGATCGATCTGCGATCAGGGTACCACCAATTGAAGATTCGAGAGCAGGATATACCTAAGACGACCTTTACCACCAAGTACGGGTTGTACGAGTATACCGTTATGTCTTTTGGTCTGACTAACGCACCGGCATACATTATGAACCTGATGAACAAAGTGTTTATGGAGTATTTGGATAAGTTCCTCGATGACATATTGATCTTCTCGAAGGATCAAGAGGAGCATGCAGAGCATTTGCGTTTGGTATTGGAGAAGCTCAGAGAACATCAGTTATATGCCAAGTTTAGCAAATGTGAGTTTTGGTTGAAGGAAGTCGGATTTCTCGGACACGTTATATCTGGAGAAGGAATAGCAGTAGATCCCGCCAAGGTGGACACTGTGACCCATTGGGAAGCACCAACAATAGTTGGAGAGATCCGGAGTTTTCTTGGACTTGCAGGATACTACCGGAGATTTATTGAGAATTTCTCGAGGATTGCAAAACCAATGACGGAGTTGTTAAAGAAGGACACCAAGTTCAGTTGGACAAAAGAATGTGAGGCCAGTTTCCAGGAATTAAAGAAAAGGTTGGTCTCATCCCCTGTGTTGATTCTGCCGGATCAACATAAGGATTATGAGGTGTATTGCGACGCTTCACGTCGAGGACTTGGAGCAGTTCTTATGCAGGAAGGAAGAGTTGTTTCGTATGCTTCACGACAGCTAAAAGCTCATGAGTTGAACTATGCCACCCACGAATTGGAGTTAGCAGCCGTAGTGCATTCATTGAAGACGTGGAGACATTTTCTCATTGGAAACCATTGTGAAGTATATACGAATCACAAGAGTTTGAAGTATATATTCACTCAGAAGGAGCTGAATCTCAGGCAAAGGAGATGGCTGGAACTCATTAAGGATTACGACATGAGATTGCATTATCATCCCGGAAAGGCTAACGTAGTGGCCGATGCGCTACGCCATAAGAGCCATGTCAATACCCTATTGACGGAGGAATTTCCCAAGGAAATAGCCGAGGACTTACGAGAACTACGTATGGAGATAGTTCCGAGAGGCTATGTAGCAAAACTGGAGATCCAGTCTACCCTGATGGAAAAAAATCAGAGAAGCTCAGAAAACTAACGAGGAGGTTGCCTCTATAAAGGAGAGGATGAGCGAAGGAAGAGCTAAAGGTTTTCGTGAGGATGAACACGACACCTTATGGTTTGAGGACCGCATTTATGTGCCTAATGACCCGGAGATCAGGAACTTGATTCTACAGGAGGCCCATGATTCACCATACTCGATTCACCCAGGAAATACTAAGATGTATTTGGATTTGAAGGACATTTTCTGGTGGACCGGTATGAAGAAAGATATTGCGGAGTATGTAGCAGTTTGTGATGTATGTCAGAGAGTGAAGGCAGAACATCAGAAGCGGGCAGGATTGTTACAACCATTGCCAATACCAGAATGGAAGTGGGATAAGCTAGGTATGGATTTTATTATGGGATTACCCAGAACTCGTTCTGGCTATGACTCGATTTGGGTCGTAGTCGATCGTTTGACGAAGGTAGCTCATTTCATCCCCGTAAAGACTACTTATACCAGTGCAAAGTTGGCAAAGATATACATGACCAGAATCGTATGTCTGCATGGAGTTCCAAGGAGAATCGTATCAGATAGAGGAACCTAGTTTACCTCAAAGTTCTGGAATCAGTTACACGAAACTTTGGGTACCAGGCTAGAGTTTAGCACAGCTTTTCACCAGCAGACAGATGGACAGATTGAAAGAGTCAATCAGATTTTGGAGGATATGCTGAGAGCCTGTGCACTAGATTATGGATCTAGTTGGGACGACAATTTGCCGTATGCCGAATTTTCTTACAACAATAGTTATCAATCCAGTTTGAAGATGGCCCCTTTTGAAGCATTGTACGGAAGGAAATGTAGGACTCCGTTGTCGTGGGACGAAGTTGGAGACCGCAAGTTGTTCAGACCAGATTTGATTAAGGAATCGGAGCAGAAGGTAAAGTTGATTCGGGATAGGCTCAAGATAGCCCAGTCCAGGCAGAAGAGCTACGCAGATTCAAAACACAAGGAGATCGTTTACGAGGTCGGATAAAGAGTTTCTCTTCGAGTATCTCCACTTCGAGGAGTTAAGCGTTTTGGAGTTAAGGGAAAACTAGCGCCCCGTTTTATAGGACCCTATAAGATTATGGAACGTATGGGAGAAGTAGCCTACAAGTTGGAACTGCCCGAAGGATTGTCAAGAGTTCACGACGTATTCCACGTTTCCCAGTTGAAGAACTGCCACGCAAAGATGACCGAGATACCACTGAGGGATAGCGTGCCATTGGAAGCTATTCAGTTGGACAGCGACTTGACCTATGAAGAGAAACCAGTCAAGATTCTTGAGTATGCCAGTCGAGTCACCCGCAGCAAGGTTATCAAGTTTTGCAAAGTTCAGTGGAGTCACCACACCGAGGATGAAGCCACCTGGGAAAGAGAGGAAGACCTGCAGAAGGACCACCCTCACCTATTTTCTAGCCAACCCGAATCTCGAGGGCGAGATTCATCTTAAGGGGGGTAGGTTTGTAACATCCCAAATTTTCAATTTGGAATGTTATACATTAGATCATCATGCATATCATATTTTCTTGCTTTTGGTGATCCAAGAAAATCCTAAGCAACTCAAGGACCCTCGGAGAGAGCTGGGGATTTCAATATTTTCATAATTGAGGTTTCTCAAATTTTGAAAATAGGATCATTTCATTTTATTTATTTTATCTTCAAGTATTTCTATCATAATATGAGAGAGGGAGTAAAATGACTCTCCCAAAAAAAATTAAAGAAATACGGAAGATTTAATGAAAAGATCAAATAAGTTTTATTTGGAGTTTTATTTGAACTAGGAGAAAATTGCATGTTTTCAAAAATTGCATTTTAGTGCCTAGAAAATGTTCATGATGTTCTAAATATTCCATTTAGACGGTGAAAATTTGTTTTGGCAATTTTAGATTTTTATTTCTTTTTCTAGAGTTTTCTTTCTTCGTAGCGCCGGTGTAATTAAAAAATAAGGAGGGGGACCCGACCAGACTGGCCGAAGCCCAACCGAGCCAGGCCCAACGCGCCGCCGCCTTCCCCACCAGCGCCGTCGCCGTGGCCGAGCCGGACTGCCTGCCGCCGCCGACTTTTTTTGCCCCTTCCCCAAGCCTCCTAGCCCCCCCTATATATACAGCCCCTCCCCCCTTTTGCCGCACACCGCCCGCCCCACCGCAGCCCGCCGCCGCGAGCCACCCGCCGCACGCCGCCCCGTTGCCGCCGTTGCCGCCGCCGCCGCAACACCGCCGCCGCTGCTGCTGCCCACCGCCGCCACCAGCGCCCCACCGCAGCCCACCACCCGCCGGTCGTCGACGAGGTAGCCGCCCGGTTTTCTTTTAGAAGACCGTCGGTTTTTTTTAAGAACCCTAGTCGGTTTTTCTTTAGATCGGTTTTCTGTTTTTTTCCGGTTTAGTTAATTAGTAAACGTTCACCCGTTCGTTCGTTCTAACGAACGAATTCGTTGTTAAGTTCAGCTGACGAACGTTCGTTAAGCTGTTTTAGTTTTCTTTTCGTAGTTTATTTTCTGATCGCGATCTCTGATCCGATCTTCGTTTTAGTTTATCTTTTCGCTCGTTTATCGGAATCAGGTGATTCAAGCACCTGGAGTTTGATCTCGAAATTCTCTTTCCGTTTAACCTAGTCAGTCAAGCATTTGCCTCAGCTAAATTTGGACTTAGGTCCAGATTGGTTCGGTAGTTGTTTCTCTTTTGCCGTTTGTCTTTCGTTGCTTTTCTTTTGCCGTTTCTTTTGCAAACCGGAGTTCTTAAGTTGAACCTTCTAGTTAGATCTCTCATTTGAGTCTTACCCATGCATTAGTTAAGTACTTATTTTGTGTTTGTTTGTTTGCGATAGAGTACCCGGAGTGCGCCGCTTGCTACTTTGAATCTCTAGGTTTTGCGGATCATCAGCAAGGCAAGTAACACTTTGATCATACTTTCCAATTACCCAGTTTTCATTGCATTAGTCAAACTCTCACACATTGCATGAGTAGGATCTTTTAACTTGTCGGACTGGGAAGTAGATGAGGTAGTACCTATTACCTGCATTACATTCAAACCTTTGGGAGTACTTCTACGTTTGCTATTAGGACATGCTATGCTCGTAGACATGGATTGGGTGAGTGTATCCATGACAGATGTGAGTTTGTTAATTAATGGTTCAACTTAAGGTGGCAACTTTAACACACATCTGGGTGGATTGAGGCACCTGGGTATTCCAGCGATAGCCTGTTTTTCTTTTGGACCGCCACCGAGGCTCAAAGGGATCATGAGATTATTCATACTAGAAACTTCCGTGTGCAGCCACTTGCCAATATGGGCTCTGGCATAGTTGAGTAAGTTGTGGGAAACCTTTCCATGATGGGCTAGCAGATGTAGAGGGATTGTAGGTGTACCGGCTTATCTATTTGGTTAAGGGGACTTCTTCGGAAAGACTGTGTCTCGGTCATCCGTTTCTCAAACACCATGCAGTGCGAGAAACCAAACGGAGGCGATCGAGTCTTGTGGGGAAAAGTGCACAAACCTATGCAGAGTGTACAAACTGATCATGATTAGCCGTGTCCCCGGTTACGGACGTCTTCAGTATCTAGTATATGGATATCCTGTGAATCTCATCATGTTACTCTAATTAATATTGTTGGGTTTAATGATGATTTATTAATTGGAGTTGAGAGGATGTCTATCTTCTCAACGATGTTTCAACTACCATGATAGTTAATTAAAATCTATTCCTTTGTAGTAGGGAAAAATAGGCTTTACGCAAAAACTGTAACCATAGAGCTTTCCACCAGCCATATTGCATATAGTATAGCTTTACTTTTGTTGCTCTCTTTGTGTTACTTTGCCAGCATATTCCATGTGCTGACCCGTTTTCGGGCTGCATCGTTCATGTTGCAGACTTTTCAGACAACGAGTAAGGTGCCTTATAGGTCGTGGTTCTATACTTAGTGATGCCGTCGGAGTTGATGGACTCACTTATCTTCCAAGCCTTCCGCTGTTATCGTGTTAGATGGCCTTAAGCCATTTTTATTGTAATAAGTTCATCGTTGGAACTATCGATGTAATAAGTGTGTGGTTGCTACTCTATTATAAATCCTTCAAGTATTGTGCGTGTCAGCATTACTGATCCTGGGATGACACTGATGCACAGAGATCAGACTGTTTGAGGTCTGGTCGCTACATAGAACCTGGGTAAAGGAACCGTGTCCTGGCTGTTAGATCCGCTCTTCTCTCAACCCCGCGCCCCGCAACCGTAGTAGGGATTCTTGTGATCCCATAGGTGTCGATCCAAATACACCGACATCTTTGGCGCGCCAGGTAGGGGAGGTGCAGTTGTGAGAATCGGCTTTAGCGGTTAGTTCGGCGCTCCTGCATCGTCATGGCGCCCAAGAAGAAGACGATGGTGGCGGTTGGCCAGTCTGAAGACGGACAGCCCGTCCCGACGCGGGCGAGCAGCGGACCAGTCGCGGAAAGGACTCGGGGCACTGCTCGCGAACACCAACGCCATCCCGATAGCCGGAGTTTGGGAGGTGGCGATGTTTGTGCGCCTGGTGACGGGCCACACACCGCCAGTTCCAAGGATGTAGCCCGACCCTCCGCGGGTGGCTCGGGGCCTTCCAGGGTCGCGGCCGCATCACCCGAAGGCGACGCAAGGGCCTCCAGAACTACCACGCCGGCGCCAACAGCGCGCTCTTCTCAAGTAGCGCGCGACGGACGGCGTCGTCAACCCGAAGATCCCGGACGTCGCCATGGGAAGGGCCCCGAGCGCCACTCCCGGGACGTAGAAGACTTGCCCGCCCGCCGAAGCGCTGGTGGAGATGTTAGGCAACCGCGGGATCATGATGGAGCTCCCCCTGACACGGTCAAGGGTCGAAGCGCGTCATGGTCCATGCAGGTTTCACTACCGTTGACACCAGCCGAAGCTTTGGCACGCGCGCAGTTGCTCCTCGACTTTCCTCCCGTTATGGGGAAACTAGACGAATGCAGAGCCACTATCCAAAGCCTTGTCGCAGTCGCCAACAGGGATGACCTAAATCCAGCGGAGCTCCTAGGGCGACGCTCTGATGGGGTCCCACGCACCGGCGGCGGGAGAGCCGGCAGCGCCGTGGCTATACGGTGCATTCGCCTCCTCCTCGCCTGGTGCCGCGTGTGTCGACCCGTCGAGACGTCGCGGGCAACGCCATCTCCATAGCGTCGTCCGACCCACGGACCCGCGGCGACCAGCGTCAAGTTCTTCAGGAGCGAGCTCATGAGGACGCTCGAACCACCATCGAGTGCCGGTGCGGAACGCGCCACCAGTGAAACAGGCGAGCAAGGCCTGCTGCAGACCGCCCAGCGCCAGAAAGCCCTGGAGGTCTACCCTACGAGGTAGGCTGTCTAGCTTTCACCCGTGAGCTGTGGCAGTTCCGGTGGCCCTCTCACCGCACCTTCAAACCTGACGTTGGCGAGAAGTACAACGGCAAGACCCACCCGTCGGAGTTCCTCAGCATCTACACCATCGCGATGCAAGCTGCCGGGGCCCGCGACAATAAGGTGCTTGCAAATTACTTTCCGTTAGCTCTTAAACCTAACGCCACGTCGTGGTTGATGCACTTGCGAGTAGACTCTATTTCCTCCTGGTCCGACTTGTGCCATGAGTTTGTTGGCGCCTTTACCGAAGGCCATCAAGCCCATGGCCAAGCGAGTGACCTGCGTGTCATACCCCAGAAGGAAGGCGAGACTCTGCGCAAGTACGTACAGAGATTCAGCCAGGTACAATACAACATCCCCTATGTTCACCCTGCCGCCATCATCAGCGCGTTCCACCAGAACGTGCGCAACCGCAAGATGCGCAAAGAACTGGCGATGACCAAGGTGAAGGATGTAGCGGAACTCTACGTTCTTGCCGACAGATGTGCCCGGGCTGAAGAGGGAAGGAAGTACCCCGACGAAAGCACCGGTGCGGAAACCGACTCCTCAGACAAGGATACTGCCGCTCCAGCGAAGAAGGGCCGGAACCATAACAGGAAGCACAAGGGGAAGGCCGTGCTTGCCGTCGAGGGATCTGATGACACCGGCTCCTTGGCGGTATATGAATATGAGAGGCGGGACAAGGAGAAGGGCCAAGACGGCACGGAGGGATCCATCAAGAAGCGTGACGGCCAAGCAGGCCGTTGCGGCAAGGCGAAACAACAGGAAAGGCCCGCCCGGGGCCGCGACACAAGACCTGAAGACGACGATCACGAAGAGGACGACGAGTCCGACGGCCAAGAGTTTCAGAAGGCTACGGATGCCATGTGCGTCGATGGTGGCGCCTCGCTGCATGCTTCTCACCGCCAGCTTAAACAATGGGCGCGTGAGATTATTGCGGCAGAGCCATCATCCGGTGCCCAAAAGCCGCTGAAATGGTCCAGCACACCTATCATCTTTGACGCCGAGGATCAACCTGATCGCACTACTGCGGTCGGGTGCTTGCAATTGTTCGTTTCACCGCAATACGCAACCTCAAGGTGACGAAGATGCTGGTTGATGGCGGGGCCGGTCTGAACCTACTTTCGCCCACCATGATCGAGAAGCTACAAGTTCCTGATGGAGACCTCGAGGAGACGGGCACGTTTCAGGGGGTCAGCCCAGGGAGGAGTCAACCAAAGGGGAAAGTCACGCTGCCCGTGACTTTTGGGAGTGATATGAACTACAGGACAAAGAGGATCGTGTTCGATGTTGCCAAGATCCCCCTGCCTAACAACGGGATCCTTGGCCGCCCAGCACTGGCCAAGTTCATGGCAGCATCACACTATGCCTACAACACCCTGAAGATGCCAGGGCCCGTGACGATCATCACCATCCCCTCCGATAAGAAGGATGCGCTGATTTGCGCCGACCAATTGTACCAGCAAGCAGTTGCAGCAACTGCCGCAACGGGGGCACTTGCTCCTGCCACTGGAGCCCTGGGAGGGAAGAAGAAGAAGACCGGCGAGATCTCGGGCGCCCACTCCAGCAAGCGCACCTCTTCGGAGTGTTGTGCTCCCGACAAGGACGTGACTGAGAGCTCCACCGGAAAGAAGAAGACCGGCGAGACCTCGGGCACCCGCTCCGGCAAGCGCACCTCTTCGGAGTGTTGTGCTCCCATCGAGGACGTGCCTGAGAGCTCCACCGGAAAGAAGAAGACCGGCGAGACCTCGGGCGCCCACTCCGGCAAGCGCACCTCTTCGGAGTGTCGCGCTCCCGTCGAGGACGTGCCAGAGAGCTTCGCCGGCAGAAACAAGAGATCCAGGGCCACACCGCCAGGAACCAAGAAGGTTTCCGTCAAGGAGGACGGCACGGGAGGGGCTTTTACCATAAGCTCCGCCCTTGACAACAAATAGGAAGACGCGCTCGTCACCTTCCTGCGGGCGAATGTCGACGTGTTTTCCTGGCAAGCATCCGACATCCCCGGCGTTCCCAGGGAGGTGATTGAGCACCATCTTGCTGTATGTCCTCATGAGCGGCCCGTCAAGCAGAAGGTCAGGAAGCAAGCTTTGGAACGGCAAGAGTTCATCACCGAGGAGATCCGGAAACTGGAAGCTGCAGGTTTGGTGAGAGGAGTGCTCCACCCAACGTGGTTGGCCAATCCAGTGGTAGTGCGCAAGGCAAATGGGATGTGCAGGCTGTGTATTGATTACACGGATATCAATAAAGCTTGTCCCAAGGACCCCTTCCCGTTGCCGCGCATCGACCAGATTGTTGACTCCACGGCTGGGTGTGACATGTTGTCATTCCTCGATGCCTACTCCGGCTACCACCAGATCTTCATGGCGAGAGAAGACAAAGAGAAGACAACATTCATCACCCCATGTGGCACGTACTGTTTCGTATGAATGCCTTTCGGGTTGAAGAGTGCCGGCTCGACGTTTGCAAGGGCAGTCCAGAATGGTTTTGAACCCCAGCTCCATAGAAATATGGAGGCTTATATGGATGATATAGTGGTCAAAACCAAGAACAAGGCAACCCTTGTACCGGATTTGCAAGAAACATTTGTGAACGTGCGCAAGATCAACCTCAAGCTGAACCCTGAGAAGTGCGTCTTAGGCGTTCCGTCTGGCAAGCTTCTCGGGTTCTTTGTGTCGCAGCGTGGGATAGAAGCCAATCCAAACAAGATCAAAGCCATAGAGCAAATTAAAGCACCCAAATGGGTCAAGGATGTGCGTCGGCTTGCTGGCTGCGTTGCTGCCATGAGCAGATTCATTTCCAAGTCTGCTGAGCGCGCCCTCCCCTTTTTCAAGATTTTGAAAAAGGCGGGCCCAATGGAGTGGATGCCGGAAGCCGAAGCAGCATTACAGGATCTGAAGAAGTATCTTTCCTCCACGCCAATACTGATTGCGCTGCGACCACAGGAACCGTTGCTGCTATACTTAGCGGCAACAAACCAGGTGGTCAGCGCTGCACTGGTGGCGTAGAGAGAAATCGATGATGAGGTGATAGCAGCAACGGAGCCTGGTGCCACTGGCGCAGAGGCGACACAGCCGTTTGGAGTGCAGCCGAAGAAGAAGATGATGCAGCACCCGGTCTACTTTGTTAGCTCCCTCTTGCAGGGGGCTAGGTCAAGGTACTCCGGTGTGCAGAAATTGCTCTTCGGCCTTCTTATGGCCTCGAGGAAGCTGCGTCACTACCTCCAGGCACATGAGATCTCTGTCGTCACTCGCCTCCCTCTGCAACAGATATTGCACAAGCCAGACGCGACGGGGAGGATTGTAGAGTTGGCACTAGAGCTGTCCTGCTTTGGCCTCAAGTTTGAAACTACCTCGACAATTCAGAGCCGAGTCCTGGCAGAGTTCGTCGCAGAATGGACCGCAACACCTGATGAAGAAGTCTAGGAAACTTCTCTCCCCGGCAAAGAGGCGAGTTGCAACTAGATCATGTACTTTGATGGGGCTTTCTCCTTACAGGGCGCCGGGGCTGGCGTACTGCTGGTCGCGCCCACTGGAGAGCACCTCAAGTACGTGGTCCATATGCACTTCCCTAGGGAGGTATCGACGAACAACACTACTGAGTACGAGGGGCTGCTTGCTGGTCTTAGGATCGTGGCGGACCTCGGAATCAAGAAGCTCATTGTCAGGGGTGACTCGCAGCTTGTCATGAAACAAGTCAACAAGGATTACTAGAGCCCGTTGATGAGGGACTACATCGATGAAGTGAGAAAGTTGGAAGAGAGCTTTGACGGTATGCAGGCGGAACATGTTCCCCGAGCAGAGCACGACATCGCCAATTACCTGTCAAAGCACGCTGACCTCAAGCTACCTGTGGAACTAGGTACCTTTGTGCTTCAGCTTTCTCAGCCATCCGTTGATCCATCAACAGAGCAGAACAAGAGGAGAAAGTCAGGGCCCGACAAGTACTTTCCCGGCGAGCTCCCCGGAGCCTCCGGCAAGGATGTTGCCGGGGACACTGAGCTCGCCACCGGAGGGCTAACTCCGGCGGAGCATCAAGCTTTTGCCGTCGAGATGGCCACTCCCTTGGCGGAGGAAATGCCTTTAGTCCTCACTGTCGAGCCCCAGGCTCCAGCATGGGCGCAGCATACCGTCCGATTCCTTCAGACTGGGGAACTTTCTGAGGAGCAGGAAGAAGCGGAGAAAGTAGCCCGTCGGTCTGCCGTGTACCAGTTCGTCGATGACGTCCTGTACAGAAGGAGACCGAACGGTGTGAAATTGAAGTGCATCCCTCGAGAGGAAGGACTGGAGCTGTTGGAAGAGATACATGGAGGCATATGTGGATCCCACATAGGGTCGAGAGCCCATGCCGGCAAGGCATTCCGGCAAGGCTTCTTCTGGCCCACTGCCCTCCAAGATGCGGCGGCGCTGGTCACCAGGTGTGAAGCGTGCCAATTCCATTCAAAGAAACTTCATCAACCAGCTCAATCCCTTCAAACCATTCCTCTCTCCTGGCCCTTCTCGGTCTGGGGGCTCGACATACTGGGCCCCTTCCCCCGCGCCGTCGGGGGCTTTGAGTACTTGTATGTTGCAATCGACAAGTTCACAAAGTGGCCAGAGGTGGAGGCAGTAAGGAAGGTCACATCTCAGTCAGCCGTCAAGTTCTTTAAGGAACTGGTGTGCCGTTTTGGTGTATCCAACAGGATCATCACCGACAACGGCACGCAGTTTACAAGCCGCACCTTCATGCAATATACCCAAGACCTCGGCAGCAAGGTATGTTTCACTTTCGTTGCTCACCCCCGAAGCAATGGTCAAGCTGAGTGGGCAAATGATGAAGTGCTGCGAGGACTAAGGACAAATACCTTTGACAGGCTGCACAAGAGCGGGAGGCGCTGGATTGATGAATTGCCGGCGGTTCTTTGGTCGATCAGGACGACGCCAAATCGAGCCACCGGCTAGACGCCCTTTGCCCTGATATACGGGGCAGAAGCAGTTCTCCCCACGGAACTCATATACGGGTCACCTCGAGTGCTCGCTTATGATGAGCTTGAGCAAGAGCAATTGCGACAAGACGACGCAATGCTCCTTGAGGAAGATCATCTTCGGGCGGCTGTGAGAGCAGCGCGCTACCAACAAGCCTTGTGCCGCTATCATAGCCGCAAGGTCTGTGCCCGAAGCTTTGAGGAAGGTGACCTTGTTCTCCGGCGCGTTCAATCGGCCAGGAATACGAACAAGTTGACGCCGAAGTGGGAAGGCCCTTATCGGGTAATACGAGTCACCAGGCCTGGCGCTGTCCGCCTGGAGACCGAGGATGCCGTTCCGGTGAGTAATTCCTGGAACATCGAGCATCTTCGCAAGTTTTACCCATAAGGCGCGGCTTGCCGGGCCTCCCGGCAAGCCACCCTTTTGTACGAGCCTTGCCGACAAGGCATGTAACCCTTTGTGTAAACCCAGGCGCAGACCTGAGCATAAATAATTGAAGTGCTGGCGCCCTAAGTTATAGCATGCATGCTGAGTCGAGTCTCGTCCTTGGTTAGGGTTGATAGTGCTTAGCAGCGGCTAACGCCTAGCTTAGAGGTCGAGTCTTTGTCTTTCCTCTGTCTTCCTTGGTTCACAGGATGCGCAGACATCCTTGCCGAAGCCACTTGGAGGAAGGAAAGAAGAACGGACCAGTGCCTAGGCCCCGGCAAGCTAGTGTTGCCGGAGGCTGCAAGGGCAAGAATTCGCCCATGGCAGACCAGGGTTGCTGGGGGCTGCAGCTTCAGATAAGTTCTTTATCCCTTATCATGCATTCCATTATGGATTGAGGTATGTGAAACCTCGTTCTTTTCTATAAGCTACCGTGCTCCCATAACTCTAGGCCCTAAGGCTCGTTCCTAGGACTAGGTTTGGTCACGGTCGCGGCAGCAGAAGGATAAAACGAGGAGCCTGAGCCCGCTTCATCCCTGCCTCCGCCAAGGGCGTGAGAAAGGTCGAGCGAAGTAGGGAAACGGCAGGGCCTGTTGCCGGGCGAGAAAATGTTTATCTTAAGGATATCAGGGATTTATTCCCTGTTGTGGGTTTTTACCTACGAACAAACGACCCGGCAGACATTCCTTCTTCATTAAAAACATTCCATTGAGGTACAGTCCATAGGGAATGAAAAACATGAATAAGGGGATTACAAGTTTTAAACTTAACAGATGCCCGAAGGCTTACAGACTAAAAAGAGATAAGATGCCCGTAATGCCTTTCTTGTCCCTCTCCTCAGGAGGTAGGTCAAGGAGGCGAGAGGGGCAAAAGGGGCACCTAGGTGAGCTACGGGTGGCAGAAGACACCGAGAAGGCATCTCGGCGGCCTCCCAAGGGCTGGACGGTGATGACGGCGCCGGAGGCAGAGCTCGAAGACGAGGCGATAGGACGACAGTACGCGACGGAGGCGTCGGTGCCCACGTACTCCGACATGACGACCTTGCCGCCCGCCTTCTTCCTCTTCCTCTTCCGCAGCCTCCCTACGCCAGCCGCTAAGGAGACGGCCCCAAGAAGTTCAAGGAGCCGACGACGCGAATGATGGGGTCGCCGGTGCCACCAGGAGAGGCACCCGACACCTAGTCGGACCCGTCATCCTGCCGTCCACCGCCCTCGTCGTCGATGTCGCTGTCCTCCTCGTCACTCTTGTTCGAGGAGGAGTCTTCGTCATCAGAGGAGCTCTCCATGCAGCACCTCACACGAGTCCCGAGGTGCCCAAAGACCTTGACGGAGAGGTGGTCGTCCTCCATCAACTTGAAGTGGAGGGTGAGCCCATCCGTCAGGCTGTGGATGCAAGCGAACCTCTTCCACCCTTGGCGAAGATACATCACATGAGGGGCAGGGAAGTCGACGCGGGCCCGCGTGCCACTGATCCCACAACCCCTCATGTGCAGCCGTAGCGATTCTGGTGGATTTGCCTCCATCTCCCGCGCAAATGGAGTCGGGAGAAGAAGGCGACGGCGCGGCGACCCCCGCATCCTAATGAAGAAATCACAGGGGTCATCTCCAACATGACCTTCCACTGGAGGAGGATCTGCTGGCGGGGGCAAGGCCGGCGGGCCGCCCCGTCCTCCTCTTCCCCGAGCACCCCGGCCTCGCCCACGGCCCCGCCCCCTCCCTCTTCCCCTCGTGGCCGGTTCGGCCGCCGCAGGTGCAGGAGAAGGGAGGACGCGTTGTCGAGCAGCGACCCTCGCCGCCACCATTGAGGAGCCGAGGTTTCCTCTCTTCATGGCGGACAGAAGAGAGGAGCAGAAGTTGAAGGAGAAAGAAGATGGAGGACTGCGGGGCGCCGTCCCCTCCCTCCGCCCTTTATAAAGGGGCGGGGCTGGAGCTCAACCGCCCCGCTCGGCCAATCAATAAGCACAAGGCGAGGGGGGTCGGGACCGACCCGCTGCCCTAACCAGTGGTGGCTTGGTTTCCCACCTCCACCGCTCGCCATCTCGAACGCATGGAAGGCACGTGGCAAACGTGCAGGACCGAAAGGACGGGTGAGGCGACCTCTCCCCACCCCGTAATCGTGGGGAGTGAATGCCTAGACGACCGCGCCTTGGCCCCGTCCAGTAAGCAGGCCGCGCGTCCACGCTTCCCCCCGTTTACGGGGAAAACGCGGTCCGCCTCCTTTCGCATTTACTGCGACGTGACGCATGCATGCGGAAACCGCCCCATGCATGCCGCCCACGTCACGCATGCCCCTCCACCCCGCGCCACGCGCAAGGGTCGTGGGAGGCGCAGCGCACAGAAAGTTTTACCACGGTGAAAACCACCCCGCCTGCCCGCGCACCGTTCTGGGCCTGGCCCAACAACGTGTCGCGCTTATGTGTGGCCCAGGCCCGGGGGCTCCTGTCGGTGTACAAAAAGAGGGGTACACTTTTTGTACCCCTATGACTGTGCACGGGCAGTCTGAGCCACGGCACCAGCACACCAAGCATGGCGAGGGAGGCGAGCCGGGGCAAGACCGAAGCTCGATGGAGACTGGAGCGACGCCAAGAATAAGACCACAAAGAGCAAAGGGACGAAGCGGCTCTCCCCGGCAAGATCCTTGCCGGGGCCAGCACTGGCAGCCCCGACAAGACCCTTGTCGCGACAGCTCGCCCCGCGCCTACGGAGCGAATCACCCTTGAGTCCACCGCCCCCATGGGGCAAGGATTCAGGAGATATCCCCGTGGTGGCATGCAGATCTTTGTGAAGACATTCAAGGTCAGACGCAAGTTAATAAGACGACGACCCTTGGCGGGATTCCAGCCAAGGAGAACCACAAGGCCCCCGGCAAGCACCTTGCCGGGGATGACTGCAGGCGCCATGGCGGGACCCTTGCCGGAGCCCCGGCAAGGCCCTTACCAAAAACACTCGCGGGACCACCGTCAGGCCCACACCAATTGGGTTTCCACCGACCCGACCAACTGGACGGGCTCTTGCGTGGCAACCCACAGATCTTCGTGGAGACCCGCCGCTGCGCCACCTCAACTGCTTGTGTGCCTACATGGCACCTCAGGCACTGCTGGCCAAGGTGCGTGTCGACACGAGGAGGGGCGGCAACAGACAAGACAGATGTCTTCCCCCCGTCCCCGATAAAGCAAGGACACCTAAGCTGGGTGCATTAAATGCACCTTGTCCTGTAATGCGAGGGATAACCTCGCATCACTATACCCTTTCCACCTCCTGTGTGCCATTGTGGCAGCTCCTTTTTCCTAGAAAAGGAGGCCCGAGGCGAGCAGGAGAGGGATTTGGCTTTTTGGAACTGCTCGCGACCCTCTTGGAGCTCCTCACTAGCTGAAGAACACCAACATATAATCCACCAAAGCAGGAGTAGGGTTTTACGCATCTTTTCGGCCCGAACCTGGGTAAAGGAACCGTGTCCTGACTGTTAGATCCGCTCTTCTCTCAACCCCGCGCCCCGCAACCATAGTAGGGATTCTTGTGATCCCATAGGTGTCGATCCAAATACACCGACACGAGTGTTGACCATCCTAGGAAAACAAAACAACGGTTTAGACAAGGATGTCAAAACTTTGACATAGGGGTGCAGAATGTAATGGATGACACGGAATGCAGAGATGTTCATCTATACGACATGGTAATATAGAAACCAGTGGTCATACACACCATACATAGTTTAGTACAAGCCAAGGCTAAAGTACAACTGCGGCGAAAGATGATACATCTTATCAGAGGCACTCCAAGCTCCTATACATTATTTATCTACGCCTCCGGAACTCAGAACACACTAAGTCATATTCCACAAAACGTGTAGGAGTGTGGAAATACAACTACTACGACACTACTACTTCAACGGTCTAAATCAGACATTCCCGTAGTAATCTTCGTAAAGATTACCCCCGTAGCCTGGAAGTGGAACATGTGGATCTCGAAACTCTCGAGCACTCGAAGGCTGTGGACCATAGGGACACGGATGCGGTCTCGGTCCCGCTGATGGTGGTAACCAATGCCCACGTGGAGGTGTAATACCCCCAACGTCACGCCAATCCATACGATCGGGCAGACGAGTTCGCACGGGGTACAAATCCCGCATATCCAAATATCTGGTCTGCACGGCAGGTGCAAGCCATGTCAAGGTAGTCCAGTGGGCGGATCGAGTGTTATAAAGCTCCATACGGAGGGCACGAACCTCACGGTCCCTATCCTCCAGCATTTGAGTAGTAGTCTGAAGCAGTGGCTCCTCATGAGCGGCATCAGTATACAGACCAGTGTAGTAGCCTTCCTCTCCAGGAAGTGAGGCTGCCATGTAGCAGAACTCAGTGTTCAGCAGCAGGGCATGCCTAGCCCAGATGATGGTCATCATCGAGTAAGCGGCATCCTGCACTGCCATCTCGATGGTAACCCCGAGTCCATAAGACCAATGGATGGGGTCGGTAGCTCCGGGATACGAAGGGTATATCCGGACTGTGCAGAAATACTGACTCTGGTTGAAATCCCGGTACTGTTCCTCCACAGTGTACTCAGGATACCAACGGCAGCTGGTCTCAGTCAACACACGGACTAGCATGGCCATGTGACCTGGCACATTAATGCACCGGGTCAAACGGACCACCTGGTGAGGTGTGCGGTCAGACATCTGAAACACGAAATAATGCAAAGGCATTAGAATTTCTGGAAGAAATTGGGCAGCATAACAACTGTAAATGCTCAAGAAAGATTTTGAGACATCATACAAATGATAGCATAGCCACTCAATAACATCATATCAAGGTTCCGGGTCCAACTAATCAACATACTAGAAGGGTAGAAACTGAACTGAGGCTTGAAACCAACAATCCTAAGAGTCTACAGATTAGTAACACGTGAACCTAGTAAAGATGAGAGGCCTAGTCCTAAACCCCCATAGAAAGAATAGGCTGACTCAGGTTAGAAGGGCATAAGCTGAAGAAGTAAAAAGAGCCTTACGTTCCCTTCCACAATCAATTCCCCTACATATAACTAAGAAATTTCAAGAGTCAACATCGACCAGTTTGGCTTGAAGAACCTACAGGCAGTCCGGCTCTGATGCCAATGTTGTCAGGACCCCGATCCTAAGTCACACCGATCTAGCTTGTAACACACCATATCACTTTGCGGCCTCACGCACGGTATCCCCACGGGTGCCACCTTACCTGGCCCGGGACCGTTTGCGCATTTTGGCACATGTATATGATAGTGTCGCTAGCATCCATATGACAGAGAACCCGGGCCGTCATGGCTAGTTATAAACCAAAAGTGGCACTAAATTACAAAGACAGGCATCCATGACCCAATAACGAACGTGTCGGTCATCAACGTATGAACCCAAGTCGTAGCAAGCTACATGGACTTAAAGGAACAATGAGTGGCATTTCCCCTAAGGGACAGACACAGAACGAAGAAGGACACATGCCGGCCAGCCTACATGTTCCGAAGCAGTAGCAAGCTACCAAGGCTCAGTGGAAGCACTAGGAGGCATTTCCCTGTAAGATAGGCTACTAAAGGTAAACAACTAGGTGTCGGATCCCACACATACCAAGCAGTTCAAACATACACACAATATGCTCAATATGTGCAAATACAAAATTGCATCACAACAGAACTCTATGACTCAAAGTACTTTATTTAAGGGGCTCGGAAGAGCCATACATAACATATCCATACAGATAGGGGTCACATGACCCAACACTCAAGTCATACAAGCATACAAGCACAAGCGGAAGCTAACAGGTCTGAGTACAGACAACTTGGAAATAAAACAGGCTTGGTGTAGCCTGACTATCTACAAGGCCCTTCACAAGCTTAGGATCACCGTCTGGGTAGCAAGCTACTCATCGACGTCAATGTCTATGTAAAACCCATCAGAAGGGGCAGGGTTCTCCTCTGCAACAGTTATTAAGCAAACATGAGTACAAAGGTACTCAACAAGACTTACAACAGATCCTGTCATACATGCATCATTATCAACAAGGGTAGTGGAGTTCATAGCAGCAAGCCACCTTTGACTCTTGGCTAACCTATACTACAACTCTCAGCAGACTGCAAGATGAGACTACGCACACGAGTCCTCTACTCACCACAAAAATACACCACCGTCGATCCTCTTCCATCATCCTACGGAAGGGTCATCCACGGCACTCACACTTGTCTTGAGGCTTTTAGTAGTATCCATCAACTTGTCTATGAACTGTATAAGCAACCAAGTGGTCCGTACCGCGAACAACGACTATTCGAATAGATTGGTAACCCTGCAGGGGTGTACTTCTTCACACACGCTTCCACCACTTATCGCCGTTTACTCAACATGTACTCGGCAACCTTCAAGCGGAAGCCCGGCGAGGGTGTCGGCCACGACCTGACTAACCACACATGTCCCTAGTCTAGGTTTATCGCCTATTTGGGTTCCATCCGTGTGGAGATCCGGCCGAGGTGTCGCTCACTGCCCCAAACGATGTGTACAGGGTTCCCGAGTCACCAAACGGGCAACCGGTACACCGTGCCACGTACCTACCGCATCACAGCACACCCCGAGGGTTAGCGCTGTGCACGACCACCAGTAAACTAGAAACACCAGAAACTAGTTGCAATTCCTGGACAGAGGACAAGGGCAGGTAATAAGTCGAGAGAGTCAATTAAGGATCGCAATGTGTGGTAGTAGCTGAAACTTGAATCACACATACAGATCTCAGGTCCTATGGATGGTTCCAATGAAACAACCCACCATGTACTCCTACATGGCCTTTCATCGATACCTTTACCAAACATGTTCCACACTTCCCTCTCTTTATCGAGCATGATCATTTCACTCTGATCCATCACCCAGATGAACCAGACCTGACACAAGTCTAATCATAGGAGGCAACATAAACAAATAGCATGGTAGAACACACATCACATGGCTCAATCAACTCCTACACATGCTAGTGGGTTTCAACTATTTACTGTGGCAATGACAGGTCATGCAAAGGAATAGGGTTCAACTACCGCAGCAAGTTGCAGTTCACATGTTGTTGCCTTAATGTAGTAAAAGAGAGCACGAGCGAGAAGATGGGTTTGTATTGGAATGATCAATGGGTTGCTTGCCTGACAGATTGGTTGTCGAGTACTGCTCTTCAGTTGGATACGCAGATGTATCCTCGGGAGCAGGACCTACCACGGAGAACACCGACGATACAATCAATATACAAACAAATGCAACAATATGATGCATGCTCATGACATGGCAAGATGAATGTGTTTTGGGCTAATGCAACTATAAGCAGAAAGGTTTGAGCCCATTTGAATCAAAGGTTCAAACTTATACCCAAACTATTATTTATTAAAGTGCATTATCATGTTTTGATGTGAACATCAAGGTTAGGTTGCTGAAACAGGCATGAAACCAGTGCCATTGGAAAGATTGGATTTTTCTGATCAATTTTCATATACAAATCTTTTCCATCTGAGCTACTGTTGAATTTATGAGATTTTTTGAAGTTTAAAGCATTTTCTGGAATTTCTTGAATTGTTTTAAATCAAATAATCCCAAAAAAGCATTTACTGCGTCAGCATGACATCATGCTGACGTCAGCAGGTCAACAGACCGGGTCTAGGTCAAACCTGACCGGTGGGTCCCGCGTGTCAGTGTAATTAACTTAACTAATTAAACTAAACTGCTAATCCTAAATTAATTAGCCGGCTGGGCCCACCTGTCATTGACTCCAGGGGGTCAACCTGGGCCCACCCGTGGTTAAAACGGGGTCAAACAGGCCGGCGTTTAGCTGCCGACGAGGCCAGACACAGCGGTGCGGGGCGGGATTCGTGCTCCGGTGACCAAATCGACGACGGAGCACGTCTACGTGATGCGGGGAATGTGCCGTATCGAGTGGTGGTGGTGGTTGGCCTCGGGGTCGCCGGAAAAGGCGCCGGCGATGACTTTGGCGGCTGCCAGAGCTCAGGTGAGTTTTGGTTAGTCGCTAGGAGGCACGGCGAGGCTCGTGGAGAGGTGCTCTAGGCTCCTGGGGGTGCGATGAAGCTGATGGACAGGGTGTCACATCCGTTGGGTGGCTGGAGCCTCGTCGCCGACGAGCTCCGCTGCGGCGCGTGCGGGTGAGCTTTGTGCTGTCGTTACAGAGCTCAAGAGGGGGAACAGAGAGGATGGGGAGGTGGCCAAGCTGACGGCGGTTGCGTTGGAGTTGACGGCGAGGTCGGGGATGAAATGCTGCGATGGTGAGGTTGCCGGCAATCTCAACGGCCGAACGGGGGAGAAGTGCTCGGGGAAGACGCGTTGGGGCTTCCGGCGATGCATGGCTACATGCAGAGCTTCAACGCGAGGAGACGGAGCTCGGCGACACGACGGCGAGGCGAGGGGAGCTCAGTGGCTTCGGCAATGGCGGCAGGACGGCGGCGGCTGGGTCGGCCATGGCGCGGGGAGGGCGAGGGAGAGAGGCAGGGGAGAGTGGAGGTGTCCAGCGTCTTCGTGGCACGACGTGGAGTTCGTCAAGACCGTTCTCGCGGCGAGGCGGCGGCCAGACGGCAAGCAGCTGCCGCGGTGGCGCGTGGCCGTGCGCCGACGTCACCTGCCTGCCTGGCTGCCGAAGCAGCTGGCTGGCTCGGGCCAGCACAGTGCTGGGCCGCCAGGTGGGCCAGCTGGTCCAGGTAAGTGGGCTGTGCCCTCTCTCTCTCTTTTCTATTTTATTTTCTGTTCTGTTTCTTTTTCAACTTTGTTGAATTAATAAAAATGCTAGAACATTTTTATATATCATAAAACTACTCATGCCCACTGTATATAATATGAACAACACGGAACATTTTGGTTTATGATTATTTGGGCACCTAAAATATTTTATAGCATTTAAATGCCCAAATGCAAATACAATATGATTTAATCCAGTGACCTTTGGATGTCCTAGAAAATTGTGCTCCATTTTGGTCAGAGGTTTAAGACCAAGGCAAAGATGATGAACATTTTTAAGGGCATTTTGGGTACATTGGAAAAGATTTTATTAAACCCTAGTTGTTACAAGAGGGGTGCTGGGGTTTCTGTCATCCCCATTTCAGGTTTCTGCAAAAAGTAAACATGATGCACACTCTAGCTAGTGCTAATGCATGCACTGACTAGGGATGTCACATAGTCTGTCCATGAAGACAATTCTACACACAACGCTGATAGGTCTCCTGGGCACTCATGAGCCCAAAAGGCATGGATACATAGCATAAGGCTCCAAAGGGAGTTATAAAGGCTGTTTTCTCTTGGTCCTTAACTGCCATCTTGATATGATGATAACCGGAATATGCATCCAAAATCTTAAGCGCTCACAACCCGCCTTATTCAGCTGGGAGGGCAAAAGGATCAGCTGGGCAGGCCTTATTCAGATCTGTGTAATCAACACACATTCGCCAAGTGCCGTTCTTTTTAAGCACCTGTACCGGATTAGCCAACCACTCAGGGTGAAGCACCTCCACTATAAAACTTGCTGCTAAGAGCTTGGCCACCTCTTCACCAATAGCTTTGCGTCTCTCCTCATTGAAGCGGCAGAGAAACTGTTTAACCGGTTTAAACTTGGGATCAATATTAAGAGTGTGCTCAGCAAGTTGCCTCGGTACACCTGGCATGTCAAAATGTTTCCATGCAAAGATGTCCCGATTCTCAAGGATGAACTCGATGAGCGCTCTTTCCTATTTCGAATCCAGGTTTACACTGATGGTGAACTGCTTGGATGAATCGCCAGGAACAAAGTCAACCTGCTTGGTCTAATAAGCTGATTTAAACTTCAAGGCCAGATCGTGCTCCGTAGTTGGCTTCTTTAATGGAGACATGTCTGCCGGATCAACATTATCCATGTAAAATTTCAATTCCTCGGTTGCACAAACCGCCTCACCATAAGCTGCATCACCTTCTTCGCACTCCAAAGCAATCTTATGGCTCCCATGGACCGTAATAATTCCCTTGTGACCCGGTGAGCTGCAGATAAACATAGCAAGGCCTCGCCATGAACTTAGCATAAACCGGCCGCCCGAACAAGTCGTGATACGGGATCTTGATCTTTACCACTTCAGAGGTCAAAGTTTCCGACCTCGAATCATGCTCATCTCCAAAGGTGACCTCCAGGTCTATCTTACTGACCGGATACGCTGATTTACCAGGTACCACGCCGTGGAAAACAGTGTTGGACTATCTGAGCTTCTTGTCTGTCAACCCCATGCGACGAAAATTCTCATAATATAGAATATTGATGCTGCTTCCTCCGTCCATGAGCACCTTGGTGAACTTATAGCCCCCAACCTGAGGCGCCACCACCAGAGCCAGCTGACCCGGATTGTCAACCCGGGGCGGATGATCCTCTCGACTCCACACAATGGGCTGTTCCGACCAGCGTAAATGACGAGGCACCGCCGGTTCAACAGAGTGCACTGCGCTCTAGTAAACCTTCTGAGCGCGCTTACATAAATTTGTGGTGAAGACATGATATTGCCCACTTCTCAGTTGCTTCGGGTTGCTCTGATAGCCTGATTGTTACTGCTGCTGATTATTATAGCCACCCTGGCCATTCTGCTGGTTGTGTCCGTTCTGATTGTTGTGGCCGCCCTGATTATTTTGGATCCCTGGACCGGAACCACCACCTTGATAACCCGGCCCCTGGAAACTAGGGCCTGAACGGCCGGACGATCCGTGATCGTATTGGAACCAGTTTCTGAACTCCCTCATTATGAAGCAGTCCTTCCAAAGGTGTGTGGCTAGCTTTTCCTTCATGCCGTGCCTGGGACAAGGCACATTCATCTGGCGCTCCAAATTGATATTTTGTCCTCCGCTCCGCGGGGGCAGTCTACCCTTACGGTGCTGGCCATCCTCCTGCATGTTGGTGTTAGCTACGAAATCTGAACTATTATCAGCTTTACGCTTACCACTGTATCCTTGATTCGCCGGATTAGACTGCGGCGCTTTACCATTCTTTTTTCCTTTTCCTAACTTCTCATAATTAGACTCAGGATATTTCGCACCATCCGAATCTGCATACTTCACCAGGGCCCCCATGAGTGTCCCCATGTCATGACAATGACACTTGAGTCGTCCTAGCTTCAGCATTGGAGGTTCAAACCGACAGTTGCCTTCCAATGTTACCACTACTGTGTCCGAATTGATGCGGTCTGAGGAATGCAAGATCTCTAACACCCCGCACACCCAATGACTTGTTGATTCATTTTCCCCTTGAACGCAGGCCGCCAAGTCTACAATGGATATGGGCTGCTTGCATGTATCATTGAAGTTATTGATAAACCAGTGTCGTAACTCGGCCCATGATCTGATGGAGTTCTGTGGTAACCCTTCTAGCCAGGTGCAATCCATGCCCTCCAGCATCATGGTGAAGTATTTCGCGCACGCTGCATCATCCACGTCCAGCATCTCCATTGCCATCTCGTAGCTTTCAACCCAGGCTTTGGGGGACAGATCCGCGGTATAATTGGGAACCTTGCGTGGTCCTTTGAAGTCCGTAGGCAATTTCACATTGCGTAGAGCGGGCGTAAGACACGGTACTCCCAAGGAGCTGGAAGTAACCCCTGGCTCAATCGTGGTAGATGGACGAACCAGCGTAGGCTGACGGGCTTCATACTGTGCCGTTAATTCAGCCTCTTGGCGCTGTCTGCCCTGATCCACCATATCCTGTGCGTTTACACCTCCTCCTGCCGGGTTGTCCCTCCGCGGCGGGTTACGATTTCGCGCGCTACTCGACAAGGCCGGTTCTTCCAGGTGCCTGCTAAAGCTCCGGCTTGGGCGGGGGGTGGAATGAATCCTCTCGCGGCTGTGGGAATAAGCCTACTGCTGAGTTAAAGCCGTCTCCAGAAACTCCCTAGCTCGCCGCGCCTCCACTTCTATAGGGGATCCCCCCTTCAATGGGAAGGGCTTCTAATCGTGAAGCGGCGGCAATGATGTTATCTAAAGGGTTGGAGTAGTGACTAGGAGGGGTGGGCGCATGCTGTGACGGAACGACCTGGCAGGTTGGCTCCGCGACCTGTGGCTGGACCGATGCCCCTGTGCCAGGCACTTCTCCCCGGTTTACCCCCGGCTGGTTGCTGGTTCCTGCTCCTGGCGTACTGATGAGGTTCCTCGCTTCATAAACCAGCGGCAAGCGAGACTGGCGCCTTCTCCTCATTACGTCGTTTGATGCCGTATGATCCAACAAAAGCCGATAGGCCTGAGCATCTAGCTCGGCCTGCCTTGCGATCATCCTAGAGTTCTCAGCAGCCAGATCCAATTTAGCTTGATCTATCTGACCCCTCACTTTAGAAATTTTTGCATCATGTTGTTCCTTCTCGGCCTTGCCGACCTCCACGGTTTGCAACACTGCCAAAGTATCAACTAAAGCGGTGAAAACTTGAGTCGGTGGCTGAACCAAGCCTCCTGCCCTGGCTGCTGCCGCCGCCGCCTCGTCGGACGTCAATGCCGCCACACTCGAAGATTGTTACACAGATTGTGAATCGTCCATGAAGACGTCGACCCGGCTCGGCGGATCAAGGGAGTCCGGAATACTGTCACCATCAGAACAGCCCTCAGACCGGCCATCTTGAAATAGATATAAAGACTCGGTTTATCTAGTGGATGACTTGTCGCCGAAATAAACAGCGGTCTCGCCACCGGATTCCGATCCATCCTTAGCTTGTGCCCGGTGAACCGCTCCGACGAAGATATGCTTCACGGCGGGCCGAATACGGGCAGGTCTCGCACGCTGAGCCTACTCGACGATGTTGGGGAAGATGTCCGCCTCAGGGCCCGGTTCGCCGATCTTGCCAATGAAAACGTGGATGCCGCCGAAGGGGACCCGGTACCCATACTCGATTGAATCGGCCTCAGGTTCCCAGCCTGCATTGTCGATGTAGAACTTGCCGCGATGACTCTTAGTTATTCGGCCCACTGCGTATCCCTTGAGTCCTTCAAAGCTGCACTTCAAGAACTCGAAACCATCGTGCGATAGCCCAACGGTGGGCGCCAACTGTCGTGGTTTTGTCATGGCAGATGTCCTAGCAAAAGGACTTAGTCGTGGAGCCATCGCTACGGGTTAGCTTAAAGGGGTTAAAGCGGACAAGGACGCAAGGGTTTATACTTGTTCGGCCCCTTCGATGAAGGTAAAAGCCTACGTCTAGTTTCGTGTGGTATTGCTAGGGTTTTGATGACCAGGGAGCGAATCCGCTTTGCATGTATCTCAAGTTGTTGTTCTCTATCCTTGAACCGTCGTCGGTCGCCCCTTTATATACACAGGGTGACGCCCGGCACGGTTTACATCATCCCGAGGCCGGCTCATAAACTTGCCCGTCTCGGTCTCTATCTTTCCTATCTTACAACACAAGTTACACGTTGCATGGCAGTTTACACATTACGGGCCCTAACACCTCTTGGGCCTTGGATCACTAGTCTTCTGAAATACAGCGACATGCTCCATGTCTCTCTGGTCTTCAATATGAATAATTCGTTATAGGCATAAACCGTCCCATCCCCGGGCGGTTTATAACTAGTAGTAACATCCCTGACAGGCCTGGTCCACGCGGAGCCACTTACGGGTGGGGTCCACGCGGCAGGGGGGCCCAGGCGCTCATCTTCTTCGTCTGCTCGGTCTACCCTGAGGTGAGGCAAGGCAATGCCGGTGGTGGCCCGGCTGGCTCCGGCCACCATTGGCCGAGGTGAGTGCACCAGTGGACGCGGGTGGTCACGCCGGACCCGCCCAGAGCGTTAGCGGGCGCCGGGGAGGGGAGGAGGACGCGGGGGCAGAGGTGGACAGAGGCGGGCTCCGGAGACAGTTTTCTGGGAGGAGGAGCACTCCGACGACGGGGACGCGAGGTGGAGGGTGTGAGGAGGCTATTCATAGAGTGGAGGAGGTGGTTAGGTGGTCGGGAAGGGGTGGGAGAGCTCGGGACGGACGGACGGCCTGGTGGCGGAATGGCGGCGGCGGCGGTCGTGCGTGGGGCACGCGGCCAGGAGGCTCTTCGGTGAGGGGAAAGTACGCAAGGCGGATTGGGGAGGTGAGCGGGAGGCAGTGGACGTGGCTAGAGGAGGAGAGGAGGCTCGGTTTGGCCGAGGCAGCTCGACTTCGGCGATGGCCGAGACGTACTCCGGCGAAAAGAGGAGAGGTCGAGGACCCCGGTGGGCAAATGAGGCGAGGGAGGGATGATTGAGCTGCAGGTTGGGTCGAGGGTCCTGTATATAGGCCCGAGGAAGGCTTTGGAGCTCACAAGCGAGCTTGAGCAGTGCTCTAACGGAGGTCAGAGGCTGGGCATGACATGGGCACTGTTCTTGCGGCGAATTTATAGCGAACGATGACGATGCAACAACGCAGGGCGATGCAGTCGAGCACGGGCGAGCTCCAGGCCATGGATAGAGGTCAAGACGAGGAGGATGGAGATGGGAACAGGGGCAAGAATGCGCCAGAGCTTGCAATCTACATGACGCAAGCATGATCACCACGCGCACTGACGCAAGCGGCGCACTTTGGCATGGCCGACCATGTCCAGTAGATAGACCATCGTGCCCTTAGTCTAACTGAAGAAATAATTGGGTCCAAGGGCAAATAAGAGTTTTGTAGGTGGCCCCAAAGCAAACCAGCAGCCAAGTGCTTGTGATGTGCAGTGGGGACACTAGCTTGGTAACTCAGTAAATAATTTGTCTGGTGATGATCATACCCTAACGTGACGTTCATCACCAAAAATCAGACTAATAGGAGGAGTTTAGATGAGGGTTGCTGTAGAAAGTGCAAAACTTGCCAGATTAGGGCACTATGATGTTGCACACACATACTTAAGTGTCATGAGCTGAAATTTGGTGGAGTGGGATTATATGACCATATGGAGCTGCTCTAAGAATTCCATGCCATTTCGAATTACCAAAGTGGCACTTGCTTCACAAAGCTCCATTCTGACCAGAAACTAGGAAACTGTACTGAGGGTAAACGGCTAAGTGGATCGAGCGAAAACTTGGTGGAGGGAGTAGGTATAGATGTAAGAATGTCCTGGTAAATTTTCAGCTCAAATGAGGCAAGGTAAAAGAGGGTTGCTTCACAAAGTGAAAATCTTACCAGAAACCAAGATTTGGAGATGATCTCACATAGATGATCTCCATAAGCTCAAATTTTGTAGAGAGTCATGATTTGGTCAAATGAAGGCTGTGACCAAGTTTCACCTCATTTGGACATGCCTAGAATATACTTCCTTCACAAACTTCTTTTCTGGACAGAAACTTTGGAAAATCACTTAAAACTATTTACTTGGCAAATGAGTATGAAATTTTTCACAGGGCAATGATATGGACATGAAAAGATGTCCAAGAAGTTTGGAGTCAATTGGGCAAAGATAAATAGCACTTGCTTTGCAAAGTGCCATTTTGGGCAGAATAGGAAAATGATTATTGGAGGATTATTTTTGAACATCGAAATGAAAAGTTTTGCCACATTTGAGTAAGATAGGACCCAAACAATTTATGAGAATTATTTGGGAATTTTTATAATGACACAGATATAGGTTGAAGCAACCTAGGATAAAAGAATTATTTCTTTAACAGAAAAGGAATATTCCTTGGAAAAAGAATATTGGGTTGGTTCAAGGATGAAAATGACAGGGTCTTGGGATGATGAGGAGGATGGCAAGCCACTATAAAACCTAGGAAGACATGGTCTTCCCAAGTTTCAGAACCACATAGACACATAAAAGCAAAAAAAATCAAGAAAATCAAAGGAAAAAGAAAAGGGAAAAAATACAGGCTGTCACAATCCTTCCCCCCTTAAAGAAATCTCGTCTTCGAGATTTGTGTGCTTAGGGAACAAGTAAATATTCTGATTTGAAAAAACCATTTCCAACTCGGGTTTCTTTTATTCACTCTCACATTATGTTCCCATATAACATTTCACCTAAATTTGATCTGACTAGCTGCCTTGGTCTAGGGTGGTTCCTTTACCGTACCTGAAATTTTGGCCGGGCTTGCCTGATAAGCTCCTGTTCATATTGTCTCAAATTTTCATTTCATACTGCTTACTTAGCTGAGGTCCAAAAGATTATCATTCTGACATACGTGTCCTTCTCGATATTGATCGCTGAGAGAGATATTAGTGTGTATCGAGTATCGAGAATATTCCATGAAGTTTGGAATACCTTCTCGTGGAACAAAGAATTCTCTTTTATCCAGGCATCGTGTTGCTCGAATATATATGCATGCCTTCTGGGTTCAAAACTGTGATGTGAACCATACATGTTCTTTTGATGGATTATGACGCCATGTAGGAGTTTCTAACTTATATTGATTGGCTTCACAGTCTCGAGTATCTAGAGGTTTGACTATTGCTTGATGTGTCTGAATAGAAAAATGCACGAACTCATTGATTCTTTATTTTGCCGGCATATCCATGGGGATGACTGTTCGTGTGAAGCTTTTCAGCATAGTTGCTAAGGCCAATATATTAAGCTGTCCTTGGGTCAGGCTTTACACATTCGGGTATTCAATGCTGATCGTTCTGAACATACTGTGGACTGAGCTGGTTCCCTTGCTATGAGGTCCTTATTGTACTGTCTGTCTTGATCCTTCATTATTATTTTCTGTGTCTAGATTTTTAACTGAAAGACTTTGTTCCGACTAATTCTCATTTCTGACTTAGCCGTTGCAGATCTGACACTTGAAATAAACTATCGTATGCAGACAATTTATTGTTTAATATCTTGTAGGAGTGTCATACTGAAGAAGACTGGGCAGCTTGCACTGGAAACCACCAGGATATCTTGATGAGGAAGACTGGATGGCTTGTGCTCAAAGCTTTCGGCGGATAGCTTGCCGAGGAAGGCTGGGTACCATACCTCAGAAGCTTCCCCGCTTAAAGACTTACTTGGGGAGATTTGGTATCTTATGCCAGAAGCTTGTGCAATATCATATTGAAGAGTACTGAATGTCTTGCATGGGAACATTATTCACACCTTACTGATGCAAACTGGGGAATCTTGCCTTGTACACTTCGCTGATAAATTGTGAAGACGGACTGGACTATTTTTATAACATATATATATATATATATATATATTCTTGCCATTCCGACTACTGATTATTTGTATGACAAGAATTGTCTGACTGTCCTTGCGGAATTCATTCCATATTTGGACTGACTTCTGGGTGTCGCGCGTATTAAATCTGACTCATGGCAGAACCAATAAGTGTGTACGGACCATACCTTTAATTAAAATGCATGTTGGACTTAGATCCAATTTTGTTCTCGTGCTAGTTTAATTATTGCTTCAATAAAGATGGATCTCTCACATGTACTTGTTACTCAAAGTCTGAGTAGATTATAATCTGTATTCAAACTGGATGTCTGCAATACAATGCCGTCAGCTGAGAATCTCATTGCTTTTAGCTGAGTGCCTTGGTGTATATTTTTACTTCTCACTGCTTCTTCTGATCCGGTGTGTTGATGAGCAATTTCAATAAGGGAGTAACAGCGAAGATTTAAAACAAAGAAGCACGAGAAAACGAGCGATAGCAACAAACAAAACAGCAAACAAGCTAACTAAAGCACACACCAAATAAGCTACAAAATTATTTCACACAGGCACACACAAGCATACTACTAGAGCAATGATACTACAGCAGATGCACATGCACTACACGAATGACTACAGCCTACGCTTGAGAAAACGCTCGGGAGCTTACGAAGTAGCTAGCGGAACGGCTGACTCCGAAACTCCGGATGGACGAGGCGGAGGGGTTTGAGAAGTTGGTGGAGACTAAGGTAAAGCGGCACCAAGCAATCTCCTGGCTGGAATGGCGTCTCGGACTAACTCGGAAATAAGAAGACACACGGACGTCATGTAACGAGAAATGGCGAGGATAGCCGGGTCATCTCGAGGGTAGATGGAGGGAAACTGGATCCGCCTAGGATTCTCGATGATGGTGGGATAATATTGATAAGCACGGTTCTCGCGCATCATGCTCTCTTCATGGTGAAGACCGGTGATTCCTTCCATTGCGGCAAGCTGAACGGCACGCTCAGGAGTAGCGCCGTAACCACCATGGAAACTATAGGTGCACTTATCTACAGGAATCGGGGCTGATAGATGAACATGAGCAACATATTCCAGAATTCTTCCCCTGGCAGAAAACTGTAATACTTGATAGTGAGGTGGATCTCCACGGGGATAAATGCTACCCCACATGTCTCCAAGTAGGGTGGTGCTAATTGTTGAGCTTGTGTTGTATTCCCTCGAAGAGAAAAGGGAGATGCAGCACAGTAGCGTAAGTATTTCCCTTAGTTTTTGAGAACCAAGGTATCAATCGAGTAGGACACCACGCGCGAGTCCCTCGCACCTGCACAAACAAATAAGAACTTCGCAGCCAACGCGATAAGGGGTTGTCAATCCCTGTACGGTCACTTACGAAACTGAGATCTGATAGAGAAGATAGTTTATATTTTTGGTATTTTGGTTTATAAGAACAGAAAGTAAAAGCGATAAAAGTAAAGTGGATGTAGATTGATATGTTGAGAATAGACCCGGGGGCCATAGTGTTCTCTAGTGGCTTCTCTCATGATAGCGATATTCTACGGCGGGTAAACAAATTACTGTCGAGCAATTGATAGAAAAGCCAATAATTATGAGACTATCTAGGCATGATCATTTTATATAGGCATCACGTCCGAGACAAGTAGACCGAAACGATTCTGCTTCTACTACTATTACTCCACACATCGACCGCTATCCAGCATGCATCTAGTGTATTGAGTTCAGAAGAATAGAGTAACGCCTTAAGCAAGATGACATGATGTAGAGGGATAAACTCAAGCAATATGATATAAACCCCATCTTTTTATCCTCGATGGCAACAATACAATACGTGCCTTGCTGCCCCTACTGTCACTGGGAAAGGACACCGCAAGATTGAACCCAAAGCCAAGCACTTATCCCATTGCAAGAACTATAGATCTAGTAGGCCAAATCAAACCAATATTTTGAAGAGACTTGCAAGGATATTATGAGCACACATAAAAAGTTCAGAGAAGAACCAAATATTTCTCATAGATAATCTTGATCATAAACTCACAATTCACCGGATCTCGACAAACACACCGCAAAAAGAGATTACATCAAATAGATCTCCTCGAAGATTGAGGAGAACTTTGTATTGAGATCTAGAGAGAGAGAAGAAGCCATCTAGATATTAGCTATAGACCCGAAGGTCTATGGTAAACTACTCACAACTCATGGTGAGGCCGATGATGATGATGATGATGAACTCCGTGATGGACCCCCCTCCGGTGGAGCTCCGGAACATGCTCCAATATGGGATCTCACGGGAAGAGAAGGTTACGGTGGTGGAATTAGGGTTTTCTCTCTGTTGTCGAAGGTTTCGGGGTACGTAGACTTATATAGGAGGAAGGAGGACATCGGGGGACGCTCGAGGGGCCCACGAGGTAAGGGGGCGCGCCTTGGGCAGGGACGCGCGCCCCCACCCTCCTGGGCGCCTCGATGCTCCCCTGACGTGGTTCTCAAGTTCCCTGTGCGTGATTTTCTCCAAAAATATCTCTCGCGAAGGTTTCATTCCGTTTGGACTCCGTTTGGTATTCTTTTTGTGCAAAACCCTGAAACAGGCAAAAAACAGCAATCTGGACTGGGCCTTTGGGTTAGTAGGTTAGTCCCAAGAAATATATAAAAGTGTATGATAAAGCCCATTAAACATCCAAGACTTCATAAATAATAGCATGGACCAATCAAAAATTATGGATACGTTGGAGACGTATCAGGTAGCAAAGCTAAGAGATGCAGGAGTGGGACTGAACTCAATAGGAATAACACCGGGAGCTCTGGGGATGGCACTGAAATCATGGAAGTTGACCGCCATCTACGCACTAAACAGGGGTTAGACGTAATCGAATAAGACTATATGCAACAAACAAATGCAACAACCAAATGCAGCAAGCAAGGGCAACAACCAGACCCTATACCACCTTTTTCTAATGTTCCAGCGGACTAGGACGCTCTACATGCAGACCTGCTCTAATACCAAGCACTGTGGTACCCTGGCTCAGAGAAACCAGAACGCCCCGTATTCCAGCCCAGAGATAAAGGTGAAGTCTTCTAGAATATGAAACTTCTTAGCATAGAAGAAACCAGCTTTCTATTACAACATGAATATGGATACAAGGTCTCCGATATTACATGAATAACACCAGCAGGGCGACGCTACGCCAACCACAGTTGCTCTATGCAAGCAGCATAACAACTCGAGGCAGCGGAACCTCTACTGGAAGCGGAACAACGAACGACGATGATGGACTCCAATCCGCAGGGACTCTGACTAGAACGTTTATCCTAGCTCGCGAACACAGGAGGCACACCAAAACAAGCAAACAATCCCGACATGACCTGCAAACTGGCATGACACGCCAGGTCAGTATATTGAATGTACTTGCAAGCTCACAATAGACCAACAGCAGTCAAGACAAACAACGACATGGCATTAGCAGGTAATCCAATCATGAACATGGTACTAACAGAACAACATGGCATGCACACTTGAACATGATACAATTAGAACAAGTATAGCATGAACATACGAACATGATGATACTACATGCAACATGACGATACTAACATGCACCAACTTACTCTGCTCGGGTTACCTCGTAACCATCACATGCACAAACTTACCACCACAGACATCACACGATGATCTCAGGATCAAATCAAGCTTGGTACAAACAATACCGTAGTAATCATTAAATGACCACAAGGAGCTTGATCTTTACCCATGATTCTTGCACAACATCACGGATATCCAACAACTCGGTATCCTCGATACCACCGTGATCATCTCTTGATCACAAACATCATTAATATCCAACAACTCGGTATCCTTGATACCACGGTGATCATCCCTTGATCACGACCAAACTCTTTCTCATCATTGAAACGGGGTTGTTATTAATCAAGTTATTATTATTATTGTTGACTCATAGTGTGACCGACACGAACTGGGCCCTTATCTGCGGGCACGGCTATCAATAGATTAAGACACACACTCTGTAGAGGTTAGCACACTGTACCCACACCACGGAACCCATGGCCTCGCACTCCCATTCGGGTGTACCAACGTCATTCCGAAAAAACCGTCCTACTGCCATGACACTCTCCCAGCCACTCCGACTCACTCCCCACTGGGCTAGTCCTGGGTGGCCCCGTGTCTACCAAAGACACCAATGACCACCGTCGTGGCCAAACATAAACGATCCCAAACGGGGACACGAGCTCATAACAACAACAACAAAGGGCACACAAGGCTCATGTTCGCCTACCTTATCAGGGTAGCGTGTGCCCATAACCTTCCCTCGTTGGAGGCGCCGGCGAGAGGCATGACAATAGACCCAGTTAGGGCCTTCCCATTAAGGCAAATGTAGCTGCACTGGTCAGCTTGATTTGATGGCACCAAGACTCAGCCAACAGTTGTTCCAGTTCATTTTAAGTCCAGTTAAACTTGAATGCAAATAATGCTGAGCCATACTAAAATAACATGATGCAACTACAATGCATGAGCATGATATCAACAAAAGCATGGAGGTGCAACATAATCATCGAGCATAACCACAATGAAGCCTATATCCAAATGAGCATGGCATACTGAGTACCATAAATATCCCAAGTATAACGGTATTCATGGCATACATGACTACTAGCATCATAAATAAATACCATGCAAGAACATAGCAAGAACACTACCAAGTAAGCATGTAACCAACTAGTTGCAACGGAACATGCATATCAATGGTACCTGACAGACAACAAGCATGCATCAAGATAAACAACACTAATACCAGCATATAATTCTACTACCAAGCATGACATGCAAACATGATACTAACAAGTAGTACAAGATAACAAGAAGCATAGAAACATAGCATGAAAGTGAACATGAAACCACGAGCATAACCGAAACAACGACATCAGTAGCAAACAAGCAGACATGAAACGGGCAAACTTTTACTAAATATTCAAGTAGAAACCATGGTACTGCATGGATATCATGCAAGTGGTTGTTGTGGCTTGCGTGGGGGTGACGGAGACTCATGGAAGAAGTGTGGTGAAGCCGCGGAATGAAACGCAGGACGGTTCTCTCTCGGAGGGGCTGATTAGAGGCAAGGCCATAATGGTCATTTTCACAGTGTGAACACTTAGTGAAAATGGTGTCAACAGAAAGAGCTTGACGAGACGAAGACGTGAGCTTTGGTTTCACCTGATTTGGAGTTACGGTGGCGGAGATATGAGGGGTTGAACACCAGGGACTATTCTGTGAAAGTTTTCATCACCAACGGGTCACTGAGTGGGTAAGACAGAAACGGATTTCAGAAAATACGCCTTCGGAATAGTGAAAGCGCACTCTTGGACGCAGTAGAGAGAAATACGCCTTCAGAGAAGGGAAAGCACATTCCGGTCTATAGCATTCCAAGAACACATTTTCGGACAAGGGAAAATGTATTATGTGGAATACGCTTCCACTTGCCACATGGCTAGGGGCGGGGTCAGCGCGGAGTTACTTACCAGTGGGCGGCAGGGGGGTCCAGGTGCTCGACTTCTTCCTCTGCTCGGTCTACCACGAGCGAGACAGAGGAGAGGCGAGGCAGTGTGATGCCGGTGGTGGCCCGGCTGGCTCCGGCCACCGTTGGCCAAGGTAAGTGCACCGGTGGACGCGGGAGGTCACACCGCACCCATCTAGAGGGTTAGCGGGCGCTGAGGAGGGGAGGAGGACGCGGGAGCGGAGGTGGACAGAGGCGGGCTCCGGCGACCGTTTTCTCGGAGGAGGAGCACTCCGGCGACGGGGAGGTGAGGTGGAGGGTGCGAGGAGGCTGTTCATAGAGTGGAGGAGGTGGTTAGGTGGTCGGGAGGGGGTGGCAGAGCTCGTGGCGGCCGGACGGGCTGGTGTCCGAACGGTGGAGGCGGCGGCCGTGCGTGGGGCACGCGGCTAGGAGGCTCTTCGCGAGGGGAAAGTGGGAGGGGCGGATCACGGAGGTGAGGGGGAGGCAGCTCGACTTCGGACGTGACTAGAGGAGGAAAGGAGGCTCAGTTTGGCCGAGGCAGCTCGACTTCGGCGATGGCCGAGACGGACTCCGGCGAAAAGAAGAGAGGCCAAGGACTCTAATGGGCAAATGCGGCGAGGGAGGGATGAGTGAGCTGCGGGAGGGGTTGAGGGTCCTATATATAGGCCCGAGGAAGCCTTTGGAGCTCACAAGCGAGCTCGAGCAATGCTCTAATGGAGGTCAGAGGCTAGGCACGGCACAGGCACTTTTCTTGCGGCGCATTTATGGCGAACAACGATGAAGCAACAACGCAGAGCGATGTAGTCGAGCACGGGCAAGCTCCATGACATGCATGGAGGTCGATAAGAGGAGGAAGGAGACGGGAACAGGGGCAAGAACACGCCAGAGCTTGCAATCTGCATGATGCAAGCATGATCACCACGCGCACTGGCGTAAGCAGTGCGCTTTGGCGTGGCCGACCATGTCCAGTATATAGACCGTCGTGCCCTTAGTCTAAATGAAGAAATAATTGGGTCCAGGGGCAAAGAAGAGTTTTACAGATGGCCCCAAAGCAAACCAGCAGCTAAGTGCTTGTGTTGTGCAGTGGGGAGACCAGCTTGGTAACTCAGTAAATAATTTGTTTGGTGATGATCATACACTAATGTGACGTTGATCACCAAAAATCAGACTAATAGGAGGAGTTTAGATGAGGGTTGCTGTAGAAAGTGCAAAACCGGCATGCCCTATGATGTTGCACTCATATACTTAAGTTTCATGAGCTGAAATTTGGTGGTGTGGGATTACATGACCATATGGAGTTGCTGTAAAAATTCCATGCCATTTGGAATTAACAAAGTGGCACTTGCTTCACAAAGCTCCATTTTGACCAGAAACTAGGAAAATTTACTAAGGGTAAATGGCTAAGTGGATCAAGCCAAAACTTGGTGGAGGGAGTAGGTATAGATGTAAGAATGTCCTGGTAAATTTTCAGCTCAAATGAGGCAAACTAAAAGAGGGTTGCTTCACAAGCTGAAAATCTTACCAGAAACCAAGATTTCGAGTTGAGCTCACATAGATGATCTCCATAAGCTCAAATTGGTAGAGAGTCATGATTTGGTCAAATGAAGGATGTGACCAAGTTTCACCTCAGTTGGACATGCCTAGAATATACTTCCTTCACAAAGTTCTTTTCTGGACAAAAACTTTGGAAAATCACTGAAAAATATTTACTAGGTAAAAGAGTATGAAATTTGGCACATGGCAATGAGATGGACATGAAAAGATGTCCAAGAAGTTGGAGTCAATTGGGCAAAGATAAATAGCACTTGCGTTGCAAAGTGCCATTTAGGGTAGAATAGGACAATGATTATTGGAGAATTATTTTTGAACATGGCAATGAAAAGTTTTTCCACATTTGAGCAAGATAGGACCCAAACAATTTATTAGAATTATTTGGGAATTTTTAGAATGACAAAGATATAGGTTGCTTCACAACCTAGGATAAAAGAATTATTCCTTTAATAGAAAAGGAATATTCCTGGGAAAAAGAATATTGGGTTGGGTCAAGGATGAAAATGACAGGGTCTTGAGATGATGAGGAGGATCGCAAGCCACTATAAAACCAAGGAAGACAGGGTCTTCCCAAGTTTCAGAACCACGTAGCCATAGAAAAGCAAAAAAATCAAGAAAATCCAGAAAATCAAAGCAAAAAGAAAATGGCAAAAATCCATGCTGTCACACCCACCATTGGTTCCGGCGGGTCTCATCTATTATTCACTCGTCCAATAGCATTGTAACGGGTCAGGCGGTTCTGGTCTTGGAGAAGAACTGCCACTTTACCCCCCTCAAGCGGAAGCTTGGGTGGCTTTAGCGTCATTGCAACGATATGGGTGAGCTCATGGTGGCTCTCATTAAGTATGCAGACTCTCAAAATACCAAGGACCCTGGGTGAGATTATGAGAAGGCCAATAAGTGTAAGTACAATGGTAATGGTAAAGCTCAGCGGCAGAATACGACAGTGAATAATGGTAACAGCTAGGGTAACGGTGGTAAGAGCAGACACCCCGATGGCGGGTCAGATTTAGTGGATAACACAAACACTAGATACAAGAACCAACACCGCAATGTGGTGGGAAACCACAGCCACCTATGGGGCCATGAGCCCCTTTTGTTTCGGCAGGGGGATATGCACGTTGCACAAAGAGAGGATGAGCGTAATGTAGCACGACAGAGATCACATGGGCACTTTTTACCCAGGTTCGGGCCGCCGTGAGGCGTAAAACCCTACTCCTGCTTTGGTGGATTGATGGTGGGAGGTGGAAAAAGTGCGCCGTTCTTGCCCGGTAGGGTTGCCTCGGAGCAAGAGTGGCTATGCGTGTATGGATGTGTGAGGGTCCGAATCGACCGAATCATTTCTATGGTGCCATGCGCGTCCATTTATAGATCGAGGAGTTACCACAGTGGCAAATCAGTCTTTCCATAGTGATTAGATAGCGAATAGTGCTATCATACCTAACTCAGCAGTCTCATAGAGCGCATTAAATGCGCCACTTAGTGTCACATCACGGCTCGCCCGGCAGGCCATGCCAGGCTGTTTTCCCAGCATCGTGCCCGCTTGCTTCATACGTCTCCGGACATGTGTCACATGGAGGTTTTTCTTGTAGGAAGTGGCTGCCATGTGGCAGGGGGCTGCCACTAAGCCACTTAGGAGCTTGACACCACACTGATCGATGACGGGTGTCGCTATGAGGTGATGTAATGGGGCGGTTTACCTCCGCGAGCCTGCCGGGGCTGCTTGGAGGCCTGCTTCTAGGGCAATCCAACCTTGTTAGGCTCGCGTGCCTAGCAAATAAGGCCCTTCTCCTGGTGGGATCTTGTCCTTGGCCCTTTGCATATTCTAGGGTAACAAATCCAAGATTTGTTGTATCGACAAGAGCCCCCGAGCTAGGCTCAAAGGCGCCGTTGGGCGTCGTCGGGGTAGGCTCTAACTAGTGCACATGCAAAGGTGTAGGTGTGGCTTGCCCCCTTCGATATCTCCTTTGCTTCTTCATTAACTTGAGGCCGGGCCTGTTTCCCTATCTTTCGAGTGTCGTACAACGCCAATTGTGGTGGGGCCACTCTTGGAATGCCTCATGAATGACTTCAACGCACAGGCGAGTAACTGCCAAGTCTCTCTTCCCACTACACCCATATTCTTATCCACGTATGTTGCATGCATTGAGTGGGGTAGGTAATGGAGGTCCGTGGTGTGGGAGAGCATCAAGGCAGGGGCCCAGTCTTCTTGGATTGGTGTAGGAGGGCGGTGGTTAGTTGTTGGGGAATTAGCTTCCGTCCCCAGCTCGCCTATAAAAGGTGGAGCGGGGGAGAAGCAGAGGCATTCATCCACATCCCTCTCTTCCTCCATTTCCTCCTCTTTTGGTTATGTTGAAGGGAGAGCCTGGGGCCAGGCCCAGGCAGTAGCTTGTGGTTGGCAATGCCGAATGCTCGCGCTGAAGCTTGGGGAGTGAGATTCTCTCCTCATCTTCCCACAAGCCTCAGGTGGGTGCACGGGCGGCGCGACGGTAGCACCGGTGGTGGCGACTCCCGTGTGCTCATCGCTGGGCCGTCCGCGGCTTCAGTTCTAGTGATGGGCGACACAAACGACACCACGCCAAAGGTCGCAACAGACGCAAGGCGTGGTAGTCGATCGTGGCCTATTCCCCCTTCTTTTGCGGCGTCTGAGGGAGTCCTGTATTCAGGGGTCCTCACACATCTAGGTTAATGAAGCTGGGCCACACTGGTGGGCCGCATAAAGAAGAAGCAGAAGACCTTCCCCCATATTCGGTCACGACTCCAATATACATAGAAAGGAAGGTTTTGAGTCCGGATATATCAATTACTTCCTCACCAAATCATCCTTGTAACCCTAGGTTTCCTCAGGCATGTATATAAGCTGAGGAGTTTAGTTTGTAGGGGGATCATCGTCATTACAATATCTCAATTGGCTAGACTTAGGGTTTAGCCAATATGATCTCGTGGTAGATCAACTCTTGTACACATATTCATCCATACTAATATAGCAGGAAGTAGGGTTTTACCTCGATCGAGAGGGCCTGAACCTGGGTAAACAACGTGTCCCCTGCCTCCTGTTACCAACGATCTTCAGACGCACAGCTTGGCCCCCTACCCGAGATCTGCCGGTTTTGACACCGATTATGGTGCTTTCATTGAGAGCTCCGCTACGTGATCGCAATGAGAGATCGATGGAACGTCTCATCATCAACGACGAGATCACCCTCGAAAACAACTTGGCTATCGGCCAGGTTCTCCAGCTCGGCGGGTTCACCATATGCACCCGCATGCCTTTTGGCCGGTCGTACCCCATGCGGCCGTGGAGCATCACCTTTATGCCAATTCCGGCTATTCTGATGACGCGACTTTGGTAGAAATCTCGCCCTTAAACGAGGTGCTGGATCACATCGCCGCCCTGGGGCTCTCATCGCCAGGAGATCGGATTGGACTTAAATCCGACCAGGATGAGATCGACCCCTCTTTGATTACTCATCTCGTAGCATCAGTCGAGGACGGAGCCATAGAGACTTCTCCTCTCCAGACGGATACCGCCACAGTCCGGATCTCCGCACCCATCAAGCCGAACACCTCCCTGTCAGGAGGCACCCTATGTTCTCCGAGCTCTGGGACCGACGCCGGACCGGAAGGGCAATCAGGCCCCATCGAATCCGGATTTTCACCAACGGAGGTTGTAAAAACCCAGAATATCACTCCGGGTCGGGATTCAAAATGTCCAACACCCACCCGCCCTGGGAAAAACTCTTCAAGTAAATCCGGAATCACGGACATAGATTATCTCATGAACATACAACAGCATTCCAGGGAAACGGTCAACCACTTCTGGGCCAGATTCCTACTTGTTAAAAACAAGATCAGGGACTGCTGCAACGACAAAGCGGTCTCTTTATTTCACCTCAACTGCACGAACGAGGGAGTTTTGAACTCCCTCAACCAATGTCGTGTCTTGAGTTTCATAGAATTATCGCAGTTAGTACGGAAGTATTGCGCAATGGAAAATACTTGGAAATCCCAGAATACACCTCTGGAATGGTCCATCTCCGGACAATACGCTAAACGGACTTACCCTAGTTGGTCATCCGATAGCATTCCCATTGGCAAGAAGAACAAGCCTATTTCAAGTCACAAGTCCGTACTGGACAAAGTACTCGACACACCTTGCCAAATACACGCAAGCCCGAATAATGTCCCAAACCATCACCTTAGAGCATGCTGGATACTCCGGCAGGTAGCAAAAAGCGGTACGGCAATTCTTGCGACCACCGCACCAAGGGAGAATGACACCAATGTCTTCAGTGTCTTCGATAAATTCTCCTCAAATAACCGTCGCAAGAGAGCAAATCGCAAACTTGCCGAGGTTTAAGAAATTAGGTCTGCAAGCCCATGGAGCTACACGTAAATCAGTTTTTCTGCCGAAGACGCACCTCGAGTCCGGTCGATCCGAGCATCAGCAGCTCTTGTACTAGACCCAATAGTAGATGGCTTTTGCCTCACTAAAGTACGAAGCAGACTAAACCTCATATATGAGGAAACGCTTGCAAAAATACAGGTCAAGAAATCCCGCATTGAGCACACCAACACAACCATTAGGGGAATCATACCAAGCCGCGAGGCCAAGTGTCCTAGAAGCATTAAGCTCGATGTAGTGTTCGGCTTACCCGACAACTACAGATCGATGAACTACTCTTTCACAGCGGATACCACGCCCCTCTAAGACGGGACGCTTTCTCACGCTTTCAAGCCATACCCGATTACGGGTACACGAAGCTTAAAATGCCAGGGCCCAATGGGGTGATCACGATAATAAGTGATCCAGATAGAGCACTCCGCGCCAAAAATAAAACAACATCATTAGCCTTAGAGGCATTATCCGAAGCTCTCGCGGCGGAAGAATTAACTACCCTATGATCAAAGGTGGATGCGGATGATGTCATCCTCGCCAAAAGATCAAAATCTACCTCCTTCAAACCAGCTGATGAAATCATCAAATTGCAAGTGCACCCAACAGACCCTAATAAAATGGCATCCATCGGGGCACATCTGGATCCGGCGGTAGACAACGCAATACGTGCATTCCTTCAGGCAAATTGTGATATATTCTCCTGGCACCCTTCAGACATGCCAGGAATCCCACGTAGGCTGGCCGAGCACAGTCTCAATATTATTAAAGGGTTCAAACCAATCAAACAGTCATTGCTACAATTTTCCGAACCGAAAAGACAAGCAATGGGAGAAGAGTTAGCCAAACTATTGGAAGCCGGATTCATCAGAGAAATCAAACATCCGGATTGTCTAGCCAACCTAGTCATGGTACCGAAGAAGGATAAATCATGGCGCCTCTGTGTCGATTTCACAGACTTGAATCAGGCTTGCCCGAAGGATCCGTTTCCTTTGCCCCGCATTGACCAAATTATCGATGCAACGACCAGACACGACTCTCTTTGCTTCCTCGATGCTTACTCCAGATAACATCAGATAAATATGAAAGAATCAGATCAAGACGCAACGCCATTCATTACCCCGTACGGCCCTTTTTGTTTCAACACTATGCCTTTCGGACTCAAAAACGCTGGCGCCACATATCAACGCATGATTCAAACATGCTTAGTAAAACAAATTGGCAAAACAGTGGAGGCATATGTTGACGACGTAGTCGTAAAGACCAAACACGTTGAAACCTTGGTAGATGATCTCCGCCTTACGTTTGCCAACCTTCGAGAATATGACATAAGGCTCAATCCCGAAAAATGTGTGTTCGGTGTTCCAACCGGAAAGTTATTAGGGTTCATCTTATCCCATAGAGGAATCGAAGCTAACCCAGCCAAAATCCGGGCCCTGTCAAAAGTCAAAATACCATCCGATCTGAAGCAAATGCAAAAAACTAGCAGGCTGCGAAGCAGCTTTAAGCCGCTTCATCTCCAGGTTAGGAGAAAAAGCATTGCCACTTTACAGATTGCTACGGCGCACAGACAATTTCGGATGGACAAATGCAGCTACAGCCAGATTGGAAGAAATAAAAGCTTTACTAGCAAGCAACCCAATCCTAGCCGCCCCCGGTGTTGGCGAACCAATGCTGCTGTACATATCAGCCACTCATCGTATCCGAACGAGCCGAAGAGAGACATAAATTACCCATTCAAAAGCTCGTTGATAATCTAGGTGACGCTGGTTGGCAATCTCCTCCAGATCCCACTGATAAACCAACCGCCGATAAGGGTCAAGTGGTGGCTCTGGCTCCAGCTCTGAAGCTTCTTCTTGGATCTAGTATGCATAAACGGCATCCGGCAACACGAGGTACGCGCCTGAAAGTAAATCAAACAAAGAAGGTGCGGGTAGGGTAATAATCTCACAATACTTTTCATCAAATATCAATTTATACTTAAGCAACTTCTTCTTATCTTTAACAATAAAATCATGCGCTATCATACTCTTATAATTTAGAAAAGCCAGGGCCAGTAACTTCTCATCCTTCTCATCTAATAGGTATTCTAAAGTTTTCAGCAACGCGTGACGCAAAGATGCCTCCTAAAATGGGGCCCTTTGTACAGTTCAGATTTAATCGTTTAGCAACAACAACACCCAAGATAAAAGTTGTATCTCGAACAAAGCATGGCGCAAAATATCAATATCAGGGGCACTAAGGTTTCCATTGTTCCCGCGACTAATTAAGCATCTACTAGCAAATATCGCAAAGTAGGGTAGAACAGGAAACTGTAAAACAGTAATTCTTGCCCCTGAAACTTTCCTTGTTTCCCCTACAGCTATCATATAGATAAACCACTCAACATCCTTACGATAAGGTTCCTCTAAGCTACCTGCAAAGGGTATCTTACATACTTGACAAAATTCATAAAATGACATCTCCTTAACCTCATCATATAAATGAAACTCCACCGAAGGTGGTGATTTCTTAGCATGGAAATGAAAATTTTGCACTAAAATATTAGTGAGTAAGAGATACTGTTCGCGCTGGTCGTGGAGGAAGTCGGCGAGGCCAGCATTCTCAGCCAAATAATAAAAGTCTTTACAAATCCCGGCGGCTTCCAAGAACTCATTGCAAGGCCATTCACACAGCCATACTTCCGCAATGCGAGGAAGATTGTATTTTGGCTTCTTATTCTCCTCCTTGTTCTTATCCTTTGAGCTTGGACTAGAAGAGCCTCTCAACAATCCTCTCATCATTTTCTTCCTCTGAAAATTTCTGAAAATTTTAGTGACTCAAAATAAAAGTGAACCAAACTCGACAACATTGATAGCAACTACTCCCACAAGTACCTAGAGACTATATCATGCATTAGAACTACTTTTGACCACATAAATTTGACATGCAAGCTGAAGAACAGGGTCACCTAAGCAGCCAAATTTTACAATAAATAATGCACTAGAACAAAAACTAGTTGGACCATTGGAGGAGTCACATACCGAAGAACAATCTCCCAAATAGTTTTGTGAATGGAGCTTTGAGCAAGGAGATCGAAAATGGCTGCAACATGAGCCAGAACACGAGTTTGAGCTGTGGGAGGATTTTTTCTGGAGGAAGATGAAGTGTGTGGTTGCTGGAGTGAGTGGAGGGGGGCCACGTGGGGCCCACAAGGCAGGGGACGCGCCCTGTACCCTCGTGGCCAGGTGTTGGCTCCCCCTGATGTGTCCTCCATGCCAAATATTCTTAAATATTCTAGAAAAAATATTTCATTTTCGGGGCATTTGGAGAACTTTTATTTTCGTGGTATTTTTTATTGCATGGTTAACTCAGAAAACAGACAAAAAAACTATTTTTGCTTTACTTAATCTAATTAACAATGAGTAAAAAGAAGGTATAGAGAGTTGTGCTTTCTAAATTCATCCATCTCATGCTGATCAAGAGGAATCCATTAACAAGGTTGATCAGGTCTTGTTAATAAACTCTTGCCGAATAACATGAAACCTAAGAATTTTCGAATAACACTAGGTTACCTCAATGGGGATATGTATGTCCCTAACAATAAGAATATCATATTTCTTCTTGACAGTAGGAAGAGGAAATTCAAAACCTCCAATAGTAATCGATGAAAATTTTCCAATAGAATTGATACTATGGACCTGAGGTTGTTTCCTCCAAAAGTGTATCGTATGCTCATTACCATTGAATGAAAAGTGACATTGCATTTGTTGCAATCAATAATAGCCCCTGTAGTATTCAAAAAAGGTCTACCAAGGATAATAGACATACTATTGTCCTCAGGAATATCAAGGATAACAAAGTCCGTTAGCATAGTAACATTTGCAACCACAACATGCACATCCTCACAAATACCGACAGGTATAGCAGTTGATTTATCGGCCATTTGCAAAGATATTTCAGTAGGTGTCAACTTATTCAAATCAAGTCTACGATATAAAGAGAGAGGCATAACACTAACACTGGCTCCAAGATCACATAAAGCAGTTTTAACATAGTTTCTTTTAATGGAGCATGGTATAGTTGGTACTCCGGGATCTCCTAGTTTCTTTGGTATTCCACCTTTACAAGTATAATTGGCAAGCATGGTGGAAATTTCAACTTCTGGTATCTTCCTTTTATTTGTAATAATATCTTTCATATACTTAGCATAAGGATTTATTTTAAGCATATCAGTCAAACGCATACACAAAAAGATAGGTCTAATCATTTCAGCAAAGCTCTCAAAATCCTCGTCATCCTTTTTCTTGGATGGTTTAGGAAGAAAAGGCATGGGTTTCTGAACCCATGGTTCTCTTTCTTTACCATGCTTCCTAGCAACGAAGTCTCTCTTATCAAAATGTTGATTATTTGATTGTGGGTTATGAAGATCAACAGCAGGTTAAATGTCTACATCATTGTTATTGCTAGGTTGAGCATCATCATGAAGTTCATCATAAACATTATCACTAGGTTCATGTTCATTACCAGATTTTGTTTCAGCTTCAGAGATAGAGATATCATTGGGATTCTCAGGTGTGTCAACAACAGGTTCACTAGAAGCATGCAAAGTCCTATCATTTTTCATTTTCTTCTTCTTAGTAGGACTAGGTGCATCAACATTAGTTCTCTGCGAATCTTGCTCGATTCTCTTAGGGTGTCCCTCGGGATACAAAGGTTCCTGAGTCATTCTACTCCCTCTAGTCACAACTCTAACAGCATTATCATTTTTCTAACTATTTAATTCATTGAGCAGAACATTTTGTGCTTTAAGTACTTGTTCTACTTGAGTGGTAACCATAGAAGCATGTTTTCTAATGAGTTTATTTCCACCTTTAACTCTAGACATATAATCACTCAAGTGTTCGATCATAAAAGCATTACGTTGCAATTTTCTACTAACATAAGCATTGAAGTTTTCTTGTTTAACAATAAAGTTGTCAAACTCATCTAAACATTGGCTAGCAGACTTATAACGAGGAATATCACCTTCATCAAATCTATGCAGAGAATTTACCTTTACTACCTTTGTCGGGTTATCAAGACCATGTATTTCTTCAATAGGTGGTAAATTCTTAACATCGTTAGCTTTAATACCTTTTTTCTTTCATTGATTTCTTTGCCTCTTGCATATCTTCGGGACTGAGAAACAGAACACCCCTTTTTTCGGAGTTGGCTAAGGATTTGTTTCAGGAAGTGTCCAATTATTTTCTTTACCAACATATTATTCATTACCAATTCAGCTTGATCGACAGTTCTTTCCCTGAAAACACAACTAGCACAACTATCCAGGTGCTCTCTGGAAGCATTGGTTAGTCCATTATAAAAATTATCAAGTATTTCTTTTTTCTTAAGAGGATGATCAGGCAAAGCATTAAGTAATTGGAGAAGCCTCCCCCAAGCTTGTGGGAGACTCTCTTCTTCAATTTGCACAAAATAATATATTTCCCGTAAGGCAGCTTGTTTCTTATGAGCGGGAAAATATTTAGCAAAGAAGTAAAAAATCATATCCTCGGGACTACGCACACAACCAGGATCAAGAGAATTAAACCATGTATTAGCATCACCCTTTGACGAGAACGGAAATAACTTAAGGATATAATAGTAGCGAATTTTTCCTCATTGGTGAATAGGGTGGCTACATCATTCAGTTTAGTAAGATGTGCCACAACAGTTTCAGATTCATAGGCATGGAAAGGATCAGATTCAACCAAAGTAATTAACTCAGGATCGACAGAGAAATCATAATCCTTATCAGGAACACAGATAGGTGAAGTAGCAAAAGCAGGGTCATATTTCATTCTAGCATTCAAAGACTTTTCCTTCAGCTTAGCTAATAATTTCTTAAGAACGTATCTATCATTGGAAGCAAGAAAGTCTCTAGCAGTTTCTTCATCCATAACATAACCCTCAGGCACAACAGGCAATTCATATCAAGCATAGAATTAGTTTCATCATAAGTATCATGCATAGCAGAAGTGGCATCATCAAGAACATACGGCATATCAGATTCAATAGCAGGTGTAGGTGTCGCAAATTTACTTATAACAGAGGGTGAGTCAAGTGCACAACTACATGACAGTTCCTTACCTCCTCTCGTAGTTGAGAGATAAATCTTGGTTTCTTCATCTCTCAAGTTCTTCATAGTGATCATCAGATATAAATCCCATGTGGCTCCAAGAATATAGCTATGCTCCCCGGCAACGGCGCCAGAAAATAGTCTTGATAACCCACAAGTGTAGGGGATCGCAACAGTTTTCGAGGGTAAAGTATTCAACCCAAATTTATTGATTCGCCGCAAGGGGAGCCAAAGAATACTCTCTAGTATTAGCAATTGAGTTGTCAATTCAACCACACCTGGAAGGATTTATATCTGCAGCAAAGTATTTAGTAGCAATGTAATATGGACGAAACGGTAACAGTGGCAAAAGTAACGGTAGCAATTTTGTAGTGATTGTAACAGTGGCAGCGGAAAAGTAACTAAGCAAGGAGCAATATGTGAAAAGCTCGTAGGCATTGGATCAGTGATGGATAATTATGTTATAACGTAGGGTGACACATAACTAGATCCAGTTCATCAATGTAATGTAGGCATGTATTCCGAATATAGTTATACGTGCTTATGTGAAAGAACTTGCATGACATCTTTTGTCCTACCCTCCCGTGGCAGCGGTGTCCTATTGGAAACTAAGGGATATTAAGGACTCTTTTTAATAGAGTACCGGACCAAAGCATTAACACTTAGTGAATATGAAATCCTCAAACTACGGTCATCACCGGGAGTCGTCCCGATTATTGTCACTTCGGGGTTGCCGGATCCTAACACATGATAGGTGACTATTGACTTGCAAGATAGGATCAATAACTCACATATATTCATGAAAACATAATAGGCTCAGATCTGAAATCATGTCACTCGGGCCCTAGTGACAAGCATTAAGCATAGCAAAGTCATAGCAACATCAATCTTAGAACATAATGGATACTAGGGATCAAACTCTAACAAAACTAACTCGATTACATGGTAAATATCATCCAACCCATCGCCGTCCAGCTAGCCTACAATGGGATTACTCATGCACGGCGTTGAGCATCATGGAATTAGTGATGGAGGAAGGTTCACAATGACAACGACGACGATCTCCACTCTCCGGAGCCCCGAACAGACTCCAGATCAGCACTCCCGAGAGAGATTAGGGCTTGGCGGCGGCTCCGTATCGTAAAACGCTATGAATCCTTCTCTCTGATTTTTTCTCCCCGAACGTGAATATATGCAGTTGGAGCTGAGGTCGGTGGAATGTCAGGGGTCCCATGAGACAGGGGGCCCGCCCAGCGAGGGTGGGCGTGCCCCCACCCTCGTGGACGGGGTGTGAGCCCCCTGGTCATGTCGAGAACGTCCGTTGATTTTTAGGTCATTCCGAGAACTTTTATTTCTGCACAAAAATAACACCATGGCAGTTCTGCTGAAAACAGCGTCAGTCCGGGTTAGTTCCATTCAAATCATGTAAGTTAGAGTCCAAAACAAGGGCAAAAGTGTTTGGCAAAGTAGACACGTTAGAGACGTATCAATAACCAAGCCCTCGACTCAAGACTAATCTTTATTGTATATAGCTCACAGACTCGATTACATAGATAAGGATCAACACAAAAACTGAAAGCTAGATCATACTAAACTTTATTATACTAGATCTAGATATAACCAAAAGGATCAAACTAAGAAAAACAGTGAAGATAGAAATGTGATGGTGATACGATACCGAGGCACCTCTCCCCCAAGCTTGGCAGTTGCCAAGGGGAGTGCCCATGCCCATGTATTTATGTCTCTTTGTTCGGAGGTGGTGATGATGGAGTTGTTGATTATTTAGGCTTGTCTTCCATCTTCCAAGGCATAGGCTCACCATCATAGAAGGATGATCGAGTCTCCGGGATCCTCAAATCAGCAGCCAAACTTATCCTCTTGAATCTATATTCATACTCACAGTTTTGGTTTTGCAGGTCATAGATCTGGGATTGGAGGTGCTCGATTTTCTGATGAAGCTTGAAGATGGTCTCCCCAATGTTCTTGGCATCCAGCTTGTGGTTGTTGGTGAACTCCGCGATCATCATGTGGTTGGCATTGAGTCCGCATTCCACCATCCCCTGACACTTGAAAACTTGTTGCTCCATTGCTTCGAGTCTTGTCTCCACGGTTCCGGTCCTCCTTGGTCCCTCAACACCGCGGATGTGCATCTCCCCCTCACGCATCTCAATGGTTTGAGGGTGTTGCAGCACCTCCGCGTGGTAGGGGTTGATGACCTTCTTGAAAAACTTGTCCTTGGGGGCACTTGAAGACGTCCTGGTGATCTAGATCTGTTAGAAAAACAGCTCGAAACAAAAGCAGAGGATTTTGTTGTGGTACCATTGCCAAAATCTTCGGGAGATTATATAATGAATTTTTATGGACCAAAAGAAGTATCGTGCAAGAAAACAGAGTCTAGAGGGCACATGAGGTCCCCTTGAGGCTGGGCAGCGCGCCCAGTAGGGGTAGGGCGCACCCTCCACACTCGTGGATGCCTCGTGTCCTTTCCGGACTACTTCTTATTTTTTCCTATTTTCATAACTATTCCAAAACGGAGAAAAATTGATGTTGGAACTGTTTTGGAGTCGGTTTACTTACCGTACCACAGACCTATTCCTTTTTGGAGTCTGGAACATTCTGTAAAGTGTCCCTTATGTACTCCTTCGGGGTTACGGTATCAATAACATTAGTTTAAACATTTATGGGATTACCTGATATATAATGTTTGATTCTTTGACCGTTCACCACCTTCGGATTTGTGCCTTCGAAGTTGTTGATTTTTATGGCACCTGAACGATAGACCTCCTCGATAACGTAAGGACCTTCCCATTTAGAGAGGAGTTTTCCTGCAAAAAATCTTAAACGAGAATTGTAGAACAAAACATAATCACCTACATTAAACTCATGCTTTTGTACCCTTTTGGCATGCCATCTTTTAACTTTTTTCTTTAAACAGTTTGGCATTCTCATAGGCCTGGGCTCTCAACTCATCCTTTTTTTTTTGAAATTCTCGACTCATCAATTGAGCTAATGTCAAATAGTCTCTTCTCACCGGCAAGTTTGAAATCATAATTGAGCTCTTTAATGGCCCAATATCCCTTATGTTCTAGTTTGAGAGGTAAGTGACATGCTTTTCCATAAACCATTTATACAGAGAGACACCCATAGGATTTTTATATGCAGTTCTATAGGCCCATAATGCATCATCAAGTTTCTTGGACCAATTATTTCTAGATCTATTAATAGTCTTTTGCAAAATTAATTTAATCTCTCTATTACTCAGTTCTACTTGACCACTAGACTATGGGCGGTATGGAGATGCAATTCTATGATTAGCATCATACATAGCAAGCATTTTATGAAAAGCACCATGAGTTAAATGTGAACCACCAGCAGTCATTAAGTATCTAGGGACTACAAACCTCAGAAAAATAACTTCTTTAAGCTTCTTAATAGATGTGTTATGATTAACACTACTAGTTGGAATAGCTTCTACCCACTTAGTAACGTAATCAAAATCAACTAAAATATGTGTATACCCATTAGAGGAAGGAAACGGTCCCATATAATCAAAGCCCCAAACATCAAATTGTTCGATAACAAGTGAATAGTTCATAGGCATTTCTTGACGTCTACTAATATTACCAATTCTTTGACATTCATCACAAGACAAGACAAACTTACAGACATCTTTGAAAAGAGTAGGCCAATAAAAACCGGATTGCAATACCTTATGTGTAGTTCTATCTCTAGCGTGGTGTCCTCCATAAGCCTCGGAGTGACACTTGCGTACGATCTGTTCCTGTTCATGCTCAGGTACACAACGTCTAATAACACCATCTACTCCTTCTTTATAAAGGTTTGGGTCATCCCAGAAGTAATGTCTTAAATCATAAAAAACCTTTTGTTTTGCTCGTATGTGAAACTAGGTGGTATAAATTTAGCAACAATGTAATTAGCATAATCAGCATACCATGGAGCAGTACAAGATGCATTTATGACAGCTAATTGTTCATCAGGAAATCTATCATCAATAGGTAGTGGGTCATCAAGAACATTATCTAACCTAGATAAGTTGTCTGCAACGGGGTTCTCAGCTCCCTTTATATAAATAATATGCAAATCAAATTCTTATAGCAAGAGAACCCATCTAATAAGTCTAGGTTTAGCATCTTTCTTTTCCATAAGATATTTAATAGCAGCATGATCAGTGTGAACAGTTACTTTAGAATCACAATATAAGGTCTGAACTTATCACAAGCAAATACAACTGCTAAAAATTCTTTTTCAGTAGTAGCATAATTTCTCTGGGCACTATCTAGAGTTTAGTAGCATATTGGATAGCATTTAATTTCTTATCAACTCTTTGTCCTAGAATAGCACGTACAGCATAATCACTAGCATCACATATAATTTCAAAGGGTAAAATCCAATCAGGTGGCTGAACAATAGGTGCAGAAATCAAGGCTTTCTTAACTATTTCAAATGCTTCTACACAATCATCATCAAAGACAAAAGGAACATCTTTTTGTAAGAGATTAGTCAGAGGCCTAGATATTTTTGAGAAGTCTTTAATGAACCTCATATAAAAACCTGCATGACCAAGGAAACTTCTTATACCTTTGATGTCCTTAGGACATGGCATCTTTTCAATAGCATCAACTTTAGCTTTATCAACTTCAATACCTCTTTCAGAAATTGTATGCCCCAAGACAATACCTTCATTAACCATAAAGTGGCACTTCTCCCAATTCAAGGCAAGATTAGTTTCTTCACATCTCTGCAAAACTCGATCAAGGTTTCTTAAGCAATCATCAAAAGAAGTTCCATACACGGAGAAATCATCCATGAAAACCTCAACAATCTTTTCACAAAAGTGAGAGAATATAGCAGTCATACATCTTTGAAAGGTAGCAGGTGCATTACATAAACCAAAAGGCATATGTCTATAAGCAAAGGTACTGAAAGGGCAAGTAAAAGTGGTCATTTCCTGATCCTCTTTTGACACAGGTATTTTGGAGAAACCAGACTAACCGTATAGAAAGCAAAAATGTGTATGTTTGGATAATCCTTCTAGCATTTGATCAATAAAAGGTAAAGGGTAATGATCCTTTCTAGTATCTTTATTTAATTTGCGGAAATCAATAACTATTCTATAACCTGTAAGAATTCTTTGTGGGATCAATTCGTCTTTATCATTAGGAACAACAGTAATACCTACCTTCTTAGGGACACAATGGACGGGACTTACCCACTAACTATTAGCAACATGATAAATTATACCTGCCTCCAGAAGCTTTAGTATTTCATTTCTTACCACTTCTTTCATCTTAGGATTTTACCATCGTTGGTGATCAACAATCGGTTCAGCGTCTTTCTATAATTTTATTTTGTGCTGGCATAGAGTGGGACTAATGCCCTTAAGATCATCAAGATTATATCCAATAGAAGCACGGTGCTTCTTCAGAGTTTTCAATAATTTCTCTTCTTCCTGCTCTGAAAGGTTAGCACTAATAATAACATGATATATCTTCTTTTCATCAAGATAAGCATATTTAAGAGTATTAGGTAATGGTTTAAGCTCAAACACGGGTTCACCCTTGGGTGGAGGAGGATCCCCTAGAATTTCAATAGGCAAGTTGTGTTTCAAAATAGGCCCCTGTTTAAAGAATACTTCATCTATTTCCCTTCTTTCATTCGTAAACATATCATTTTCATGGTCTAGCAAATATTGTTCTAAAGGATCATTAGGAGACGCGGCAATAGAAGTAAGACCAATTATTTCTTCTTTCCTAGGAAATTCTTTATCATGGGGTTGTCTACGAAATTTGGCAAAATTAAAATCATGAGACATATCCCCTAAACCGATAGTAACAATATCCTTTTCGTAGTGTATCTTAGCATTGATAGTATTCAAGAAGGGTCTACCAAATATAATGGGACAAAAGTCATCTTATGGGGAAGCAAGAACAAGAAAATCAGTAGGATATTTAATTTTTCCCACACAAGACTTCAACATCTCTAACAATACCAACTGGTGAAATAGTATCTCTATTGGCAAGCTTAATAGTAACATCAGTATCTTCTATCTCTTTAGGTGCAATATTTTGCATAATTTCTTTATATAAAGTATAAGGTATTGCACCAACACTAGCACCCATATTACATAAGCCATGATAACAGTGATATCATATTTTAACAGTAGCAACATGCATGCCAACAACAAGTCTATGTTTATTTTTAGTATCGGGTCTAGCAATTCTAGCAGCTTCATCGCAGCAGTAAATAACTTGCCATTAATATTATCGACCAGGATATCCTTAACCATAGCAATTCTAGGTTCAACTTTAATTTGCTCGGAGGGTGTAGGTGTTCTAGCATTACTCTTACGAACCACAGTTGAAGCTTTAGCATGATCCTTCATTCTAACAGGGAAAGGTGATTTCTCAATATAAGCGGTAGGAACAATAGGATCAACATTATAAGTGATTGTCTTTTGTTCAACTATAATAGGTTCAACTACTTTTACTTCTATGGGAGGATAATATTTAAAACACTTCTCCTTAGGGAGATCAACATGAGTAGCAAATGATTCACAGAAAGAAGCTACTATCTCAGAGTCAAGTCCATACTTAGTGCTAAATTCACGAAAAGCATCAGTATTTATAAGAGATTTAACACAATCAAACTTAGGTGTTATACGTGACTCCTTACCTTCGTCGAGTTCCCAATCTTCAGAGTTGTGTTTAATTCTTTCCAATAAATCCTATCTGAATTCAATTTTTTTCATCATAAAAGAAGTAGTACAAGAAGTATCAAGCATGGAGCGATTATTGAGAGAAAGCCGAGCATAATTTTTTTGAATAATAATTTCTCTTGAGAGCTCATGATTGGGGCATGAATATAACATTGACTTATGCCTCCCCCAAGCTTGAGCGATACTTTCTCCTTTGCGAGGCCAAAAATTATATATATAATTACGATCACAATGAACCAGATGCATAGGATAAAACTTTTGATGAAATTTCAATTTCAATCGGTTGTAGTTCCATGATCCAATATCATCACATAGCCTAAACCATGTCAATGCCTTTCCATTCAAAGATAAAGGGAAGACCTTCTTCTTGATAACATCCTCAGGCATACCTGCAAGCTTAAATAATCCACATACTTCATCCACATAGATTAGGTGCATATCGGGATATAATGCTCCATCTCCTATAAAAGGATTATCTAGCAGTTTATCTATCTTACCTGAAGGAATTTCAAAGTAATCATTTTCAGTAGGTTCAGTAGGTCAGGGGGCAACTCTTTGCTCTACTAGTGGAGGTGAAGATACCCCGAACAAGCCCCTCAAAGGATTATTTTCCATAGTAACAAGTGACAGTAAATTTCAGCCCACTATATAAATTTTTCCCAAATCCCACCTGCCAAAGACGCTTCACTCCCAGGCAACGGTGCCAAAAAAGAGTCTAGATGACCCACAAGTATAGGGGATCTATCGTAGTCCTTTTGATAATTAAGAGTATCGAACCCAACGAGTAGCAGAAGGAAATGACAAGCGGTTTTCAGTAAGGTGTTCTCTGCAAGCACTGAAATTATCAGTAACAGATAGTTTTGTGATAACGTAATTCCTATGGGTAACAAGTAACAAAAGTAAGCAAGGTGTTGCAAGGTGGCCCAATCCTTTTTGTAGCACAGGACAAGCCTGTACAAACTCTTATATAAAGGAAAGCGCTCCCGAGGACACATGGGAATTATCGTCAAGCTAGTTTTCATCATGCTCATATGATTCGCGTTCGTTACTTTGAAAAATTGATATGATGGTGGACCGGTGCTTGGGTACTGCCCTTTCTTGGACAAGCATCCCACTTATGACTAACCCCCCTCGCAAGCATCCACAACTATGGAAGAAGAATGAAGGTAAACCTAACCATAGCATGAAACATATGGATCCAAATCAGCCCCTTACGAAGCAACGCATAAACTAGGGTTTAAGCTTCTATCACTCTAGCAACCCATCATCTACTTATTACTTCCCAATGACTTCCCCTAGGCCCAAACAATGGTGAAGTGTCATGTAGTCGATGTTCACATAACACCACTAGTGGAAAGACAGCATACATCTCATCAAAATATCGAACGAATACCAAATTCACATGCCTACTTATAACAAGACTTCTCCCATGTCCTCAGGAACAAACATAACTACTCACAAATCATATTCTTGTTCATAATCAGAGGGGTATTAATGTGCATAAAGGATCTGAACATATAATCTTCCACCGAATAAACCAACTAGCATCAACTACAAGGAGTAATCAACACTACTAGCAACCCACATGTACCAATCTGAGGTTTTCAGACAAAGATCGGATACAAGAGATGTACTAGGGTTTGAGAGGAGATGGTGCTGGTGAAGTTGTTGATGGAGATTGACCCCCTCCCGATGAGAGGATCAATGGTGATGACGATGGTGACAATTTCCCCTTCCCATAGGGATCACTACTAGGAAAAGGCCTATTAATGGCGCACCTAATTTGGCCATTAATGGCGCATTAGTGGTACGCCATTACTAGCACGCCATTAGTATCTCGTATACTAATGGCGCACCTCGGATGCGCCATTAGTGTGCACCTTAGTGCGCCATTAGTATGCCTCCCAGGGGCCAGGTGCTATGGCATACTAATGGCGCACTAAGTATGATGCGCCATTAGTAGTATCCGCATAGTAACGGCGCACTACTGTTAATGCGCCATTACTATGCTTTGGCATACTAATGGCGCACTTTTCTCTGATGCGCCATTAGTATGAATATTAGGTTTTTTTTTAATATTATTTTTCTGTTTTTTTTGCACAGATTACAAAATGTATAATTGCACAGAATATAGACAGCACACATCAACAACGCATTCATCAAATACAATAGAAGATTAATCTCTGAATACAATTCATCATATTAGTCTCCGAATACAATTCATCATATTAGTCTCCGAATTGAAAAGACCGAACAATGATAGAACAATATATTACAAGTCTCGAGATCGCGAGTAGCGAGTTTGTCTTCACATTACAAGTCGATATCGATCATCTAAACTACCATCACATAGAAGAGAGCTGCGGTCGTCACGATGAGCATCATCACGATGAAACTCATTTCCATCCGGTTCCTCCAACGCTCCCTCCCCTCTCCCGCTAGATAGCGGGCGTATCTAGATTCGGCCTCGGCCCTAGTGGTGTACCCTTTGTAACTGTTACCGCTGAATCGGTGAACCTGTCTCCGACACTCCTCCCAGTCGTCGTAGACTCCGGGAACCTTACCCTTGTACACGACATACGACGGCATCGCTATATATATGCACTAGCCAAACGAAACGTTAGTATCAATTCACAGACAATTCATAAGCAATATATAAGTATGCAACAGAACGATTGAAAGAGAAAAGCAAGACATTAATAGCATCGATTACATCTAAGTTGAACGACTCTCGAAACCAAAGAGACATACTACAAGTTCATTAAAGTTTAATTACAACAAGAGCCAATCGATGTTTCAGAACTAGACACAGCATCACTGCTTTCGACTCGACTCAATGCACCGGAGCGTGGATGAAGCCGCCGTCTATCGTGGGAGTCATGAAATCACGGGCGTTGTCAGCCTGCATTTGTAGCATTGTGTCGATGTCACTGTTCGACGGTTGATTTCTGAGGTAGAACAGCCCCGAGGTACGAAGGACATCTTGATGGATGATGTCCGCAAACTCCGACTGGATGCGAAAGAAATCTTGTCTGATGTCCGCGTCCTGGATTACCGACACGCGCGTGGCCCAATCTTTGAGCTTACTCGGTAGCAGAAGTTGATGATGGTCCCGTACGATCGCCGGCATGTGATGGATGGCGTAGTAGGCACCCTTCTGACCGCCAGGCGGCTGCTTGACGCAGCAGAACGTCGTGTTGTGGGAGAACACGTGCTTGCCGTACTTACGAGTTGTCCTGGTGAAGGTGCCTCCAGATTTGGCGTAGCCGGCGAGAACATCATCAAGAACCTTCTTGACATTTGTGTAGTCTACAGCCGACTTACGGTCCGGGTCGAAATACGTGGCCATGGAATATTTGGGGCTTAGTAGGATGAGCGTGCACTGTGTGTCACTGCAGAAAACACGGAATGTTAAAAGAAGAACGATCGAAATCTAAGAATTCATATGTTACGGGGCGGTTGAGGCGGAGGACTTACTCGGGAAAGTAAGGCACGAGGAAGTTATCCTTATCTCGGTTTGCCAGAATGACGCCTCCGAGGTAAGAACTCGCGACTTGCCGGTCCCCAGCGCTGCCCAAGATCTTGGCACGCATGTAGAAGGGGTCGACTATCACGATGTGCGGGGTCTTGTCGCGAATGATCCGCATCTCCATACTCAGCGAAAATAGCCGAACGAAGGTGTAGTGCAGTGGATGAAGGTTCAACATAGCGTGGCTGTCATCAAACGGCAGCACGATCGTACCCCCGATGGAGTTATCCACAAAGCCCTTGCCCTCCGGCACCTTGGCCGCGAAAACCGGGTACGCCACATCCTTCTGTGTGAGACGCCGCTTCTCCAAAGAAAGAACACTGTCATGCAGACTCCGCATGGCACCGGTTGCAGCATCGAGCATATTTGTCGGTAGCATCGGCCTACCCGCCACATGCACCCTCCTCATTACATCCTCAGGTGAAAGTGGCCCGTCCTGAGCACGGATCGTACTCGGTGCCGGCTGGCTCGCACCCTTGTTAGTTTTTCTTTTGCGTGCCTTCTTCTTGATCTCCTGAATTGGGACCGAGTTCTGCTCAGAGACCGCCTTATTTAGTGTGTTGGGGCTGATCATATTTCGCACCTCGCCTATCTGAGGCTCGGTGAAATCGGCAGCTGGAGGCGTCTCCTGAGAGCTGAACGGCAGACGACGCCTGTTGCAACTTGGCTTCTCCGCGGTACCGGCTTGATCGCGCACGTCTTTTGTTGGGTTGGGTTCTTGAGAAGGAGCCCCCATGAAGTCGTCACCGTACCCATGATCGGCAAAGTAATGATAGACGTTGGCAAATGTATCATCGTCGTCGTCGTTCTGATCCTGTGCCATATGCATGTTTGGATCCAGTGGCATAGGGATGTCCGGCACCGTTGCGGCGGACTTGCCATGAGGACGACTTGGCGCCGGCACGACTGGCGGTGTTGTCTTTGGTGTGGTTTCCCCCGCCCCCAAACGAATCTGACTCTTCGGCCAAAGCAGGGGCCAGCTCAGGCAGGCGCTAAGGGTCATGACGTCATCATCGTCGGCCCCGACGGGTCGAATCGGAGGTAACACGTCGTCGCAGCCTGGCAGCACCCGAACCAGTTGAACCCTAAACAAGTTGGGTGGCATCTGGGTACCGTGGAACAAGGGCTGGCCCGGTTGAACGATTTTTCCCTTGGCGACATCGACCAACTCGTTGTTCACGAAGTGCAGGAGAGTGCACGGAACGTCGGCGGCGCCCTGCGAAAACATGTAGGGCGTCAGGGATGCCCAGTCAAAGGCAAGGAGATGAAGTCCTCGGCCGAGAGAGGCTTAATTAGTTACCGTGATGATGGCGTCGAGCTCGGCTAATGTCGAGGCACCGCCAACGGCGGGCGTGCAGTTGACGGAGGGGCCGCTTGCTGCAGAGGTGCCGACCGGCGTACACACGGGTGCATTAAGCTCCCGTGCCGGCGTCGGAGACACCAATGCCGCCTCCGCCGGAGACACCAATGGCCCCGCCATCGCGTTCTGCGAGTTGCTGGCCGTGAAGCTGGGAATCGGGGGCGGCCCCTGTTTTCCGCCAGCAATCCACGCACTCAACCCCTTGATCAAGGTAGGCACAATGGCGGTGATCGTCGCTCCGAGCTGTTGTTGCACTTGCTCTTGGACAATCTCCGGAATCCGCGCCACCTGTGCCTTGAGTTCTTGAACCTCGCGCGCCTGGCTTTCCGAGCTGGTCTTTTTCTCCTTTCGCCCACCAGCGTTATAGTATGACGACCATTTTGTCGACAAGCCTTTGCCGGCCACATGACCAGCTGACGTCGGCTTCTCGAGCTTATCCTTGTTCTTCATTACATTCAACGCCCTATTTAGAGTCGTGTCCCAAGGGCCGCTCTTAGTCGACCCCGCGCTACTGCTTTCAGTCGCCTGCGGAAGGAATGTGAATCATTTAGAAATTTGGCTTCATTAATTAGAATGCAACCATATGGAGCTAATTACGCGGGGGTGTATTCCTTACCAGAACAAGCTCAAGCGCCCTGGTCTTCGGATCCGTGGTCAGCTCCTTTGTTTTCGGGTCCTTCTTGTACCGGGCCCTGATAAAGTTCCTGGTCTGCTTGTCACCGTATTTATCGAAGAGGGGCGGTAGGCCTTGCTCAGCACGGTCCGCCTCCTCCTTGTCCCATATAGGCTCCGCCACTCTGTAACCGCCGGGACCGAGTGTGTGTTCCCCTAAGTTGAGCTCCCGCATTTCTTTCCCCCACTGACTTGATTCGGAGTGTGAGGCGCTCCAGCAAGTGATCTTGAATTCGTTGTAGTCATCTTCGGTGATCGAAGGATGTTTCTCCTGGATCGTCTCATAACTCTCACCTTTCTTGATCATTATCTTCACATTTGTTTTCCAAGTAGACAGGGCCTTGCTCATCTTCGTGAGGGCAGCACTGTTCACTTTATTCCCTTTGAGGCTTGTGTTATCAAATTGAGCGGGGAACTTGTATCGTTCGTGCAGCTTCGTGAAGAGGAGGTTGCGGTAATTCGCGTTGTCAGGATGCCTCAGGTTCTCGCTGTTGATCGAGACGGTGCTCCGGAGAATGCACCCGAGCTGAGTCGAGTACCCCTTGACTATTCGTTCGGGCGCCGTTGGATTCCCGTCGGGGTCCACTTCAGTAACTTCCTCCTTGAGGGTGCGGAGCATGGTCGGGCGCCGGTCCTTCCGTTGCCTCTTCGGTTGGCTGCCATCTGTGCGTGCGCCGCCATCATCAGTGGTGGCATTCTCGGCGGCACCATCAGTGGTGGCATCAGTGGGGTCATCCTCCGCGGTACCATCAGTGGTCTCAGGATCGGTGTGGAAGGCGGCGTCCTCATACAAGTGAGGCTGTTCCTCCATCTCCTGGGACAGCTCCCAGAATGCCTTCCCGCCCGAACCGCCGGCCTCATTGTTGTTGGCCATGTTTCTCTCTAAATAGGAACAAAGTTTGGTCAAAAAGTTGGTTATTGTCAAGGAACAAGATCATGGTCTCATCATTTAGGGTTTGTCGACACCGAGGCATCCTAAAAGCTAATCTTTTATAATTGAGGGTTTTTCGACGCCCAGGCACCCTAAAAGCCTAAGCTTTCATCATTTCGGTTTTTATCAACACCGAGGGACCCTAAAAGCCAAGGTTTCATAATTTATGGTTTGTCGACACCGAGGCATCCTAAAAGCTAAGCTAGGAAGGAGAATTCTAAGTTGGGCCTAATCACTTGGCTCTAATCACTTGGTCCTACCTAATTAACCACTAAGATACCCCGGCCCATGCATTAGTCACAAGCACCCTATATGTCCTATTTTTAGCAAAGTCATGCTAAAATTCACGGAAAATTTCAGCATGACCTTCGCTGAAAATAGGACATATGGAGTACCCGAATTTGCCGGAACGGAAGTTAATCAACATTCCAGCAAACTCAAGGGCCTCTCGGGGTACCTGCAAAATCATTATCCCCGCCTAATGAAGTCGCCAATGGGTCATTTCAGAAGATCACAAGTAGCATCATCACAAGTACAACATCATGACAAGTACAGTAGCAACAGTAGTGAATTCATAACAGCAGCATCAACAGTTAAGAAAAAGTTGCAGAAGCTTGTAAAACAATAGTTTGAAGTTCAAATATTTACAACAAGGAACCAAATACATGACCACCATATTCCTTTCCACACAGAAAATTGATGTGTAAAACAATAGTTTGAAGCTTGTAAAACAATAGTTTGAAGCTTGTAAAACAGCAGCAGTGAATACCCCGGCTTGATAGCAAACTGACAACAACTCAAAAATTGATGTTGCTGCCAGTATTAATTAGAAAGCAGCAGCAATATGGCATATTTAAGTAACAGTGGCTATCCTTGACCTCATAAGGGCAGAGCCTCCAATAAGATGATTTCTTTCCACACAGAAAAATAGAAGTTAACCTAAACGAGTGAGATACGTGAGAGTGGTTGAGCAAGAGAGGATTTATCAAATATGAAGAGTTGGTCATCTTCCTTTGAGAAATACTCCTATGTCAGATCTGTATGAGGTGCTTGTTTCGTATAAACAATGTGTTTCCTACTGTGTGTGCCAACTAGCATGTGCATATCTGTATTTTAGAAGAAGAAAAATCAGCATCTAAGATATTGGAATCTTCAATGATTTCCCAAACTTGCAGCCAACTGGATGGTCTATTTCCTTGGGAGTGAGCTGAATTTTCTGACTTATACAACCAGAGGGGAAACACCTCCTTTCATCCTCCACTTTGGTAGGGATCAAATCAACCACGATCATCATGCATCAGTGTTTCTACTTACATTACATGAATGTGGGTACAGTAAGGCCCTCCCCAAAATGCAGTTAAATACAGTACGAAATTTTCAGTAAGCTGACCGCCCCAATTTGACCCTGGGCGACCGGGTTTTCAGAGCAAGTACTACTATTTTTAGCAGTCAACATTTTAGTAAGTTCACAAAAGTTCATGTTATCCATTTTGATAGCTTATAACTTTTTTTGGTAACATTATAGTGTCAAGATTGTGTGTATGATTTGTAATTGAGGGTGTCATCTAAGGCTAATCGTGGCAGAGACCACCTCTAGCTGAAATCACTACCCACGGCGGGCATGGATGCAGAACTCACTACCCACGGCGGGCATGGATGCAGAACTAGCAGTTGAAATTTCAGAAACATGGAAGTAGGGGAAGGAGGGAGGGAGGGAGGGGGAGGAAGGAAGGGGGGAGGAGACGGAGTGGTTACCTGGCGGCGGCGAGGTTGAAGCG
>LR738709.1:231010360-231162051 GCA_902687465.1 Secale cereale | reverse complement strand
GAAGTGAGTGTGGTAGAGAGGCTGTCCAAAATATCTTGTTGTTGCCCGCATACTAATGGCGCACCAATACAAATGCGCCATTAGTAATCAAGGTTACTAATGGCGCATTTATAGTTGGTGCGCCATTACAAGTTTTGCAAAAAAAAAAAACATTCTAATGGCGCACTGCCGCACAGTGCACCATTACTAGTTCAAACTAGTAATGGTGCACTCTGGGACAGTGCGCCATTAGTAGTTTTGTAAAAAACAGAATAAAAAATATCATAAAAAAAAAGCATTAATGGCGCACTGTACTGCAGGTGCGCCATTACTATTTACAACTAGTAATGGCGCACTACTCATGGATGCGCCATTAGTATGTTTGGACAGGCGCGCTAGTTAAAAAAAAAACTTCTTGATACTAATGGTGCACTCCAGGCAAGGTGCGCCATTAGTACTTCGAACTCTAATGGCGTATCTGTTACTGGTGCGCCATTACTATATACTAATGGCGCACTTCCTCTCTGGTGCGCCATTAGTATCAATTCCATCTATAGCCCTTTTCCTAGTAGTGGATTTTTCCCCGGCAGAACAGCTCCATCGGAGCCTTAGATTGGTTCCGCCAAGGTTCCGCCTCGAGACAACGACGCTTTATCCCGAAAACTTCCTCCTAATTTTTCAGGGCACAAGGCACCTTATACCAAAAGATGGGCACTGGTGGGCTTCCAGGTGGCCCATGAGGCAGGGGCCGCGCCGAGCGGGTAGGGCGTGCGCTCCACCCTCGTGGAGAGTAGGTGGCCCCCTCTAGTGCTTTCTTCGCCCAATATTTTTAATATATTCCGAAACTGACTTTCGTGGAGTTTCAGGACTTTTGGAGTTGTGCAGAATAGGTTCTAATAATTGCTCCTTTTCCAGCCTAGAATTCCAGTTGCCAGCATTCTCCCTCTTCATGTAAACCTTGTAAAATAAGAGAGAAAAAGGCATAAGTATTGTGACATAATTTGAAGTAATAGCCCATAATGCAATTAATATCGACATAAAAGCATGATGCAAAATGGACGTATCAAGCACCACCCTCCGCACCTGCCCTCTGGTTCCTTCCTACAAGCTATGATATGACACCACCCTTATTCTGGGGAGGCGTCGAATCCCAGCCGGGCCTTCCCTGTGCCTTCTTCTCCTCTCACTACATTGCCTGGGGAAAAGAGGGATAGAGAAGGGAATTACGGGGCACTTATCTTTTTTCAATCTTAAATCTGTAGGCACTTAACAAATTTTAGTTCAAATAATGTAACCTCTTTTATCCATGTTTGTGTTTAGTATGATTTCTACTTGTTGATCAGCATAATAATGAAAAAAGATAAACCTTGCTAGGGACTCGTGCATGTAATGTGTCCATGTAGAGGTGGGATGCCTCTAAGTAAACAAGTTTCCCCCAGAAGGCTACCTTGTAGGTACCCTCGGTCCTGTTGCCGTCGGGTTTGGCCTACCAGGCACAAGTCATGAAGAAGGACTAGCCCCCCGCCAATCCTTTTTCAACAAAGGCCACTGCGACCATCCTGACCGAAGCAACATTCGGTTCGATGGATGGGAGCACCTAAGTTTTGAAAGGCAGCGGGGTTTTCTTATGAATAAGTCCTTATAGAACATGTATGGATAATAGAGGGAACTTATCTGTTTGGCCTGCCGAAGACCGCAGTGCTGGCTTCTCTTTTCATCTCTCATTGGGGAACCAAGTCCACGACAGGAACCTGTGGTTTATGCAGATGAAAATGATGCCAGATGCAATCTTATCTACATGAACATGTGATGCTCATGATATGCTTCTGCATGCATGCAACTTGCCGGGGGCCCCTAGTGGTTCGTTTATTTCTCTGTTGCTCAGGGTCTGCGCCAGGCTTCGTACAAGGGGTTACATGCAACTGAGGCAAGGCCTGTACAAAAGGGTGGATGCTGGGCAGGACCCGATAGCCGTGCCTTATGGGTAGTACTTGCAGAGATGCTCAATGTTCAATGAGTTTTGCAGTGGAATGTCATCTCTAATCTCCAGATGGACTGCGCTAGCTCTGGTGGCTCGTACCACCCGGTAAGGGCATTCCCACTTTGGCATTAACTTGTTTGCACCCTTGGCAGCCTGAACGCGCCTAGGGACACGGTCGCCATCCTCAAAACACCGGGCATGAACCCTGTGGCTATCATAGTGACGCAGGGCTTGCTGGTAGCATGCAGCACGCGTAGCAGCCCCGAGACGGTTCTCCCCGAGAAGCACAACGTCGTCACTCCGGTGCTGATCTTGTGCTACTTCATCATAGGCAAGCACTCGAGGGGACCCGTAAATGAGTTCCGTGGGGATAACTCCTCTTCGGCAATAGACTAGGGAGATGGGAGTTTGCTCGGTAGCTCGATTTGGTGTCATTCTGAGGGACCAGAGAACCACTAGGAGCTAATCGATATATCGCCTGCTGCACTTCTGCAGCTTATCAAATGTTCTTATCTTGAGGCCCTACAACACTTCAGCATTCACCCTCTTAGCTTGTCCATTGCTTCTGGGATGTGCAACAGACGTGAATGAGATCTTGCTTCTTAGGGCATGAACATATTGCATAAAGGCGCGACTCATGAATTGGGTGCCATTGTCGATGATGATCCGGGCAGGGATCCCTAAAAGGCACACCAATCCTTTCAAGAACTTGATAGCTGGATGAGCAGTCACCTTTCTCATGGCTTTTACTTCCGGCCACTTTGTAAACTTGTCGATGGCAATGAACAAGAATTCAAAGCCCCCGACAGCTTGGGGAAAGGGTTGAGGTTATTGAGCCCCCAGACCAAAAACGACCATGACAAAGGGGGATTGTATGAAGAGCTTGAGCAGGTAGATGGATGTTCTTGGAATGGAACTGGCAGGCTTCACATTTGGTGACTATCTTGACTGCATCTTGGATGGTTGTGGGCCAATAGATTCCTTGTCGGGATGCTTTCCCAACTAATGCCCTTGATTGGAGCCGCACATGCCTTTGTGTATTTCTGCCAGCAGTTCCTTTCCTCCTTTCCGGCAAATGCACTTCAATTTCACACCGTTGGGCCTTCTTTTGTAGAGAGTGTCATCGACAAACTGATACATACTGGTCCTCCGGGCTACTCTTTCAACTTTTTCTTGCTCTTTGGGAAGTTCTCCGGTTTGAAGGAAGTGGACTATGTACCTTGCCAAAGTTGGAGCCTGGGGCTCAGCAGCGAGGACTAGCGGCACCTCCGTGTTCGTGAGGGCGTGTTCCTCGACTACGGGGACCAGCGCCCCGGCAGAAGAGTGCTTCCCGGCAAGCAAATGGGGTTTGTTTCCGGTAGGGTCCCTGTTAGGTGCCCCGAAGGGCTCTACCGGGAGAGGCTTACCGAAGTCGAGTTTCTTCCTCTTTTGGGCCATTGTTACCAGGGATGCGGAGGGCTGAGTAAGGTGGAGAACAAAAATTCCTGGTGCCAGAGGAAGCTTTTGCGCATCACACTATGACAGATGATCAACTATGATGTTTTCTGCATGGGGTACGTGCTCTGTTTGCAATCCGTAAAAGTGTTCCTCTAGTATTCTCACTTCCTCGACGTATGCCTCCATCAATGGGCTTTTGTAATCCTTGTTGACTTGTCGCACCGCAAGTTGTGAATCTCTTTGAATGACCAACTTCTTGATCCCGAATTCAGTGACAATCCTGAGCCCGGCAAGGAACCCTTCATACTCTGATGTATTGTTGGTCGCCTCCTCCTAGGGAAAATGCATCTGGATGACGTACTTCAAATGCTGCCCAGTGGGGGCAACGAGAAGCACGCCAGCCCTGCACCTTGTAGGGAGAAGGCACCATCAAAATACATGATCCATTCTTGGGGCGATTCCTTGCTGGGAATAACTATTTCCATCACTTCTTCGTCAAGAGTTGGCGTCCATTATGCAATAAACTCTGCCAACACCCTGCTCTGAATTATTGATGTGCTTCAAAACTTCAGGCCAAAGCTGGACAACTCCAATGCCCACTCCACTATCCTGCCGGTAGCTTCTGGGTTTCGATGTATCCTTTGCAATGGGATGCATGTGACAACCGTTATCTCATGGGCTTGGAAGTAGTGGCGCAGTTTCCTTGATGCCACGACGAGGCCAAAAATCAATTTTTGCACACGAGAGTACCTGGATCTAGCCCACTGCAATAGGGAGCTGGCAAAGTACACTGGGCGCTGCACCACTTTCTTCCTTGTCGCGTCCTTGGGGTTGTTTCCGCTGTCGTGCACTTCATTGTCCTAATCCATATCTGACCGTGCCGAGTTGTTCTCATTCTCCTCCCCAGAAGGGACAGTAGATGGGACTGTTTCTCCCTCCACTTCCCACTGCGCTACCAGTTTTGTACTAACCACTTGATTAGTTGCTAATAGATATAGCAGCAACGACTCTTGTGGTTTGGGATCAACCAACATGGGCATAGAGGACAAGTAGGTCTTCAAATCCTGTAGTACTATATCTGCTTCCAGGGTCCCCTTCATGCGTCCTACCTTCTTCAAGATTTTGAAGAACGACAAGGCCCTGCTCGGCAGACTTGGAAATGGATCTGCTAAGTGCGGCAACAAACCCTGTCAAATGCCTGATATCCTTAACTTTCTTTTGTGCATGAATCTGCTCGATAGCCTTGATCTTATCGGGGTTGGCCTCTATCCTTCGATGGGACACAAAGAAACCAAGTATCTTGCCTGAGTGAACGCCAAACATGCACTTCTCCGGATTCAGCTTCAAGTTGATCTTGCGCATATTAGCAAACCCCTCTTCTAAATCCTGGATGAGGGTTGGTATGTATTTGGTCTTGACCACAATATCATCCATATAAGCTTCGATATTCCTGTGTAGTTGTGACTCAAAACTAATTTGGACCGCTCTTGCAAAAGTGGACCCGGCACTCTTCAACCCGAAAGGCACGCGCACGAAGCAGTATGTGCCGCATGGGGTGATGAACGAGGTCTTTTGTTTATCTTCCTTGGACATAAAAATCTGGTGATACCCACAGTATTCATCTAGGAAAGAGAGCAAATCACAACCTAAACTGGAGTCCACGATCTGGTCGATGCGCGGCTAGGGAAATGGGTCCTTTGGGCAAGCCATGTTCAGATCAATGAAATCTACGCACAGCCTCCACTTTCCATTAGCCTTGCGTACGACCACTGGGTTTGGTAACCATGTCACATGCAATACTTCTCTGACGAGACCAGTTGCCTCAAGTTTCTTGATTTCCTCGGCAATGAACTGCTATTGCTCCAAAACTTGCTTTCGGACCTTCTTGTTGACGGGCCGGGCATGTGGGCCGACAGCAAGGTGGTGCTCGGTTACCGCCCTTTGAACACTGCGGATGTCAAATGGTTGCCATGCAAACAAATAGACATTCGCCCACAGGAAGGCAACAAGCACGCTTTCCTATTTGTCTTCAAGGGCGGCAATGATAGTAAAGGTACCATCAGCGCCAGCCAGCCCTGCCGGGACCTACTTCACAGCATGCACAACAACTTTGGATATCTTGCTATTGGTGCTCTCCGGCAAGTCATCAATAGGTGTCGCGCAGCCCGGAGAGGCATGCTTCCAGAGGTCCTCACCGGAGCTCTTAACTGCCCTTCTACTTTTTCTTGTTCTACTTGGCTAGACTGACGATTTCCATGGCCTTTGTCGTGATCGCATCCCGGTACATCTTGTGCACGAAAATGATTGTGTTCTTCTCGTATGATGGAATAGAAATACCCCCACTGGCCCTGGCATCTTCAAGGTGTTATAGTCATAGTGGGATGCCGCCATGAATTTGGCCAGAGCTGGGCATCCAAGGATTCCATTGTACGGTAGAGGGAGATCGGCCACATCAAACACAACCTTCTCAGTCCGGTAATTCAATTCTCCCCCAAACGTCACTAGCAACGTGATCTTTCCCTTAGGACGGCTCCTACCAGGATTAACTCCTTGAAACCTGCCGGTAACCTCAAGTTCTTCCTCTGCTATCTAGAGTCAGCTGATGACCTCTGGGGAAATCAGATTCAACCTGGCCCCGCCATCAACCAACATTTTGGGACCTTGAGGTTGCGGATTATTGGTGAGACCAACAACGACAAGCACCCTACCGCGGTGATGCGGTTAGGGTGGTCCTCTTCATCAAAGATGATGGGCATGCAAGACCATTTGATCGGCTTCTGAAATCCTGTTGCTGGCTCCACGACATTGACCTCACGTGCCCACTATTTAAGTTGGTGGTTGGAGGAATGTAGAGATGCACAGCCGTCAATGCACAGGGCGTCAGTAGCCTCCTGGAATTCTTGCTCACTAGTTTCTACTTCATCCACTCCATTAATCTCTTCATTGCAGTCCTCCTTCTCATAGCCCCTGGCGGGTTTTCCTTGGTTACTAGGAGCCTTGCCGAGGCGATTTGCTTCACCTCCCCGGCCCTTCCCGCCAGTGCCATTCTGACCTCTTTCCATATCTCGCTTCTCATATTCAACCCTCTGCTTCTTGACAAGCTGCTCAACCTGATGACACTCCTGGAGATCGTGGCCCTTGGTCTGATGGATCTTACAGTATGGGCCATCACTCTTCCCAGCCTTCTTGGTAACCGCAGCCTCTCGTCAATCATTGCACACAGCAACCTCCTTGCTGGGAGCTTCAGCCTTAGCCTTCTTGTCGGTACTAGGTGTGCTTGATACCTCAACGGTCATTACTGCCTTATCCCTGTGCTTTTTGCTGCGCTTCTTGTTCTTCTTCTTTTGACTCATGGCATCATCGTCATCTTCTGAGTCGACGTTGATGCCATTCTCTTTTTCAGGGAGTTTTATCCCCTCCACCACCCGATCACACTTTTCCACAAAGGTGTAGAGCTCCTTCACAGTCTTGGGCAACCGAACATTCATCTTGGAACGTATCCGATGATTGAGGACGTTGGATTGGAATGCTGCTATCACTGCTACCGGGTGGATATCTGTACTATTTCTGTTGACTCGACTAAACCTTTGCATGTACTTCGTCAGAGTCTCTCCTTCCTTCTACGGGAGAAGCTACAAATCGCTGTCCCGCACTGGTTCTTGGTGGCCGCCTGTGAATGCGCCAATGTACTCATGGCATAGGTCATCCTTGGTCGAAATGGAGTTCTCTGGCAGGTGCATCATCCCAGACCTCACATTTGGCTTAGTTACCAAGGGGAAGTAGTTTGCGAATACCTTCTAATCTGTTCCCCATGGAGCTTGAACAGCGATGGTGTAGATGCTCAAGAACTCAGTCGGGTTTAGCCTCCCGTCGTACTTCTGTGGAATATATGGCTTGAACGTGCGAGCGGACAACCAACGGACTTGCTGCAGCTCACGGGTGAAGGCAGGGCACCCTGCCTCAAAAGGCAGGTACCCGCCTTTGTCGGGCACAGGCTCGTCAACAATGGGCCCATCACGTCCGTTGGGCTGGCAGTGGTCGTCACGACATCGCTCAATGGTGACGCGTGCATACTCTCTCTGCCTTCCCTCCGAGGCTCGCTTTTGGCCTTGATGAGCTCGAGGGTCCGATGAGGTCATCAAGACGTTGTTAGGATCCTGGTTGCGTGGATCACGTGCTGGCTGTCGTGGCAGGGACTGCTGATACGTCTCAAACATATCTACTTTTCCAAACACTTTTGATATTGTTTTGACCTCATTCTTGCATGATTTGGACTAAACTAACCCGGACTGACGCTGTTTTCAGCAGAGCTGCCTGTCTGGTTTATTTGTGTGCAGGAAAATGGATTTTTAAGCATCTCAGAAAAATCCACGAAAAATCACGAAAAATCCACGCACCCGAAGAAACAAAATGCCAGAAGTGGGGCCAGAGGGGGGCCAGGGGGTGCCCAGGCGCCCTGTGGGCGCCCCCCCTGGGCCGCGCCGGGGGGGGCGCCTGGGTGGGGCCCACACCCCCTGGTGCCCTACTTTAGCCCGTATTTTTCCTCCCGATGCAGAAACCCCAGATCGGAAGTCCTTTCGCTGTTTTTCATCGCGGAGCCGCCGCCACCCTCTGTTCTTCTTCGGAAGGGCTAATCTGGAGGCTGATTTGGCCTCCGGAGAGGGGAGATCGTCGCCATCGTCATCATCATCACGACTCCATCATCCCTCCATGACTTCCCCCTTCATGTGTGAGTAATTACCTTGCTGTAGGCGAAGGGGATGGTAGGGATTGGATGAGTTAGATCATGTAATAGTTCGTCAGATTGTTGGGGGCATGTTGCCTATCATCTAGTATGGTGTTTATCATCTTTGCTACAACTTGTTATTCTTAATGCTTGACACTTAGGGCCCGAGTGCCATGATTTCAGATCTGAACCATATGTGTTTGCATGAATATATTTGTGTTCTTGATCCTATCTATGAGTTGTATGCACCTGTTATGGTTCGGAACCGGCGATCCCAAAAGTGACAGCTTGGGACACCAAAGGGGATGGCCCGTAGTTTGAGGATTACATGTATCCATTGAGTTCATTGCTTTGTTCCAGTGCTCTTTGACAGGAGCACATTAATATCCATTAGTTCCTTTTGGCCCCGTTCGTAGCGGGATGGTAGGACAAAATATGTTGTGCAAGTTCTTATTGGAAGCACGTACAATTACCTACGGGATACATGCCTAATGTTTGATATTTGCCTAGATGTTCATTACTTTTCCGTGTGCCGTGCCCCGAGTTAGAAACTATCTCATCCATGCAACGCCCAACCATCCATCTCCCTAGCCTACAGTATTTTAAACCTTGCTTGTCACTAGTTGCCACTTCTGCCGTTTACTACCGCTATTTACTTTTGCTGTTTACTTTTACTATTACTATCATCACTATCATATCACTGTTACCACTTATCTTTTGTTGCAAGTTAGTATATTTCAGGTGCGGTTGAATTGACAACTCAACTGTTAAAGCTTATAAATACTCTTTGACTCCCCGTGTGTCGAATCAATAAATTGGGTTATTCTTACCCGCGAAGACTATCTCGATCCCTTACGGTTGAGGGTTATCAAGTACCGTTTTCTGGCGCCGTTGCCGGGGAGCATATCAATATTTACAAGTCTACTTGAGGTATCCTACCTGCTGCACTTTATTCACTATGGGTAAGAAAGGAGACCCTAAGGTTCCGATCTTACGATCCACTACAAGAAGAAGTACTGCTCTGAGCTCCAGTGCTACGCTTGATTCACCTTCTGTTATGAGTAAGTTTGCCTCACCACCACCACATGATGCTCCTACTGAATCTATTACTATGTCTGATACTCTTGATGATGCTTCTACTACTTTTATGATGATATTAGTTCACTTGGTTATGCTCTTGAGAAACAAATTACTGCTGCTGCAGAAAAATATGGAATTGAACTTCCTGTTACTCGCTACCCTATTGGTGAAACTTATGATTATCCTGATTTGAGTAAACTCCAGGAGAGGCTCCTTGATGATGATTATTATATACTTGATGAAGATTTATGCAGGGAACTGACAGAGTTTGCCGGCTCTGACCCTGAAACTATTATGAAAATATTTGAAAAACACTCTTTGAAAAACAAAACCATTCCTAATCCTGAGTTTGCTACATCTCCTATATGCATTGATGATCCTGATTTTGATTTCTCTGTTGATCTTTCACTTATACCTATGGTTGAAGCTGACCCCTTTTATGGCAGAGAAAATGATGATGCTATTGCACACCTAACTAAACTTGCTGAGCTAGGTAGCCTGTTTACCACAGATGAGAAGATACGCCACTTTTATGTGACCAAGCTTCTTCCTTTCTCCTTGAAGGAAGGTGCTAAAGCATGGTATGATTCACTTCCATGCGGATCCATTAAGAGTCCTCAGGACTTAGCTCACTCTTTTGTTGATAAGTACTTTCCTGCTCATATGCAACATGCTGCTTTACAAAGAATTTATAATTTTAAACAGTTGCAGGATGAGTCCCTCCCTAAAGCTTGGGGGAGGTACTGCAGTTTGATTCAGGCTAGACCAGGACATGGAGTTCCTAAGAATGAATTAATTGATATATTCTATGCTGGTTTAACTGATGAATCTAGGTCCTATTTGGACAGTTGTGCTGGTTGTGTTTTCAGGAAAAGAACACCGGACGATGCGGAAGATCTAATGGGCAGGATTGCCAAAAACCATGAAGATTGGTCCGGCCCTGAACCACCTCCACCAACAAAGAAGAGGGGCATGTTTGTTCTAAGCCCCGAGGATATGCAAGAAGCAAAGAAGTCTATTAAAGAGAAAGGTATTAAAGCTGAAGACGTGAAGAATCTACCCCCTATTGAGAAGCTGTGTGAGCCTACCACTCACCCTCCTATGGTAGAGGTACACTCTCTTTTAGATTTCAACGCAAGTGACATCCCTCATGGTAAGCCTCCTGATCAATGTTTAGATGAGTTTGATAATTTTATTATGAAACAAAATCATTTTAATGAGAGGATAGAAAGTAAGTTGCATGATAATCCCCTTGCTATCAAAAAGTTGCTTGGAGTTTTAGATAGAACAGTTAATGATGTTCAATGTCTTGTGAAGCATTTTCATATGGTTCAAACTCAGCTCGATCAAATTTCTAATGTGCAAAGAGATTTGCTTACTAACAATGCCAAACAAGATAAATTGCAGGCTTTTGGGATTAAGACCCGAGGAGGAACTAGTACTCAAGATCCTCTTTATCCAGAGGGACATCCGAAGAGAATCGAGCAAGATTCTCAAATGCAGGAAGAAGAAATTGTTGTCTCTCCAAATAAGAAAAAGAAACATAAAGAGACTGACAATTCTAATGATCCTATTGCAGATGAAGAGCCAGCTATTGATCCCAATAGTGTATCTATCTCCGATGCTGAGACTGAAGACGGTGCTGAACCTGAAGGTAATGGTAATGAGAAGAATGATCCGCCTAAAGTTCGAGAGGAAGAAGCACCTGACAAACGTAAGAGGTACACTAAAGAAGACTTCATCGCAAGAAAACATGGGAAGGAGAAAGAACCATGGGTACAGAAATCCATGCCCTTTCCAGGTAAGTCCATCAAATCTAAAGAAGAAGAGCATTACAATAAGTTTTGTGAATGGATTGAACCTCTTTTTCTTCAAATTCCTTTGACTGATGCTATTAAGTTACTTCCTTATTCAAAATATATGAAAGATATTGTCACTAACAAAAGAAAAGTTCCTAATGATGCAATATCTACTATGCTTGCTAACTATTCTTTCAGTGGAAAGATTCCTGAGAAGCTCGGTGATCCAGGTATACCCACCATTCCTTGCTCCATAAAGAATAATTATGTCAAAACTGCTTTATGTGATCTTGGAGCGGGAGTGAGTGTTATGCCTCTCTCTCTTTACGAGAGGCTCTGTTTAGAGAAACTAATTCCTACAGATATCTCCCTTCAGATGGCTGACAAGTCAACCGCTGTTCCGATAGGTATTTGTGAGGATGTTCCAGTTGAAGTTGCTAATTGTTTAATTCTTACTGATTTTGTTGTGCTCGACATGCCCGAGGATGGGAGCATGTCCATTATTCTTGGTAGACCTTTCCTTAACACCGTAGGTGCTATTATTGATTTCAACAAAGGGAAGGTCACCTTTCATGTGAATGATAAAGAACACACGGTATATTTTCCGAAAAAGACCGACAGGAGGCATGCCCTCAACTCTATAGAGAATATCGAGACCGTGAAAATTGGAGAATGGGACTGTCCACTACATGTGCCTCACAAATACAAAACTATCATGGTAGGGACAATGTCCATCAAGGTAAAAGTTCAGTGATTACTTTGTAGGAGGTTATACTTTTTGCTCTAAATATCGCTTGTTTGTTGGTAAGACTTGATCAACCTTACTAGTAACGTGTTTTATATGGATAAAAAGTTGAGCTTCCTATGTTTTCATTTGTTTTTAGTATTGTCCTACTTGCTGTACCAAGTATCTATGTTTTTGAAGCTTCACAATACTACTAACTACTCCAAGTTTTCAGAGAGTTTCGCAGCCTTTTGAAACTTTGAAAAAATTTCAACAGTGAAGTTTTCAGAAAAATTCCAGAAAAATTATATTAAAAATTTCCACAGCAGGAGAGACCCGGAAAGTCCTGGGGCCAGCCAGGGGGGGCCACCTGTGGCCCAGGCGGCCAGCTGGCGCGGCCCAGCCCCTGGCCGCGCCCACAGGGCGCCTGGGGCCCACGAGACCCCCCTCCAGGTACTTCTTCTTCCCCTCTCTCTCTCTCTTTTTCCAGAAACCCGAGTTCTGGTCTTGTTCTTCCTGTTCTTGCTGTTCTTGGGGGCGATTCTTCGATCTCTCTCTACAGCCCATCATTTGAGCTGAAATTTTGAGCAAATACTCCCTGGTGTGTGACTCCTCCACCCCTCCAATTAGATTTTTGATTGGTGGCCTCATTTGTGAGTATTTAGTAGTTCTTGGTGTTGTAGAGATGAGCTTGCATGCATGTGTAGAAAGTTGTTTTCCAAGTTTTGATGCAAGTTTATGCCTTGGGCAAGTGAGTTGAGTAGTTTGCCTTAGCTCACTTTGTTTTAATCCTCGTTTTTGTAAATTATAAAAAAATTCAGAAATGAGTTTGTTAGGAAGGGCAAAAGGATGGCTTGAGAAGAGGAGGCCCGCACACTCCGATCGAGTCACTAGAGCCGCGGCTTCACCATCGACTGCTAGGGTGAGCTATAATGAGGATCATGTGCCCCTGGAGTTGTTGGAAGACACAAGTCCAGCACGTGTGATGACATTTCCATGTGATGAATTCATGGAAGCTGCGGGAATCAAGGATGAGTTTATAATCTTTGTGCTAATGCAGGTTTGACACGACTCGTCACGAGCCATGTTACTCAGTATCAGAAACTCACCTCCGGTTTCATTAACAGTTTTAGATATAATCCTGATTCAGGTGCTATTGAGTTTAAAATTTATAATGATCTTATCACCATGACTCTGGGAAATTTTTGTGAAGTAATAGGTGTGCCGAACGTTGGGAGGACGGCAAGGATGGCCTCGCAGCCCTCCGAGCTAAAAACCGTCATCAACTCTCTCTGCAGCATGGGTACGAGGGATATTCATCGGTCGAAGATCTCCAGCATCTTGTTTCCTCACCTCAGGTATTTTGCATATTATATTGCTAGAGGGGTGTTAGCTCGTGACAACACGAGCAACATTTCTGCTCCGGATATTGCTATCCTGGCAGCAGCCCTCTCAGGGAGGTTTGATTATAATATTGGTACCTTAATTGCTCGACGCCTTGCTATGAACGGTAACAAGGGGGACTTATATGGTGGCATTTATGCCACCCTTATTTTAGAGCATCTTGGAGGCACCCCACACCCTGATGATACTCCTTTTACTTATTTAAGCTTTGATCTTGCTGCTATGAAGAGGCATAAGTTTGTTACCATGGGTTCTAAACTTGATAACCTTGTTTATATCTTGCATTTCGGAACTACCGCGGAATGCGAGATCCGTCTACCTGCACCTCTTTTGTTTAATTTTTCTCGCAAGAACGGATGGTCCTTTGATGTTGTCCAGTTCGATGAGTTCATGGTCCAGCATCAGTTCCATAACCCCATGGAGGGGGTTGTGCCCGACGAGGAGAGGCACGGTGAGATACCATATTTTCAGGAAGAGACCGCCACCGAGTTTGGTGAAGGGTCTTCCTCTGTTTGCACTCGGAACCTTCCTCGTGGGAGACTCCGAGGAGTTCGGTGTATGCGCCATCATCCTTCTACGACCCTTGGTCTCACCACCATACCCCTGGAGCAGGAGGCTCCTGGGGGCAGTAGCTGCTACCAACTTAGGCCAAAAGCCTAAGCTTGTGGGAGTATGTGCCCTTCTCACTTTTTCATTGTATTATCCGTTTTATTCACTTTGATCTTTTCGAAGTTTTTACCCGTTCTTCTTTATTCCTCTATTTGCAAAAACAACAAAAAGAGTTTCTCTTTCTTTTGCTTTTATTCAACTTTTGAAAAACCCAAAAAGATTTCCTTTCTCTCTTCAGTTTGCTTTGTTTTCAGAGATCAGCTCGAGTCCGTGATGGCATTTGATTATATTTCCTACGTTCGATCGTGCAAGTGACAAGCAGTGATGACGAAGATCGACTGAAAGGAAGCAACAAGGAAGACCGGTATGAACTCTTTCTATTTCTACTTTTGTACATATGCCTGTACTTATGATCTAGAGACCAGCTTGTAGCGACATAGTGCTATGTTTACAATGCTTTTTCAGTGGTTCATGCTTTCCTTGTGGCTAGTCTCGAATAACTAGAGTACATAATGTGTTATTGAAATGATCTACATGCATCACATTGTTCATAGTCTGGCATACTAAGGTGGTATTTCCCTTTAGAGAATTTTTGGATTGACTTGGCACATGCTTACACATGTTTAAGACTAAAAAGTCTACTTTGCCTTGATGATCTTTGAGTTTTAGAATAGTTATATCACTTTCATGCCCGATTCAATGTTGCTTTGTCGCTCTGCATGATTATGACCGTTATTGCTCTCTAGTTGGTCGCTTCCCAGTCTTTTGCTAAACCTCCACCCGTACTAAGCGGAATGACTGCTTGTGCATCCAAAACCTTTAAACCTGTTATGCCATATGAGTCCACTATACCTTCCTATACATGGTATTTACCTGCCATTCCTAACGAGGACTTTCATGTACCATCTCGAAATTAATCAAAAGCATTTCTCTTTTTGTGCCTATGTTTTAGCTTATGAGGAAGTAGTAGTTAATTCATGATCTCTTTAAGTTGGACAAGTTTCACCCCTGGATTGCATGTATAATGTGCAAACCCCTAATATGAAAAGGAACTGGCATTGAGTGCGCCCGGCTCAAAAAGATAATATAACAAACGAACCCTCCTTCACGCTTTGTTCATGAGAAATCAGAAAACTTTGGCACTGATAAACAAAGGAGATTAAGAGGATGTGATCGTCCAAATGCGGGAGCCGTTCCTCGAGACTTGTCTAGCTTAAAAAGTGATTGAGTTATCTGCTAGCATTCATTGACGAAACATGCGCCTCACAAAAGCATGTTTACTTCTGTTTTTAAAACCAAGAGCTCTGGTACATGTTTAGTTTTTGTTTCCGATCACGGGTTTTCAACTTTGCCAATAAAAGCCACGGTTCGAGAGTCTCACCTTCTTTCTTCAAAGCACTGATTAGGAGAGCATAATTGTCATTTTGAGTGTAATGTGCATTGTCCCAAAGTATTACATTCTGTTCTGCATACTTGTGATATGATTTATTCCGAAATTCTTAGTTCTAGTGTCCTTTAAAACTCTGGAGGAGTCTCTGCATTTATGTTTTGCTTCACTCATGGAGGCTAGCGAGATACCACCTTAATATACTCAAGCTATATGCAATGTGATCTTGTCTTGATTTTCGGTAATATATTGTTTACTCTTAATTATTTGTGACTGGTCACTCGAAAGAAGGATTGCTCCTTGCATTTTTAACATAAGTACTGTTTTAATACTTGATGAACTCTTTTCGTAGTACATGCTTATATACATCTAATGAAGCAAAAGAGTTTGTCAAAGTTTTCTTTGTCGCGTCCTGTTCGTTGAACTGAATTGCTTGAGGACAAGCAATATGATAAGCTTGGGGGAGTTGATACGTCTCAAACGTATCTACTTTTCCAAACACTTTTGATATTGTTTTGACCTCATTCTTGCATGATTTGGACTAAACTAACCCGGACTGACGCTGTTTTCAGCAGAGCTGCCTGTATGGTTTATTTGTGTGTAGGAAAACGGATTTTTAAGCATCTCAGAAAAATCCACGAAAAATCACGAAAAATCCACGCACCCGAAGAAACAAAGTGCCAGAAGTGGGGCCAGAGGGGGGCCAGGGGGTGCCCAGGCGCCCTGTGGGCGCGCCCCCCCTGGGCCGCGCCGGGGGGGCGCTTGGGTGGGGCCCACACCCCCTGGTGCCCTACTTTAGCCCGTATTTTTCCTCCCGACGCAGAAACCCTAGATCGGAAGTCCTTTCGCTGTTTTTCGTCGCGGAGCCGCCGCCACCCTCTGTTCTTCTTCGGGAGGGCTAATCTGGAGGCTGATTTGGCCTCCAGAGAGGGGAGATCGTCGCCATCGTCATCATCATCACCACTCCATTATCCCTCCATGACTTCCCCCTTCATGTGTGAGTAATTCCCTTGCTGTAGGCGAAGGGGATGGTAGGGATTGGATGAGTTAGATCATGTAATAGTTCGTCAGATTGTTGGGGGCATGTTGCCTATCATCTAGTATGGTGTTTATCATCTTTGCTACAACTTGTTATTCTTAATGCTTGACACTTAGGGCCCGAGTGCCATGATTTCAGATCTGAACCATATGTGTTTGCATGAATATATTTGTGTTCCTGATCCTATCTATGAGTTGTATGCACCTGTTACGGTTCGGAACCAGCGATCCCAAAAGTGACAGCTTGGGACACGAAAGGGGATGGCCCGTAGTTTGAGGATTACATGTATCCATTGAGTTCATTGCTTTGTTCCGGTGCTCTTTGACAGGAGCACCTTAATATCCATTAGTTCCTTTTGGCCCCGTACGTAGCGGGATGGTAGGACAAAAGATGTTGTGCAAGTTCTTATTGCAAGCATACGGGATACATGCCTAATGTTTGATATTTGCCTAGATGATCATTACTTTTCCGTGTGCCGTGCCCCGAGTTAGAAACTATCTCATCGATGCAACGCCCAACTATCCATCTCCCTAGCCTACAGTATTTTAAACCTTGCTTGTCACTAGTTGTCACTTCTGCCATTTACTACCGCTATTTACTTTTGCTGTTTACTTTTTCTATTACTATCATCACTATCATATCACTGTTACCACTTATCTTTTGTTGCAAGTTAGTATATTTCAGGTGCGGTTGAATTGACAACTCAACTGTTAAAGCTTATAAATACTCTTTGGCTCCCCGTGTGTCGAATCAATAAATTGGGTTATTCTTACCCGCGAAGACTATCTCGATCCCTTACGGTTGAGGGTTATCAACTGCACGGTGGGGGTTGCCGCTTTAGTATGACCAGTAGCGTGGGCCATTGTCGTCGCTTGGGGAGGTCATGGCGGGCCAGCTCATTGTGGTCCTCCAGCCTCGGCAAAACCAATCAGACTTTGGATGGTGCCATGCTACTCATCCACCTGATCGGCTGCCGGCAGAAATCTCAGTAGCAGTTGGGCCCGCGCCATAGCCGCCGAGGCGGTGCTTGGCATAGGTGGATCATAGTGTCGCCCGGTGTCGGGACCCCGATCTAAAGTCACACAGGTCTAGCATGTAACACATCATATAACTTTTCGGCCTCACGCACGGTATCCCCACAGGTGCCACCTTACCTGGCCCGGGACCATTTGCGCATTTTGCCACACGTATATGATAGTGTCCCAAGCATCCATATGACAGAGAACCCGGGCCGACATGACTAGTTATAAACCAAAAGTGGCGCTAAATTACAGAGACATGCATACATGACCCATCAACGAATGTGTCGGTCATCAATGTATGCACCCAAGTCGTAGCAAGCTACAAGGACTTAAAGGAACAACGCGTGAAATTTCCCCTAAGGGACGGACACAGGAACGAAGAAGGACACATGCCGGCCAGCCTAAGTGTTCCAGAGCAGTAGCAGGCTAACAAGGCTCAGTGGAAGCACCAGCAGGCATTTACCCATAAGATAGGCTACCAAGGGTAAACAACTAGGTGTTGGATCCCACACATAGCAATACACTTTACACGTACGCATAACATGCAAGTATGTGCTGTACAACATGGCATCACAACATGACTCAACAACTCATATAGATAAATGCCCAGAAGAGCCATCATAGTATTTATTACAAACATGGGTCACATGACCCAACATATAGAGCATACAGGCAACGAAAGCATAACATATCAAGCCTGACTATCTATGAAACCCTCCCAAGGTACAAGATCGTAGCTGAGATAACAAGCCAAACGTCGAAGTCCACGCGGAACTACTGGTGAGACTGAAATCTCTCCGCAAGAACATAAATTAAGTAAACGTGAGTACAAATGTACCCAGCAAGACTTACATCAGAACAAGCTACATATGCATCAGTATCAACAAAGGGGTGGTGGAGTTTGACTGCAGCAAGCCAGCTCTGTGTCACACCCTGATTTTCATGCCACATCACTTAAGCTAATAATCATGCTAAAATGTGGTTTGACAAAAACTTTTGAGTGTTTTTGACCTTTCTTGATTGGTTTTCTGGTTGCTATTTGCTAGTGCTCTAAAAATCAAATAAATCATCCAACTCTTATACTTCATCTCCTTGATCCAAAACCTTTTCCCAATGATCATGCCATGTGTATAGACCAGTATAGTATTTTCCTATAAAAATATTTTGGCCAAATAGTATTTTCTAAAATTAGTTTTCCAAAAACCCCTAAATTGAGGTTTGTACTGCAAGTACCTTATTCAGGGTGTGAAAAATCTTTCAAAAAGTATATTTGACTCCTATTAGGTATAGGACTCCCTTAAACCACAAAATTATAATTTTAAAAGTTATTTTTATATTTTATTTAAATGATTTTTATTTAGGCCAGAAATGGTCTTTAATGGGTAAAAATTATTTACCTGTTTCAAAAATATTTGCCAAAATTCAGAGAGACTCCTAGGACATATATTGTCCATATATAAGAGTTTCAAAACATGGTCATGTTCAAAATATTGGACAAATCCTTCCAAAACCCTTTCTGGATATTTCAAACTTTTGAAATATTTACAAAGGAAATATTCTCTAAAAATTCCAGGGAAATTCTATCATGTCAAATAGGACATATTTGATGATCTTACAAAGCCTCATGCCTTGAAGATCAAGAAAACATCATCTAATCCCCTCAAAACCATTTCTGTCCATTTTGAAGTTTGAGCAACTTTACATTGCCAAACTTGTCCAAATGCTCTCAAACTTGGTGCACATGCTCAAATTATGTAAATATGCACCTATGCCAAGTGGCACAAGTATTGGAGAAGCATAACGTGATCTAAGTGCCCCAAAACCCTTTCTGACCAGATCCAAATTTGTACAAATCTACATTACCAACTTTTTACTTGGGGCCTCAAATTTTGTGGACATGCTCACAACCCCAAATGATAACACTACACCAAGTGGTGCATCAAGGAGATATGATTTGCTTAACTTAATCTTGGAAAATCCATTTTTGTTGATTTCTAGGGTTTACAAAAGTTGCATTGGCAACTTTTCCCAAATGAGCTCAAATTTGATGAAAGGGCCTAAATGTATGTGCCATTTCATCCTGGTAAGTCTCATGTCAATTGGAAGTCATTTGCTTGCCCAAAACTACATCAAACACCTTCTGCCATTTTTACCAAAACCACTGTTTTGCCCCATTTTACTATTCTCCTTGAGCTCAACTTTTTTCCACAGCTCCTCCTAGCCACCTTCTACCTCTAGTAACTCTCCCATGACCAGAGCTCAATGATTGAGGGGTAAAAACCTCACTCTACCCCACTGTACAACCTACTTTCTCTCTCTCCCTCAACCTCTCTCCTCTCCCAGTGGATAATCAGGGCATCCAAGGCCATGCCCATCTTGTTTACTACACCCTAGGGCTGTTGGACACTGGGGGACACGGCCAGGGTGCAAGGGAGATGACCATGCTGGCCAAAGACGCGCTCTGTAGCACGCTACAGTGCGCCAGGGCACTGTAGCTCGGCCCTCCCGAGGCACCCAGGAAGCATTGGGTAGAGCGAGCATGTCCGTCGAGGTCGCCTCAACGTCCACAACACGGCACGTTGTCGGGCCCCTTCTCTTTCTTCTTCCTGCTGCCTCCTCCACACATGCCCTGACCGCCCGAGAGCCCCAATGGGCGCGCTCACACGCGCAAGGCCTCTGGCCCCTCCTCGCTCCCCCTCTCGCCTCCCTCGCTCCTGGACGAACACCACGAGCACCTCTGACCCATCCAGGGCCCCTCCCTCGACTGCCATGGCTATCTCCACGGGCACCCATTTGCTTGGCTCACGGTGCGCCATGGCCTCGCCTTATAGGGCCTTCCCTGGGCCCTCCCTCATCTCTAGTCCCTCTCTTCCCCTCTCTTAGTCCTCCTAGACCCGCTCTCTCTCTCTCCCGCGCCCCCTATCCACCACCGCGGCCAAAGTCTCGCCGCCGGCCGCCGCCAAAATCCACTATGATCCGAGCTCCTCCGAGGGTGCTAAGCGCATGGACGAGATCGCCGCTCCTCGCTGAGTCCTCCGGTGTGCTGGGACCCGTCGCTGGTGACCGGAGCCGTCGGGGCGGGCACCAGCGCCGCTCGGCCGGACCTCCCCCGTCGCTCCTCTGCCTCAAGCGCAGGGAAGGGGACGACAGCCCCGCCAGCGGGCGAGGGGCCCCGCCTGTCAGCGGCTATGGCGACCAGGCCAGCCCACCAGTCAATATAAGTGGAGACAGCTTCGGCCTGATCCGCTTACCCTGCTGAGTGGCGCCCTCACGAAAGGCGCCTTCGACGTAGCCTCCAGCGCGCTCGTGGCCGTGCAACTGGGCCGGCCCAGTGCGTTGTGGCGCTGAACTGCGCCCAGTACGCAGTATAGGTATAAGCCCCGCTTCCCTTGTCCTTTTCTTTTTCCAGACAACTTGTAAAACCCATAAATAATTCAAATGAACTCCAAATTTGATGATTCAAATTTCTAGGGGTTCATAAAATTATGCTCTATCACCTGGTGTAACTTGCACATTTTTCTAGAGACTTTTTCTTCACAAATATTTATCAAATCCTATTTTCTATTTCTCTGATAAACTTTAGAAAATCACAAAGAGCTCAAAGTTGATCCAAATGCAATGGTTCAAATTCCTAGATTCTTGTAATATCAAAAATTAGTTTTGGAACATTTTTCCTAACACTTTCTGTACCCCACAAAATAATGAGCCATTTCTTCATATTTGTCAACTTTGCAAAATCCTAGCAAATTCATTTGAACTCCAAATCCAGTGAAACCAACTCCTAGATGCTTCAAAAATCATGATTTGTTAAATGGGTGCCTTTGCTCATTTTTCAAAAAATATATTTCTGTACACTTCTTGCAAATCCTTAAACCCCTTGATTCCAACATATTGAAATGATCAGAAATATCGACTAATCTAATCCCAATGAAACCACTCTGGTTATTTTTCATATGACCAGAGGTATCCTAGAAAAGTCCAACTCCTATTTTTAGAGCACTTTTATTTTTGCCTTGTTGTGTTGCTTATTATGGTTGTTTCCATCGTTAGTTGACGAAATAAACGGAGTACTTGGAGATGGACCAGAAGGTTTGAAGACTCGGAAGGACAAGGCAAGCAGCCCTTTGACCATGTTCGAGAAATCTTTTTTTATGCATGTCCCATAGAACCTTATTATCAATGCATCAGAATCATGTAGAGGAGGTGACCACTTTGGTTGGTACCTTCGTTACTTTAATATTGAAACTTGCATCAAGCATGACCCTAACTTTTATGAGGGTTATGTGGGTGAGAGTAGATAGATATATGCTATAGTAGTTGGCTACGCAAAATGGGTCAGGGTTATGCATGGAAAGAAAGAAGTGTGGTTTGACATACTTGCAAATAACCCAGTGGGTGCCACTAATGCCCCTGGGAGATGATGAGGAACTAGGACACTACTTGGTGGAGAAGTAGTGTACCGAGGCTTGATGAAAGTGTTGTTGACAGAGATGGATTAGATTTATGTGTGATACCGTCCCAACCAAACATGCGCAACCACTCTACCCTTATATGGGAAAGGGCATTATTGATTACCTAGGTCGATACTAGCATGGTGCCCGCATTACTAGTGACAGGGGTGACATGAGGTCACTCCCGGGACGGGGTCGTGCTTGGATAGGCGGCCATGATTGTTTTCACAGGGCACAGAACACACCGCTGGTACCCCGTGTCAGTGGTATGTGATGAATATGTGAGTGAGTCTCCACAATTTTTAAGATGTGAAATGTTGGGCACGGGGGTTACTACCAATCGAGTGGACTCTGTGTTAGTGTCGTCTAGGGAAAGATAGTGATCGGGTGCTTACCCCGGGTACTTGAGGTACCGCGGGTCGTGGATGACACGGAAGTTCCTCGGATCTAGTGGGTAAAGTGTGCAACCTCTGCAGAGTGTCAAAACTATTCGAATAGCCATGTCCACGGTCAAGGACAGTTGGGTGGTGCTGCTTAGCCTATGTCCATAAGTTTCTAAAAAACAACACGGTCGGTAAATCTGATGATGTGGTTGTGAGAAAGTCACGACGAGCGTGAGCAAGTGTTGTTCATAACTCTTTTCTGATGTTGATGTCTGTAACCTCCTGATACTTGTTGCAGACGCATGCATGCCCTGGTTATATGTTGATCATACTTGCATATGAAAAACTAGCTTTCCGCAAAAGTGCCAATTTAGCAGTAGAGCGTTGCATAATTATTCTGTCATCACACTTGGGTTGCTTGCGAGTACATTCAAAGTAATCATTGGCTTGCCAGTGGTCATTTTATTGGACAGGCATGAAAAAACAGGATATGATGAAGATTTCTTGGTGAAGAACATGCAAGCTAGGACGCTTCCCAGTCAGAATGCATGTAGGGTTAAGGCAGGTGGCATGGGTCCAAGTTGTTATTGAAGATTTCCGCTGCGATGACTTATACTCAAGACTTGACCTTAAAGGTCACATTTTGTGTAATACAGTATGTATGGATGTAAGAATCTTGTTATTCAGCTTCTATGTGTTCAGTGAGCATTGATCTCTCGGATCACTGTACATGTGCATTCGGCGATCACGACTTATGAGTCGGGGTCCCCACACTTTGACTCTGTGGCTATCCTGAACTACGACTGCAAGTAACTCTTTTGAGGTGGCGTACACGAGTCCACATATCCACCAATCAATACACCACTATGGATCCGCTCCCATCTCCCTACGAGAACGACATCCATAGCACTCACACTTGTCTTGAGCATTTAGATTATCCATTTCAAGTTGTCTATGTACCAAGTAAGCATCCAAGAAGTCCATAACCGCGGACCCGGCTATTCGAATAGATCATGTTAACCCTGCAGGGGTGTACTTCTTCACACACGCTCTCGCCACTTACCGCCATGTACACGTCGTGTATCTCGGCAACCTTCAAGTGGAATCCTGGCGAGGGTGTCGGCCACGACCTGAACAACCACACAAGACTCTAGTCCAGGTTTATCGCCTATTCAGGTTCCATCCGCAAGGGAGTCCGGCCGAGGTTTCCGTCACGGCCCCAAACGATGTGTACAGGGTTCCCGAGCCCACCATCCGGGTGCCACTCGGTACACCAGGCCACGTGTGCCTAGTCTATCCCAAGCCCACCTGTACCGGGTGCCACTTGATAGACTACTAACACTACCTACAAACACCAGAAACTAGTTGCAACTCCTGGACAAAGATCGAGTTGATTAATAAGTCGAGATGGGGACTTAAGCATTCCAATGTGTGGTAGCAGCTAGTCATTGGACAACTTACACAGAACTCAGTTCTTAAGGTCGGCTCTAGTGAGACAACCCACCATGTACTCCTACATGGCCTCTCACCGCTACCTTTACCAAAACGTGTTCGCACACTTAGCTCACACACAGTAGGACATGTTAATAACCATTCCAATTCATCCTCGATGAATCAGACCTAACACAACTCTAAGCAATAGCAGGCATGACAAGAAAACATGAATGAATAGGCACATCATGGCTCAAACAACTCCTACTCATGCTAGTGGGTTTCAACTATTTACTGTGGCAATGACAGGTCATGCAGATGAAAGGGGTTCAAGTACCGCAGCAAATAGTAGTTGAATCGTTGTTGTCCTAATGCAGTAAAAGAGAGCAGTACCGAGAGAGTGGGATTGTATCGGAATGCTCAATGGGGGTTTTGCTTGCCTGGCATTTCTGAAGATATCATTGTGTCTTCATGGGTGTCATCGATCACATATTGTCGGAACGTCGTCTACAGAGAAGGGACAAACACCGGCAACGGAGAAAGAACACAATCAATGCAATGCAACAATATGATGCATGATCATGACATGGCAATATGCTGTGATTTGAGGTAATGCGACTAGCAATGAATTAAATGAAGTTGGTTTGAATCCAAGATTCAAATTCAAACTCCACATGTGGGTATTTAAATGTCATTTAATTGATTTGACCTGATCAGCATGTTTAACTTGTTCAAACATGCTTGAAAATGCCATAAACAGATTCCTTGGATTTTTCTGATAATTTTTCATATATAAATTATTTCATTCTGAGTTATAGATTATTTTCTATGATTTTTAAAAGTTTGGGGTATTTTCTGAAATTCATAAATCATTTTCTGATTTATTGTAATTCTAGAAATACTTTACTACGTCAGCATGGTGTCATGCTTACGTCAGCTGGTCAACAGGCAGGTCCAGGTCAAACCTGACCAGTGGGGCCCACTGGTCAGTGACTCAACTAACTAAACTAAATTAACTAACACTAACCTTGTTTAGTTAGCCGGCGGGGCCAACATGTGAGTCTCCAATCTAACTAACAGAATTAATTAACACTAAACTAAATCTAATCCTTAATTAGTTATGGGCCTGGGCACACATGTCATGACCCAGGGGAGTCATTAGTGCCTGAACTAATTAGGCCACGTCAGCATTGCCGGATTAAGCGCCGGCGACCTCACAGTGCGGCAGCGGTTCGCCGGTATGGCGCTAGGGGCAGTGGCTAGGTGTGCTGAGGGCACCAGAAGGAAGCCCTCACCCGCCTGCATATAGGGGTGTGCCTGGCTCGGCGCGGGGAGGCCTGCAGAGGCACCAACGACGAGCTTTGCGGCGGCCGAAGCTCTGGTGGCGATGGATTCGACGATACGGCACGCGGGAGGAACTGAGGTTTGCACCTACGGGCTCTCCGAGTGCTCACAAACCCGTTGGACATGGTGATGTGACCAGAAGGTCACCGAGGTGGCGCCGGCAACCAGCCCGAGCGGCGACGAGCTTCGGCTTCGGTCGAAACAGTGGCTACGGTGATCGAGAGGCATGGGGAGGAGGGGAAAACGACGGAGGAGCTCACGGCGATCTCGTAGAGCAGACAAACGGGCTCGGGGAGGCACTGACGGCATCGTGGCATCTCCGGCGATCTGGAGAGCCGAAGGTTGAAGATGACGGCATCGGCGGCGTTCAGCGGAGTTCGGTGTTGCGTAGCTCGCCGAGGAGGTCAAGGACGAGGTGGCGGAGCTCGTGGACATCTCCAGGGGAAGAGGGAGGGGTGGTGGCTGCGGCAACGATGAGCGACGGCGACGAGCTCCGCCCTAGCTACTCTGTTCTAGCTAGACAGAGACGAGGAGGAGGGGAAAGAGCTCGAGGGGGAGTGGGAGGGGGTCAGGGGTGTCGTGGCGTTCGGGGCCGTCTCCAGGAACGAGCTAGCAAGCAGGAGGTGGCGCGGTGCGTGCCCGCGCGTGTCTTCCATGCGCGCTCTGTCCTTCTGGCGCACCGAGCAAGACGACCCGCGAGGTGGAGGTGGGCTGGCTGCAGCTGGGCCGTTTCGGCTGGGCCACCAGGAAAGTGGGTTGCCAGGTAAGTCTCTCTTTTCTTTCTGTTTTTTTTCATTTCTTTTATTCTGTTTTGAATTAGTAAAAATACTAATCCATTTTGTAAAATCCTGAAAATATGCATAAGCACTTTCTGAATTATTTTAGTGGCCCACAAATAGTTCCAACATTATTTGAGCATTTAAATTATCTATAGTGCTTAAATGCCCAAAGTCAAATACAGTATGATTTAATTCAAAAATCCAGGAATGACCTAGGAATATGTTCATCATTTTGGGTAGGGGTTTTCACCTTTATCAAAAATGATGAACATTTTCAAAGGGCATTTTGGGTTCATTGAAAATGATTTTATTTGAGCCTATTTTAATTCATTTGGTGCTAGGGTTTGGTCATCCCCAGTTCAAATTTCCTTTGAATTCAAACAAGATGCATGGATGCAAAGCCACTTGTTACAAGCAAACTCTAGGGCTGTGACTACTCACCCCCACTAAACAAGAATCTCGTCCCGAGATTCAAGACGTGAGGTAAGAAGACAGAGGGGACACAAAGCTAACACGATCTTCATGATCCAATTGCACTTCCCGAAATTGTTGATCCATTGCTTCAAATGACCTTGGCGTCTTTGCTTCCGAGATCTTCATCCAACATGATGACGACAAACAAAAACTCTACAGGAATTGATCTCCTCAAGATCAAGCAACTCAAGATCAACTCATGAAGTGAGGCGTTGAAACATCTCTTGAGCTGAGATGCAACATACATCCAGAGGGATGGAAAACTAACAGATGACGAAGTTCAAATTGGTAGGCAATAATTTAACACTTAAAGAGGATGGTGAACAATGTCACCAAACGGGGCACCTCAGAGAAGGTGACTCGTACGATTATTCCTTTAAGTGGAAAAAATAATTACTTTGTTACAGAGATCATTGAAACTCTCTACACCTGACTAAGGCAATTCACAAACGATCGTTCGAAGGAGTATGGAAGAATGGCATACTCTGACTAGAATAGATGATGTGGACTACCTTGTTGAAGACAACGCAAAGGTTGATTTGTCTTATCATTGGAAATGGATGGGACCCATGGTAAGTCCACTTTTGAAGATGATCTTGGACAACAATTTATGAGGTGCAAGCTGGGAACAAAATGCATATGCTGGAATGTTCCAACAATCATATCTGCCTGAGATTCAGATCTGGTTGGTAATAGGATATTTCAGACGTCATGTCTGGAAAGAAAGTTTGCAACACAAATCGATGAGATGACGTTGCGAGATTCTCGGGAGATGAACTACGATAGCAAGCTCCAAAACATGAGCGGGCTCTACTACACACATGTTAGCATGTTGTCCCACACAAGCATGACCACATGGTAGTCTTACAACAAAACACTACCGAGTTCTGGTAGGGAATCATCATCACGGATAAAGAAGTCCTTGCATAAGTCATATGATTAGCTCTTATGAAGAAACTCCCTCTCCTTGAACAAATCAATCAGTGGCTTGATCTGCTAGGGAATACATATGGAGTGGAGGTAATTAATCTGCCAAACCATAGTATACATTCGCACATGCATAACTGACTTGGGATGATTCCAAGGGAAGCAAAACAACTTTCTCGAACTCACGGTGGCAACTTACATCAATTACACGAGAAATATTGAAAGTCTCTTCTCTCATCCAACATAAACCTCATGAACGGGACACGAAGGCAATGCTTACAAAGTTTCCAACACTAGGTTGATGTTCAACATGAATCATGGAGGAGACAAAATGCTGCTGATGGGCTCAACAACAACTCATCGGAATTTTCCATATCACTAGAATTCCACCATTATGTGAACAATGTGATAGTATTGGTCAGACCAAAAGATGTAACGGTGTATTCTCGAGGGATCAACCATGAGCAAGACAATGTTACGAACATCATTGGTGCTGATTGACTTGAGAATCGCCCACGCTCAAATCAAAGTTTGGATAAGATGGTAGGTCCATCAACTAGACACGAAGATCAATTGATGAACATATCATATTTCTTCAACACACACACAAAGGACATCCCTTCAATATGAAATACGTTAGATCAAGCTTTTATCTTCCAACTCTCCAAGTTGTTGTTTAGCTTAACCAACTAGCTCAGGATATCCATCACATATTCTTCGAGAAGGGGTGGTTTACAAGAAACCAACTTGATCACGAACTCAATCATAGCGGTCAAGGAACAACCTGGTAGTACTTCCGAGAAGATATTCGGAAAATCACGAACCACCAATATGTTATTAAGCTCGGGAACAATCTTGCTTTTCAGGGCAAGATGATATGATCAGGAGAGCGAGAGATTGACACAATCCTAGCTCATTGATCAAAGAGTGCACCAGAGAAATGGACTAGGTAGCACGATGTAAGGACCCCGATCCTAAATCACACCGATCTAGCTGTAACACATCATATCACTTTGCGGCCTCACGCACGGTAACCCCACGGGTGCCACCTTACCTGGCCCGGGACCGTTTGCGCATTTTGGCTCACGTATATGACAGTGTCGCTAGCATCCATATGACAGAGAACCTGGGCCGCCATGGCTAGTTATAAACCAAAAGTGGCACTAAATTACAGAGACAGGCATCCATGACCCAGCAACGAACGTGTCGGTCATCAACGTATGATCCCAAGTCGTAGCAAGCTACATGGACTAAAAGGAACAACGCGTGACATTTCCCCTAAGGGACAGACACAAGAACGAAGAAGGACACATGCCGGCCAGCCTATGTGTTCCGAGCAGTAGCAAGCTACCAAGGCTCATTGGAATCACTAGGAGGCATTTCCCTGTAAGGTAGGCTACCAAAGGAAAACAACTAGGTGTCGGATCCCACACATACCAAGCATTTCAATCATACACGCAATATGCTCAATATGTGCAAATACAACATTGCATCACAACAGAACTCTATGACTCAAAGTACTTTATTTAAGAGGCTCCAAGAGCCATACATAACATATTCATACAGGTAGGGGTCACATGACCCAACACTCAAGTCATACAGTCATACAAGCACAAGCGGTAGCTACATGTCTGAGTACAGACAACTTAGAAAATAAAACAGGCTTGGTGTAGCCTGGCTATCTACAAGGCCCTTCACAAGCTCCAGATCTCCGTCTGGGTGTCAAGCTACTCGTCGACGTCAACGTCTATGTAGAACCCATCAGCAGGGGCAGGGTTCTCCTCTGCAACAGTTATTAAGCAAACATGAGTACAAAGGTACTCAGCAAGTCTTACCACAGAACCTATCATACATGCAACATTATCAAAGGGGGTAGTGGAGTTCATAGCAGAAAGCCAGCTTTGACTCTTGGCTAACCTATACTACAACTCTAAACAGATTGCAAGATGTTATTACGAACACGAGTCCTCTACTCACCACATCAATACACTACCGGGGATCCTCTTCCGTCATCCTACGGAAGGGCCATCCACGGCACTCACACTTATCATGAGGCTTTTAGTAGTATCCATCAACTTGTCTATGAACTGTAAGAGCAACCAAGTAGTCCGTATCGCGAACAATGGCTATTCGAATAGATTGATAACCCTGCAGAGGTGTACTTCTTCACACATGTTTTCACCACTTAGCGTCTGCACACGACATGTGCTCGGAAGACTTCAAGCGAAAGCCGACGTGGGTGTAGACCATGACCTAACCAACCACTCAAGTCTCTCGTCCAGGTTTATCGCCTATTTGGGTTCCATCCGTGGGGAGATCCGGCCGGGGTGTCGCTCACGGACCCAAACGATGTGTACAGGGTTCCCGAGTCACCAAACGGGCAACCGGTACACCGTGCCACGTACCTGTCGCATCACAGCCCACCCCGAGGGTCAGCGCTGTGCACGACCTCCTGTAAACTATAAGCACCAGAAACTAGTTGCAACTCCTGGACAGAGTACAAGGGCAGTCAATAAGTCGAGCGGGGTCATATTTCAGGGCCCAATGGGTGGTAGTAACTGTAACTTGGGTCACACACACAGATCTCGGGTCCTATGGACGATTCAAATGAAACAACCCACCATGTACTCCTACATGGCCTTTCATCGATACCTTTACCAAGTGTATTCCACACTTCCTTCTCTTTACCGGTATGATCATTTCACTCTGATCCATCACCCAGATGAACCAGACCTGACACAACTCTAAGCATAACAGGCAACATAAACAAATAGCATGGTATATCACACATCACATGGCTCAATCAACTCCTACACATGCTAGTGGGTTTCAACTATTTACTGTGGCAATGACAGGTCATGCAAGGGATAGGGTTCAACTACCGCAGCAAGTAGCAGTTCACACGCTGTTGCCTTAATGCAGTAAAAGAGAGCAGGAGCGAGAAGATTGGGTTTGTATCGGAATGATCAATGATTGCTTGCCTGACAAGGTAGTTGTCGGGTACTGCTCTTCAACTGGATACGCAGCAGTATCCTCGGGAGCAGGACCTAACACAGAGAATACCGACAATACAATCATTAACAAACAAATGCAACAATACGATGCATGCTCATGACATGGCAAGATGCATGTGTGTTGGCTAATGCAACTAAAACCAGAAGGGTTTGAACCTATTTGAATCAAAGATTTAAATTGGCATTTTAGCTATTATTTAAATAAGTGCATTATCATGTTTTTGATGTATACAGCAAGTTAACTTGTTCAAACATGCATGAAACCAGTGCCATTAGAAATATTGGATTTTTCTGATCATTTTTCATATATAAATCTTTTCCATCTAAGCTATGGTTGATTTTATATGATTTTTAGAAGTTTTGGGTATTTTCTGGAATTTCCTGAATTATTTTTAATCTAAAAATCCCAGAAAAACCTTTACTGCGTCAGCATGACATCATGCTGACGTCAGTCAGTCAACAGTAGCTAGTCCAAGTCAAACATGACATGTGGGCCCTGCATGTCAGTCTCACAGCTAATTAACTAAGTTAATTAGAGTTAAACTAAAACTAATTAGCTGTCAGTGGGGCCTGTGCCCACGGGTCAGTGACTAACTTAATTAACTAATTAAATTAACAGAAACTTAATTAAACTAACTAATTAGTAAAAGGTGGCCCACACGTCAGTGACCCAGGGGTGGTCAAACCCCCGGTCAAACAGGTCAAACCCGCCGGCGACGTGACGCCGGCGAGGCCAAGTACGGCGGCGTGCTTCGGAAATCGGCTACGGGGCACGGCTCGAGCTGCGGCTAGGCGCGTTGGAAAGCTCTTGCCCTTGCGCGTCGGATGGTGGTGGTCTCCGGACCTGGGGTGGCCGGAGACGACGGTAACAAGCTCGACGGCTGCGACCGGCGTCGGGCGTGTGTGGAGACGCGGCTGCAGGGGCCTAGGCGATGCGTGCGTAGCACCTATCGCATCTACGCGCTGTGGCGAGTGCGATGGACGTGTGCCAGTGACCAAATGGTCACCGGAGCATCACCGGCGGCGAGCACGGCGGCGGTGCATTTCGGTGATCAACAGAGCAACGGCTACACGGCGCAAAAGGGACGGAGGAAGGAGGGGTTCGACGTAGAAGCTCACTGCGGTGCTAACGAGCTCGACGGAGGGGTCGGGGACGCGCTATAGCTTCGTAATGGCGGCAAGGTGCTCCGGCGATCCGAGGAAGGGGACGGCGGTGTGAGGACGTTGCAGGGCTTCCGGCGGCTCGTGGCTCAGCGAGGAGGAAGAGGACGACGCGACGCTCCTTCTGGACACACTCACGGGGCGAGGGGGTGGCTCTAAGTGCGGCTACGGCGAGCGGCGGCGACGGCGGCTCAGTGATGGAGGAGGAGAGATCCAGGGGAGGGTGATGGAGACGAGGGGGAGAAGTGAGAGCGGTCGGGGCAGCTGCGTGTCGATTCAGGGAATCATCCAGGCCATCGGGGAGGCTGGCAAGCAGCCTGGAGGTGGCCGGGCGCGTGCCGGCGCGCGACGGCCACGCGCGCGTCCTTCTGGCGCGAGGAGGAAGATGACAGAGGAGGGCTGTGGGCTGGGCCGGCCTACTACAGGGCTGGGCCCGAGGTAAGTGCTTTCTCCCTTTTTCTTTTTCCTATTTTCTTTTCTGTTTCATTTGTTTTGCAACTTTGTTTAATTAAGAAAAATGCCAAAACATTTTTATAACTCATGAAACTTGTCAATCCCACTGTATATAATATGAACAGTAGGAAACATTATAATTCATGATTATTTGAGCATTTAAAATATTTTAAAGTATTTAAATGCCCAAATACAAATACCATATGATTTAATCCAAAGCCCTTGAGTGTCCTAGAAAAATGTGCACCATTTTTGGCAGAGGTTTAAGACCAAGGCAGAAGTTATGAACATTTTTGAAGGGCATTTTGGGTACATTGGAAAATATTTTAACAAACCCTAGTTCTTAGGAGAGGGGTGCTGGGGTTTCTGTTAATCCCATTTCAAGTTTCTTTGAAAGTAAACATGATGCACACTCTAGCTAGGTACTAATGCAAGTGCTAACTAGGGATGTGACAACTCACCCCCACTTAAAAGAATCGCGTCCCGAGATTCGGGTTCCTCCGGAAAGAGGGTGGGGTACTCAAGTCGAAGACGATCCTCCCTTTCCCAAGTAGCTTCACTCTCGGAATGATGTGACCATTGAACCTTGAGAAACTTGATATTGTGGTGTCGACTGGTGCGCTCAGTTTGATCAAGAATACGAACGGGGTATTCTCGATATGTGAGATTGTCCTGGAGATCAAGCGTTTCGTGGTCCACTCCGCGGATAGGATCCGAGAAGCAACGCCTGAGTTGAGAAACGTGGAAAACATCATGAACTCTGGAGAGGTGCGGAGGTAGTTCCAATTGGTAGGCAACTTCTCCTCGTTTGGCAAGAATGCGAAAAGGACCGATGTAACGAGGGGCAAATTTGCCTTTGATACCGAAATGATGGGTTCCCTTAAGAGGAGTAACCCGAAGGTAAGCCTTATCGCCGACTTCAAAAGTCACAACCTTATGATGACTATCATATTGGCTCTTCTGGTGAGACTAGGCTGTTTTCAATCTCTCACGAACGATGCGAACTTGTTCCTCTGCCTCCTGGATCATATCCGGACCAAAGAATTGTCTTTCCCCGGTCTCTGACCAGTTAAGAGGTGTTCGACACCTTCGTCCATATAGAACTTCGAAGGGAGCTTTACCCAAGCTGGCTTGATAACTATTGTTATAAGCGAATTCGGCAAATGGAAGACACTTTTCCCATTCCATACCGAAAGAGATGACAGAGGCTCGAAGCATGTCTTCCAGAATTAGATTGACTCGTTCCACTTGACCACTTGACTGGGGATGGAAGGCGGTACTGAAGGAGAGATGAGTTCCCATAGCATTCTGGAAACTTTCCCAAAATCGTGAGGTGAAAAGACTTCCACGGTCTGAGTTAATCTCCAACGGCACACCATGAAGTGATACTATCCGAGAGACATACAAATCTGCTAGCTGCCTAGCGGTAATACTCTCTCGAACAGGCAGGAAATGAGCTACTTTAGAGAGGCGGTCGATAACGACGAAGATAGCATTATTCCCTTTCCTGGTCCTGGGAAATCCGGTAATGAAGTCCATACCGACTTTGTCCCATTTCCATTCAGGAATAGCTAAAGGTTGAAGGGTGCCAGCAGGCCGTTGATGCTCTGCTTTGACTCGACGACAAACGTCGCAGTTAGCAATGAATTGAACGATTTATCTCTTCATCCTAGTCCACCAGAATCTCTGGCGTAGATCCTGATACATTTTGGTACTACCGGGATGAATCGTGAGAGGAGATTCATGAGCCTCCTTAAGGATTAACTGCCGTAGATGGTGGTTCTTGGGAACCACTACACGGTTCTCAAAGAAAACAACACCTCGATCATCCATAGAGAAACTTTTAGCGAGTCCGCTAGCAATGTTCTCTTGGAGTCGGGATATACCTTTATCACACTTCTGGGCAGCTATAACTTGACCCATAAGGGTAGGTTTCGCCACCAAGGTGGAAAGGAATCCTCGAGGAACAATGTGAAGGTTAAGCTTACGAAATTCCTCGTGGAGAAGTGGTTGACCTTGTTGTAACATTAAATTGTTACAATATGACTTACGACTTAGTGCATCAGCCATGACATTGGCCTTTCCAGGGGTATAAGTGATTCCTAAGTCGTAGTCTGTGAGCAACTCAACCCAACGTCTTTGCCTGAGATTCAAATACGGTTGGGTGAAGATATACTTCAAACTTTGATGATCAGTGAAGATTTCACAGCGATTACCAAGGAGGTAATGAAGCCATGTTTTGAGTGCATGGACTACAGCTGCAAGCTCTAGTTCATGAGTAGGATAGTTATCCTCATGTGGACGCAACTGTCGAGATGCGTATGCAATCACTTGACGATTTTGCATGAGTATGCAACCTAGTCCTTGTCGCGAGGAGTCGCAATAGATTATAAAATCCTTGGAAAAGTCTGGTGGTACCAGTACAGGTGCAGATGTCAGGCGTCTTTTCAGTTCCTGAAAACTGGACTCGCACTGTGGGGTCCACTCAAACTTTTTATCTTTCTTGAGGAGTTCAGTTAGAGGTTTAGCAACCTTGGAGAAATTCTCGACGAAGCGCCGGAAATAGCTCGCTAAGCCAAGAAAACTCCTAACTTGCTTGACCGATTCAGGGGGGGTCCAATCAAGAACGTCTTGAACTCGCTCGGGATTGACAGCAATACCCTTGCCAGAGATCACATGACCTAAATAGGTTACTTCTGGCAACCAAAATTCACATTTAGAGAATTTGGCATAAAGGCGGTGCTCTCGAAGTTTCGTCAATACCAACCTTAAATGCTCGGCATGATCGTCCTTGTTCTTGGAATAGATGAGTATATCATCGAGGTATACCACGACGAATTTATCCAAATACTCCATGAATATAGAATTCATTAACCGAGAAAAGGTAGCTGGGGCATTGGTTAATCCGAAGGACATAACGATGTACTCATATTGGCCATAACGAGTAAGAAAAGCTGTTTTAGGAATGTCCCCGTTCTTGATTTTGATTTGATGGTAGCCCAACCTCAAATCCATCTTAGAGAAGACCGAGGATCCAGCGAGCTGATCATACAGGTCGTTGATCCTGGGGAGCGGATACTTATTCTTTATGGTGACCAGATTGACAGGTCGGTAATCTACAACCATCCGCTCCGTTCCATCCTTCTTCTTGACGAAAAGGACGGGGCAAGCCCAAGGGGAGGAACTAGGACGGATGAAACCATTTTGCAAGGACTCATCGAGTTGTTTCTTTAGCTCAGCTAATTCTAGTGGTGCCATCTTATAAGGTCTCCTAGAGATTGGGACAGTTCCAGGGATAAGATCTATCACGAACTCGACATCTCTATCAGTTGGAATTCCTGGCAGTTCTTCTGGAAAAATATCCGGGAAGTCACGGACTACCGGGATATCTTCGAGTTCTGGTAGAGGGTTGGCATTAAGAGAGTAGAGCTGACGCTCAGCCATTCGGGTCAAGACATTGACTATCTTGCCGGATGGGTGTGTAAGTTGAACGGTCCTAGTATAGCAATCAATTTTGGCGTAATGAGTTGTCATCCAATCCATACCCAAAATGATGTTTATGTCCGAGCACTTGAGAGCGATTAAAGATGCTAGGAAAACAAGTCTATCGACAAGGATTTCATTTCCATGGCTTACCCTAGAGGTTTGCCACTTTGAACCAGGAGTTTGAATAACCATGGAAGTAGGCATGTCACAAAAAGTCATGTTGTGAAATCGAGCATAGCTCTCAGATATGAATGAATGTGATACTCCAGTATCGAAAAGAACAGATGCCGGATGGCCGTTAACGAGAAGCGTACCAAGGACGACGTTAGGATCCTCATAAGCTTCCTCGGCAGAGACATAGTTGACATGACCACGTGCAGTGGGGATTGGCTTGACATAATTCACCTTGCCGGTTGGCTTACCACGGCCAACGGGTTTTCCTGGTTGGTTCTGAGGACACTCACGCATGTAGTGCCCTGGTTCTCCACACTTGAAACATGTCACAGTGGTAGTGCGTGGAGCAAAATTGGAAGGTGGTCCTCCATAGGTCTTAGCAGGTGCAAACAGTTGAGTTGGGCGAGGCGCCTCATAGGATGGCCTCGGTGTGTACTTGGGTGGCAGAGCAGTGTTAGGAACCCACACACGGCGCTTGTGAGAGCCAGAGCCGGATGAGGAACCAAAGTCTCGAGGGTGCTTGCGTGTGGCCTCGAAGTCGGTCTGGCCTGTTTCAGCACTGATAGCCTTGTTTACCAACTTCTGGAAGGAAGTGCACTCGTGCAGACGTAGATCTCGGCGGAGTTTAGGGCTGAGTCCCTTGCGGAACCTTGCCTGCTTCTTGGCATCGGTGGAAACTTCCTCAGGTGCATAGCGTGCCAAGTTGCCAAACTCGCGACTATAACCATCCACAGTTAACCGGCCCTGGGTGAAGTTGCAGAATTCCTCCCGCTTGCGATCCATGAGACCTTCCGGAATGTGATGTTCACGGAATGCCTCACTGAACTCAACCCAAGTAGTGATTTGGCCAGCAGGACGCATAGCTTCAAAGTTTTCCCACCAAAGACTAGCAGGGCCCTCCAGATGGTAGGCAGCGTAGGTAACCTTGTCAGCTTCAGCCACACGGGCAGAGTGTAGCTTTTGGGTGATACTACGTAGCCAGTCATCAGCATCCAGAGGTTCAGTGGAGTGATGGAACTTCGGTGGACACATCTTGATAAAGTCATTGATTGACACCACGTCATTCCTCTTGCGGAACCCAGTGTTCTGCTCTATGCGTTCCAGCAGACGGTTGGTCTCTCTCTTGTTCCGTTCTGCTTCGAGCATAACTTCCGCCAAGGAGGGTGGCTGGGGCAGATTCCCATCTCTAGCCCCACTAGCCTCACCCTGCTCCTGAGCAGCAGGAGTGTTGCGAGTGTTGACCATCCTAGGTAAACAAAACAACGGTTTAGACAAGGATGGCAAAAATTTGACATAGAAGTGTAGAATGTAATGGACGACACGGAATGCAAGGATGTTCATCCGTACGACATGGTAATATAGAAACTGCTATATATACACCAGTGGTCATACACACCATACATAGTTCAGTACAAGCCAAGGCTAAAGTACAACTGCGATGAAAGACGATACATCCCATCAGAGGCATTCCAAGCTCCTATACATTATTTAACTACACCTCCGGAACTCAGTACACACTAAGTCATATTCCACAAGACGCGCAGGACTGTGGGAATACAACTACTACAATACTACTACTACCATCGTCTAGCTCAGACATTCGCGTAGTAATCCTCATAAAGATTACCACCGTAGCCTGGAAGTGGAACAGATGGATCTTGAAACTCACGAGCACTCGAAGGCTGTGGACCATAGGGACATGGGTGTGGTCTCGGTCCCGATGCTGGTGGTAACCGACGCCCACGTGGAGGTGTAATACCCCCAACGTCACGCCAATCCATGCGATCAGGCAGACGAGTCCGCACGGGGTACAAATCCCGCATGTCCAGATATCCGGCGTTCACAGCAGGTGCAAGCCGTGTCAAGGTAGTCCAGTGGGCGGCTCGAGTGTTATACAGCTCCATTCGGAGGGCACGGACCTCACGGTCCCTATCCTCCAACATCTGAACAGTGGTCTGAAGCAGTGGCTCTTCATGAGCAGCATCCGTATACAGACCAGTGTAGTAGCCTTCCTGTCCGGGAAGTGAGGCTGGCATGTAACAAAACTCAGTGTTCAGCAACAGGGCATGCCTAGCACGGAGAATGGTCATCATCGAATACGCGGCATCCGGCACTGCCATCTCGATGGTAACCCCGAGTCCATAAGACCAATGGATGGGGTCGTTAGCTCCAGGATATGAGGGGTATATCCGGACTGTGCAGAAATACTGGCTCTGATTGAAATCCCGGTACTGTTCCTCCATAGTGTATTCAGGATACCAGCGATAACCGGTCTCAGTCAGCACACGGACTAGCATGGCCGTGTGACCGGGTACATTAATGCACCGAGTCAAACGAACCACTTGGTGAGGGATGCGGCCAGACATCTGAAACACGGAATAATGCAAAGGCATTAGTGTTTCTGGAAGAAATCGGGCAGCATAACAACTGTAAATGCTCAAACAAAGATTTGAGACATCATACAAATGATAGCATAGCCACTCAACAATCCAAATCAAGGTTCCGGTCCAACAATCATCATACTAAAAGGATAGAAATTGAACTGAGGCTTGAAACCAACAATCCTAAGAGTCTACGGATTAGTAACACGTGAACCTAGTAAGGATAAGAGGCCTAGTCCTAAATCCCCGTAGAAAGAATAGACTGACTCAGATCAGAAGGGCATAAGGTAAAGGAGTAAAAAGAGCCTTACGTTCCCTTCCACAATCAATTCCCCTACATATAACTAAGAATTTTTCTAGACTCAACATCGACCAGTTTGGCTTGAGAAACCTAAAGGCAGTCCAGCTCTGATGCCAACGCTGTCAGGACCTCGATCCTAAATCACACCGATCTAGCTGTAACACGTCATATCACTTTGCGGCCTCACGCACGGTAACCCCATGGGTGCCACCTTACCTGGCTCGGGACCGTTTGTGCATTTTGGCTCACGTATATGACAGTGTCGCTAGCATCCATAAGACAGAGAACCCGGGCTGACATGGCTAGTTATAAACCAAAAGTGGCACTAAATTACAGAGACAGGCATCCATGACCCAGCAACGAACGTGTCGGTCATCAACGTATGATCCCAAGTCGTAGCAATCTACATGGACTTAAAGGAACAACGCGTGACATTTCCCCTAAGGGACAGACACAGGAACGAAGAAGGACACATGCCGGCCAGCCTACGTGTTCCGAGCAGTAGCAAGCTACCAAGGCTCATTGGAATCACTAGGAGGCATTTCCCTGTAAGGTAGGGTACCAAAGGAAAACAACTAGGTGTCGGATCCCACACATACCAAGCATTTCAATCATACACGCAATATGCTCAATATGTGCAAATACAACATTGCATCACAACAGAACTCTATGACTCAAAGTACTTTATTTAAGAGGCTCCAAGAGCCATACATAACATATCCATACAGGTAGGGGTCACATGACCCAACACTCAAGTCATACAGTCATACAAGCACAAGCGGAAGCTACATGTCTGAGTACAGACAACTTAGAAAATAAAACAGGCTTGGTGTAGCCTGGCTATCTACCAGGCCCTTCACAAGCTCCAGATCTCCGTCTGGGTGTCAAGCTACTCGTCGACGTCAACGTCTATGTAGAACCCATCAGCAGGGGCAGGGTTCTCCTCTGCAACAGTTATTAAGCAAACATGAGTACAAAGGTACTCAGCAAGTCTTACCGCAGAACCTATCATACATGCAACATTATCAAAGGGGGTAGTGGAGTTCATAGCAGAAAGCCAGCTTTGACTCTTGGCTAACCTATACTACAACTCTCAATAGATTGCAAGATGTTATTATGAACACGAGTCCTCTACTCACCACATCAATACACTACCGGGGATCCTCTTCCGTCATCCTACGGAAGGGCAATCCACGGCACTCACACTTATCTTGAGGCTTTTAGTAGTATCCATCAACTTGTCTATGAACTGTAAGAGCAACCAAGTAGTCCGTACCGCGAACAACGACTATTCGAATAGATTGATAACCCTGCAGGGGTGTACTTCTTCACACATGTTTTCACCACTTAGCGTCTGCACACGACATGTGCTCGGCAGACTTCAAGCGAAAGCCGACGTGGGTGTAGAGCACGACCTAACCAACCACTCAAGTCTCTCGTCCAGGTTTATCGCCTATTTGGGTTCCATCCGTGGGGAGATCCGGCCGGGGTGTCGCTCACGGCCCCAAACGATGTGTACAGGGTTCCCGAGTCACCAAACGGGCAACCGGTACACCGTGCCACGTACCTGTCGCATCACAGCCCACCCCGAGGGTCAGTGTTGTGCACGACCTCCAGTAAACTATAAACACCAGAAACTAGTTGCAACTCCTGGACAGAGTACAAGGGCAGTCAATAAGTCGAGCGGGGTCATATTTCAGGGCCCAATGTGTGGTAGTAACTGTAACTTGGGTCACACACACAGATCTCGGGTCCTATGGACGATTCCAATGAAACAACCCACCATGTACTCCTACATGGCCTTTCATCGATACCTTTACCAAGCGTATTCCACACTTCCTTCTCTTTTCCGGTATGATCATTTCACTCTGATCCATCACCCAGATGAACCAAACCTGACACAACTCTAAACATAGCAGGCAACATAAACAAATAGCATGGTTGATCACACATCACATGGCTCAATCAGCTCCTACACATGCTAGTGGATTTCAACTATTTACTGTGGCAATGACAGGTCATGCAAGGGATAGGGTTCAACTACCGCAGCAAGTAGCAGTTCACACGCTATTGCCTTAATGCAGTAAAAGAGAGCAGGAGCGAGAAGATTGGGTTTGTATCGGAATGATCAATGATTGCTTGCCTGACAAGGTAGTTGTTGGGTACTGCTCTTTAACTGGATACGCAGCAGTATCCTCGGGAGCAGGACCTAACACAGAGAATACCGGCGATACAGTCATTAACAAACAAATGCAACAATATGATGCACGCTCATGACATGGCAAGATGCATGTGTGTTGGCTAATGCAACTAAAACCAGAAGGGTTTGAACCTATTTGAATCAAAGATTCAAATTGGCATTTTAGCTATTATTTAAATAAGTGCATTATCATGTTTTTGATGTATACAGCAAGTTAACTTGTTCAAACATGCATGAAACCAGTGCCATTAGAAAGATTGGATTTTTCTGATCATTTTTCATATATAAATCTTTTCCATCTGAGCTATGGTTGATTTTATATGATTTTTAGAAGTTTTGGGTATTTTCTGGAATTTCCTGAATTATTTTTAATCTAAAAATCCCAGAAAAACCTTTACTACATCAGCATGACATCATGCTGATGTCAGTCAGTCAACAGGAGCTAGTCCAAGTCAAACATGACATGTGGGCCCTGCATGTCAGTGTCACAGCTAATTAACTAAGTTAATTAGAGTTAAACTAAAACTAATTATCTGTCAGTGGGGCCTGGGCCCACGGGTCAGTGACTAACTTAATTAACTAATTAAATTAACAGAAACTTAATTAAACTAACTAATTAGTAAAAGGTGGCCCACACGTCAGTGACCCAGGGGTGGTCAAACCCCCGGTCAAACAGGTCAAACCCGCCGGCGACGTGACGCCGGCGAGGCCAAGTACGGCGGCGTGCTTCGGAAATCGTCTACGGGGCACGGCTCGAGCTGCGGCTAGGCGCGTTGGAAAGCTCTTGCCCTTGCGCGTCGGATGGTGGTGGTCGCCGGACCTGGGGTGGCCGGAGACGACGGCAACAAGCTCGACGGCGGCGACCGGCGTCGGGCGTGTGTGGAGACGCGGCTGCAGGGGCCTAGGCGATGTGTGCGTAGCACCTACCGCATCTACGCGCTGCGGCGAGTGCGATGGACGTGTGCCAGTGACCAAATGGTCACCGGAGCATCACCGGCGGCGAGCACGGCGGCGGTGCGTTTCGGTGATCAACAGAGCGACGGCTACACGGCGCAAAAGGGACGGAGGAAGGAGGGGTTTGACGTAGAAGCTCACTGCGGTGCTGACGAGCTCGACGGAGGGGTCGGGGACGCGCTGTAGCTTCGTAACGGCGGCGAGGTGCTCCGGCGATCCGAGGAAGGGGACGGTGGCGTGAGGACGTTGCAGGGCTTCCGGCGGCTCGTGGCTCAGCGAGGAGGAAGAGGACGACGCGGCGCTCCTTCTGGACACACTCACGGGGCGAGGGGGTGGCTCTAAGTGCGGCTATGGCGAGCGGCGGCGACGGCGGCTCGGTGATGGAGGAGGAGAGAGCCAGGGGAGGGCGATGGAGACGAGGGGGAGAAGTGAGAGCGGTCGGGGCAGCTGCGTCTCGATTCAGGGAATCATCCAGGCCATCGGGGAGGCAGGCAAGCAGCCTGGAGGTGGCCGGGCGCGTGCCAGCGCGCGGCGGCCACGCGCGCGTCCTTCTGGCGCGAGGAGGAAGACGACAGAGGAGGGCTGTGGGCTGGGCCAGCCTGCTACAGGGCTGGGCCCGAGGTAAGTGCTTTCTCCCTTTTTCTTTTTCCTATTTTCTTTTCTGTTTCATTTGTTTTGCAACTTTGTTTAATTAATAAAAATGCCAAAACATTTTTATAACTCATGAAACTTGTCAAGCCCACTGTATATAATATGAACAGTAGGAAACATTATAATTCATGATTATTTTAGCATTTAAAATATTTTAAAGTATTTAAATGCCCAAATACAAATACCATATGATTTAATCCAAAGCCCTTGAGTGTCCTAGAAAAATGTGCACCATTTTGGCAGAGGTTGAAGATCAACGCAGAAGTGATGAACATTTTTGAAGGGCATTTTGGGTACATTGGAAAATATTTTAACAAACCCTAGTTGTTAGGAGAGGGGTGCTGGGGTTTCTTTTAATCCCATTTCAAGTTTCTTTGAAAGTAAACATGATGCACACTCTAGCTAGGTACTAATGCAAGTGCTAACTAGGGATGAGACACACGATGATTCTTAGAATGACAATTCAATAATCTGCACAATAAGAATGAGATTATCGTCCATTAACTACCAAGCAACGGAGTTGCTAGGAGTATTGATTTCACACATCACAATTCACTTGTCAATATTCCTGTTACAATAACACGGAGACCGAGGAATGAACGATGATGGCGAGAAGTATCACTATATCAGGAGTTCATAGGAGGTGGTGCAATTCCCATGACACACTTGGCATGGAAGAGGGTAACACTCCAAGGTAGAACATATTTGAAGCTGGGTTGGCGTTCTGATCTGTGGAGTACAACTACTTTGACCCAATCCTGGAAATAGATGAGGTTCTAAAGTTTGTTTCTCCTAGTCATTCCAGAATAGAATGGCTTGACTGACCACAAGAGTAAAAGGCATCGATGAACACGAGTGCACAACTACTCCTAACTACCAACTGATAGACGGGGGGTCATAATAAAACTAAAGAGGGACAACTCAAAGGAACATATAACTTTCTGAGTTGTGGATGCATAGATTAGCATGTCGAACTAGTTCAACATATTTCTTCCGGATAACCCATGCAGAAAGGTAGAATTGGCAGAGTCACAACATGGAATCGAGAACTCATCAAGAGCACTCTGGTTGTGATCTTTTGGTCCAATGAGGAACTTCTGCCATAAGTAGTTCATGGTATTTGGAAGAATGACATACCACGGACCCCGAGGACTATCGCAAGGTTACTAATATCCTACAGGAATGAGAAAATACTATCATCATGAAGTAAGTAGGGTGAAGCTCGGGTTCAAGAACCTAGAACTGGAATGCCTACTAACTAAATGGCATCATGGGATGCTTTCGAGAATGATGGCCAGAATCATCACACTAGGAATATAAAACATTGCTAGACTGCTGGGTGATTCTCTAAGACGCCTAGGGTCATAATACTAGCTCCAACATATATGTCGAGGCAACGGAGTACCTGAACACACCAATTAGTGTGCTTAGTCTGGCCCAAAGGAGCATCGGAAACGGGAAGAATAGATTTGCAAATGCATCAGACTATTTAGAAACATGTGATGACTCGGATGGCGTAACGGCTGTAAATGCTCGAAAAAGACTTGAGACATAATGCAAAAAGATGATGGCATAACCACCTAACCTCACAATATCAAGGTTCTGAGATCAACTGTCAACATGCGGAAGTAGTAGAAACTGAACTACGAGTTGAATCCACCATTAACGTGATCCTGATAAATAGAATGAGAATTCTAGTTCTTAAACCCCGTAGAAAAGAAGAGGATGACTCAGATTAGAAGGGCATAGGGTAAAGAAGTAAAAAAAGCCTTACGTTCCCTTCCACCATCAATTCCCTTAAATAACTAAGAATTTCTAGACTCGACTTCGACCAGTTTGTCTTGGTAATCCTACAGGAGTCAAGCTCTGATACCAAAGCTGTCGGGACCCCGATCCTAAGTCACACAGGTATGGCATGTAACACATCATATCACTTGGCGGCATCACGCACGGTATCCCCACGGGTGCCACCTTACCTAGCCCGGGCCCGTTTGCGCATTTTGGCACACGTATATGATATTGTTGCTAGCATCCATATGACGGAGAACCCGGGCCAACATGACTAGTTATAAATCAAAAGTGGCGCTAAATTATAGAGACATGCATATATGACCCAGCAACGAACGTGTCGGTCATCAACGTATGAACCCAAGTTGTAGCAAGCTACAAGGACTTAAAGGAACAACGCGTGACATTTCCCCTAAGGGATAGACATAGGAACGAAGAAGGACACATGTCGGCTAGCCTAAGAGTTCCGGAGTAGTAGCAAGCTACCAAGGCTCAGTGGAAGCACTAGGAGGCATTTCCCCATAAGATAGGCTACCAAGGGTAAACAACTAGGTGTCGGATCCCACACATAGCAATACACATTACATGTACGCATAACATGCAAGTATGTGTTGTACAACATGGCATCACAACATGACTCAACAACTCATATAGATAAAGGCCCAGAAGAGTCATCATAGTATTTATTACAAACATGAAGCATAACATGTCTGAGTAGAAAAAACTACAAAGGAAGAAGGCTATCAAGCCTGACTATCTACAAGACCCTCCCAAGGTACAAGATCGTAGCTAAGGTAACAAGCTAAACATCGAAGTCCACACGGAACTACTAGTGAGACTGAAATCTCTCTGCAAGAACATAAATTAAGCAAACGTGAGTACAAATGTACCGAGCAAGACTTACATCAGAACTAGCTACATATGCATCAGTATCAACAAAGGGGTGGTGGAGTTTGACTGCAGCAAGCCAACTTTGACTCGGTGGCTATCTTGAACTATCACTGCAAGTAACTCTTTTGAGCTGGCACACACGAGTCTACATATCCACCAATCAATACACCACTATGGATCCGCTCCCGTCTCCCTACGAGAACGCCATCCATAGCACTCACACTTGTCTTGAGCATTTTAGAGTATCCACTTCAAGTTGTTTATGTACCACGTAAGCATCCAAGAAGTCCATAACCGCGGACCCGTTTATTCGAACAGATCATGTTAACCCTGCAGGGGTGTACTTCTTCACACACGCTCTCGCCACTTATCGCCATGTACATGTCGTGTATCTCGGCAACCTTCAAGCGAAAGCCTGGCGAGGGTGTCGGCCACGACTTGACTAACCACACAAGACTCTAGTCAGGGTTTATCGCCTATTCAGGTTCCATCCGCAAGGGAGTCTAGCCGAGGTTTCAATTACGGCCCCAAACGATGTGTACAGTGTTCTCGAGCCCACCATCTGGGTGCCACTCGGTACACCAGGCCACGTGTGCCTAGTTTGTCCCAAGCCCACCTATACCGGGTGCCCCTTGGTAGACTACTAACACTACCTACAAATACCAGAAACTAGTTGCAACTCCTGGACAGAGATCGAGTTGATTAATAAGTCGAGAGGGGCACTTAAGCATTCCAATGTCTGGTGGCAGCTAGTCATTGGTCAACTTACACAGAACTCAGTTCTTAAGGACGGTTCTACATGGCCTCTCACCGCTACCTTTTCCAGAACGAGTTCACGCACTTAGCTCACACACAATAGGACATGTTCATCACCATTCCAATTCATCCCCGATGCATCAGACCTGACACAACTCTAAGCAATAGCAGGCATGATAAGAAAACATGAATGAGAAGGCACATCATGGCTCAAACAACTCCTACTCATGCTAGTGGGTTTCAACTATTTACTATGGCAATGACAGGTCATGCAGAGGAAAGGGGTTCCACTACCGCAACAAATAGCAGTTGAATCATTGTTGTCCTAATGCAGTAAAAGAGAGCACTAGCGAGAGAGTGGGATTGTAACAGAATGCTCAATGGGGGTTTTGCTTGCCTGGCACTTCTGCAGATATCATTGTGTCCTCATCGGTGTCATCGATCACATATTGTCGGAACGTCGTCTACTGAGAAGGGACAAACACCGGCAACAGATAAAGAACACAATCAATGCAATGCAACAATATGATGCATGATCATGACATGGCAATATGCTGTGATTTGAGCTAATGCAACTAGCAATGAATAAAATGAAGTTGGTTTGAATCTAAGATTCAAATTCAAACTCCACATGTGGGTATTTAAATGTCATTTAATTGATTTGACCTAATCAGCAGGTTTAACTTCTTCAAACATGCATGAAAATGCCATAAAAGATTCCTTGGATTTTTCTGATAACATCAGCAGGTAATTTCTATGATTTTTAGAATTTGGGGTAATTTCTAAAATTCATAAATCATTTTCTGATTTATTTTCGTTCCAGAAACACTTTACTGTGTCAGCATGGTGTCATGCTTACGTCAGCTGGTCAACACGCAGGTCCAGGTCAAACCTAACCAGTGGGGCCCACTGGTCAGTGACTCAACTAACTAAACTAAATTAACTAACACTAACCTAGTTTAGTTAGCCAGGCGGGGCCCACATGTCAATGTCCAATCTAACTAACATAATTAATTAACACTAAACTAAATATAATCCTTAATTAGTTAGGGGCCTAGGCCCACATGTCAAGATCCAGGGAGTCATTAGTGCCTGAACTAATTAGGCCTCGTTAGCGTCGCCGGATTAAGCGCCGGCGACCTCACAGTGCGGCGGCGGCTCACCGGGGTGGCACTAGGGGCAGCGGCCGGGCGTGCTGAGGGCACCAGAAGGAAGCCCACACCCGCCTGCATCTAGGGGTGCACCTGGCTAGGCGCGGGAAGGCCTGCAGAGGCACCGACGACGAGCTTTGCGGCGGCAGAAGCTCTGGTGTCGATGGATTCGACGATACGGCACGCGGGAGGAACTGAGGTTTGCACCTACGGGCTCTACGAGCGCTGACAAACCCATTGGACATGGTGGTGTGACCAGAAGGTCACCAGGGTGGCGTCGGCGACCAGCCCGAACGGTGGCGAGCTTAGTCTTTGGTGGAAACGGTGGCTACGATGATCGAGAGGCATGGGGAGGAGGGGCAAACGATGGAGGAGCTCATGGCGATCTCACAGAGCACAGAAACGGGCTCGGGGAGGCACTGACGGCGTCGTGGCATCTCCGGCGATCTGGAGAGCCGAAGGTTGAAGATGACGGCGTCGGCGGTGTTCGGCGGCGTTCGGCGTTGCGTAGCTCGGCGAGGAGGTCGAGGATGAGGTGGCGGAGCACGTGGACATCTCCAGTGGAAAAGGGAGGGGTGGTGGCTGCGGCAACGACAAGCGACAGCGACGAGCTCTGCTCGAGTTACTCTGTTCTAGCGAGACATAGATGGGGAGGAGGGGAAAGAGCTCGAGGGGGAGTGGGAGGGGGTCAGGAGTGTCGTGGCGCTTGGGGCTGTCTCCAGCAGCGAGCTAGCAAGCAGGAGGTGGCACGGCGCATGCCCGTGCGTGTCTTCCATGCGCACTCTGTCCTTCTGGTGCGCCGAGGAAGATGACTGGTGTCGGTGTACTAGAGTAGGGGTACCCTAGTATCCCGAACTTGTGCACGGGCAGTCGTAGCATCCCGCGGCAAGGCTTGCCGGGTGACCGCCAAGGTCCTCCGTGGTTCCTTTGGAGCCATCCAAGAACAAAGTATTCAGGCCAAGGAGACAAGGCCCCGGCAAGAGGAGCTTGCCGGGAAGGCCAACCAAGGCATCTCAAGGAACTTGCCGCAACACGCCGCGCGTCCCGGCAAGGCCCGGTGAGCGGCAAGCTCCTGGACGCGACAAGACAACGACCGCGGCAAGGCGCTTGCCGCGGCAAGCTACCACTCTGTACCCGCGCTCCTGCACATCCACCAACGTGTCGCTCTGGGACCCTTCCAGCGTACGTGGCGGGAGGCTGTGCAGCCAGGGGTGCGCGGTGGCAAGCGGCGCTGACAAGATTGCCATCGTGGCGAGCAGTGGCGTCCCTGACGGTCCCTTTTTGCACTGTTTGGGCGACGCAGACGGGCATTTAATGCCCTTGTCCCCTGCCGTCAGGGTTAGGTATGATACACTGTACAGGTAGTTGTACCAACCGCAACACCTTTCCATTTTTACCCTCGTCTACGTTGCCACCTGTCGGTGACCCCTTGAGCATATAAAAGGAGGCCCATGCGCAATGTAGAGGGGGGAGGAGAACACTCACGCTCGATTTCGTTAGCTGCTGGTGTGTACTGTAGCACTCAGCGCTCCCGAGCAAGAACTCAATACAAACCACAAAGCATGAGTATGGTTTTACGCATCCGTGCGGCCCGAACCTAGGTAAACTGCTCGTGTGCTTCGCCTCGATCCGCTCTTCGTGCGACCTTCGCCCCCGCCGAACCGAAAGGGGCTCGGTCCGCCGGTCCCCATAGGTGCTCGTGGATCAGTTTCCCCGACATCTTTGGCGCGCCAGGTAGGGGGCGTCGATGTTGTGTGAACCTGATCCGGCGTTCACACGAGCTAGATCTTCATCATCTTCATCGACATGCCGCCGAAGAAGAAGGCTTCGGAGGCGGCTGCTCCGTCCGCGCCGAACCCACCACCGCCGGAGCAAACGACTGGTGGGGTAGACGCCGGCGGAAGAACGGGCGCCGACGAGGGAGCTCATGGTGCTGCCAGGTCCAAGGACAAGGCTGCACTGCCCATCGGCAGCGTAGTCCGCTCCCACAATGACCAGGCGCACTCCAAGACCTCGGCGTCCGTACATGCACCGCGCCCATCTCAGGATGCACGGGACCGGCAGCGTCATGGTACTCACAGTACCATACGCTTGTTGGACCAAGATCGAGCTGGTGGATCTCGGAATGCTCAAGACCAGCGTGCACGCCAACATGCTGGCACGAGCGAGGCACGGTCGCCTGGACGGGATACTGCTCCTTCTAACATAGTTAGAAGTCCGAGCATATCCCGCTCCTCACACCGTTCGCCACCGCCACCCACCACTTCAGCAGAAGCTTTGGCGCGAGCTCAACTGCTCCTCGACTACCCTCCAACGGCAGACAAGATTGACGAATGGAGGGCCACCATTCAGAGTCTCATCGGCTTCGCCAACGGTGACACTCCACGGCAGCCGAGTACATCGCAGCCGCGGAACATCAGCCAGGCACTAGCCGGAGGCGACAAGACCGGTGGGGGTGCAACCACCGTGCACTCTCCGCCCCGAAGGCCAAGATCGCCGACTCGCCGGATCCACCTCGACAGCGACTCCTCCTCGACAGCGACTCCACGGCGTCATCAGATCCACGAGCTCGTCGCGATCAGCGCCAAGTTCTTCACGAACGACAGCAAGAAGACGCTCGTACTCGCATCGAGCGCCGAAGAGAAGCGCGGCGTCAATCGGACCAGCGCGCTGGGCCCTCTGTCGACATGCATGCGCCAGGGGAACCAGGCGACTTGCCGTACGCGGTAGGTTACCCTGCGTTTACTCGTGAGCTGCGGCAAGTCCAGTGGCCCAGCACGAAGAATTTCAAGCCAGACGTACGAGAGAAGTACGACGGCAAGTCGCATCCGTCGGAGTTCCTCGGCATCTACACCATCGTGGTGCAGGCTGTCGAGGGGCGGGACGACAAGATCCTTGCCAACTACTTCCCGATGGTGCTCAAGCCGAACGTCAGGTCTTGGCTCATGCACTTGCCGGACAACTCCATATCCTCCTGCGCAGACCTATGCCATCAGTTTGTTGGCGCCTTTACAGGCGGCCACAAACCTCATGGCCAAGAGAGTGACCTTCATCTGCTCGCCCAGAAGGAAGGAGAGCCCCTGCGCAAGTACATTCAGAGATTCAGCCGTGTATAGCACAACATCCCAGATGTCCACCCTGCCGCGGTCATCAGCGCGTTCCATCAGAACGTGCGCAACCGCAGGATGCGGGAGGAGATGACGATGTGCAAGATCAGAGACGTCAGTGAGCTGTATGCCCTGGCCGACAAGTGTGCACGTGCTGAGGAAGGGAGGAAACTCCCCGGAGAGAATACAGGAGCAGGAGGATCTGACAGCGAGGATCCTGCCCCGGCAAGGAAAAACCGGCGGCGGAACAACAGGAAGAATAAAGGCAAAGATGTGCTAGTCGTTGAGCAGTCCGGCAACGGAGGTGGCGCCAAGAAAGCCAAAGCTGGTAGCTCCGGCAAGGAGATTACCACATGCACCAACTGCCAGGCTGTGGCGGTCGCCGACAAGGAGGACGACACCGACAAGCAATACTGCAAGATCCACCACACAAAGGGCCATGACCTCCAAAGCTGCAAGAAGGTCGAGCAGCTTGTCGAGCAGCAAAAGGCTGAATACGAGCGACGCGACAAGGAGAAGGCCCAAGGAGGTGCTGGAGGATCCGGCAAGAAACGCCCCGGCTGGGGAGGACGCCTCGGCAAGGCCAAGCAGCGGCAAGGAGACAGACCTCCCCGCGGCCGCGACAAGGATGAAGATGACGACGACGAAGACATGGATGATGTCGAGACCAGTGAGCAGGAGTTCCAGAAAGCCACAGAGGTCTTGTGCGTCGACGGCGGTGCTTCTCTGCATACTTCACACCGCCAACTCAAGCAGTGGGTGCGGGAAGTCAATGCGGCAGAACCACCTGTCGAGTCACGCAAGCTTCTGAAATGGTCCAGCACGCCTATCATCTTTGATATTGAGGACCACCCTGATCGCACAACTGCGGTCGGGTGCTTGCCGATGTTGGTTTCACCAACTATCCGCAACCTCAAGGTCACTAAGATGCTAGTTGACGGCGGGGCCGTCTTGAACCTGATCTCCTCCTCTGTACTCCAGAAACTCCAGATCCCTGACAGCGAGCTTGAAGAGACCGGCACATTCCAAGGAATCAACCCGGGAAGGAGCAAGCCGAAGGGGAAGGTCACGTTGCCGGTGACATTTGGCAGCGAGTTGAACTTCAGGACTGAGAGGGTCACTTTTGACGTTGCCGATTTTCCATTACCTTACAATGGGATACTCGGCCGTCCAGCACTCGCCAAGTTCATGGCAGCCTCTCACTACGCATACAACATGCTGAAGATGCCAGGCCCGATAAGTGTCATCTCTGTCCCTGGCGACAAGAAGGATGCTCTTATCTGCGCCGACAAGATCTACCGGGAAGCGGCAGCCGCAACAAATCGTAGGTCACCTGCCGTTGAAGCTCCAGGGGGAAAGAAGAAGACCAAGACCGGCAAGAGTTCTGATGCCCACTCCGGCAAGCGCACCTCTTCGGAGTGCTGCGCTGCCGTCGAGGACGCACCATCGAGCTCCACCGGAAAGTGTAAGAAGACAATGGCAGCACCGCCAGAGACCAAGAAGGTGTCCCCCAAGGAGGACGGCACTGGTGGTACCTTCACCATCAGTGCCACGCTTGACCCTAAATAGGAAAGCGCGCTCATTGCTTTCCTACGGGCGATCATCGACGTGTTTGGGTGGCAACCGTCTGACATCCCCGGTGTTCCCAGGAGAGTAATTGAGCACCATCTTGACGTCTGTCCTCATGCGTGGCCCGTCAAGCAGAAGGTCAGGAAACAAGCAGTGGAGCGCCAAGAATTCTTTGCATAAGAGATCAAGAAGTTGGAAGCAGCAGGCCTTGTCAGAGGAGTGCTCCATCCTACGTGGTTGGCCAATCCTGTAGTCGTGCGCAAGGCAAACGGGAAATGGAGGCTTTGTATCGACATTACCGATGTCAATAAAGCTTGTCCCAAGGACCCATTTCCCTTGCCGCGCATGGACCAGATTTTTGACTCCACGGCCGGATGTGACTTGCTTTCATTTCTTGACGCATACTCAGGATACCATCAGATCTTCATGGCAGGAGAGGATGAGGAGAAGACCGCATTCATCACTCTGTGTGGCATGTACTGTTTCAAACGGATGCCTTTCGGTTTAAATAATGCTGGTTCAACATTTGCAAGGGTAGTCCATGTCGCTTTTGAGCCACAAATACACAGAAATGTGGAAGCCTACATGGATGATATAGTGGTCAAGAGCAAGGACAATGCAACTCTGATTCAAGATTTAGACGAGACCTTTGCAAATCTGCGCAAGATCAGCCTCAAGCTCAACCCCGAGAAGTGTGTGTTTGGAGTCCCTTCCGGCAAGCTTCTCGGGTTCTTCGTGTCTCAGCGGGGAATTGAAGCCAATCCCGACAAGATCAAGGCCATTGAGCAGAATGAAGCACCAAAGCGCGTCAAGGATGTACGAAGACTTGCCGGTTGCGTGGATGCTCTCAGCAGGTTTATCTCTAAGTCTGCTGAGCGCGCCCTGCCGTTTTTCAAAATATTGAAAAAGGCAGGTCCAATGAAATGGACTCCGGAAGCGGAGGCTGCGCTGCAAGACTTGAAGAGATACCTGTCCTCCACTCCAATACTTGTCGCACCTAAACCATAAGAGAAGTTGCTGATGTATATAGCGGCAGCCAATCAAGTGGTTAGTGCTGCGTTAGTAGCGGAGAGGAAGGCAGATGATGAGCCAGCAACCGCGGCAGGCGCATCCAGCAACAAGCAGGGGGCTTCCCCGACAAGCTCTGGTCCCGACAAAGATGGATCTGCGCAGGTGCCTGAGGAGATACAGAAGAGAATGGTGCAGCGCCCAGTTTACTTTGTCGGTTCCCTCCTGCAGGGGGCTAGGTCAAGGTACTCTGTTGTGCAGAAATTGCTTTTCGGCCTTCTCATGGCCTCGAGAAAGCTGCGCCATTACTTCCAAGCACATGAGATCACAGTTGTCAATCGTTTTCTGATGAAGAGGATACTGCAGAATCCAGAAGCAACAGGCAGGATTGTTGAGTGGGCACTAGAACTGTCAAGATTTGGCCTCAAGTTTGAGAGCAATTCAACTATCCAAAGCAGAGCATTGGCAGAATTCATAGCAGAGTGGACGCCAACACCAGATGAAGAAATTCCAGAAACGAGCATCCCCGTCAAGGAGGCAAGCAAAGAGTGGTTGATGTACTTTGATGGTGCCTTCTCACTGCAAGGCGCCGGTGCTGGCGTGCTGTTTGTTGCGCCCACCAGAGAACACCTCAAGTACGTAGTCCATATGCACTTTCCCAAGGAGCAAGCAACAAACAATACCGCAGAGTATGAAGGTTTGCTTGCCGGTCTCAGGATCGCGGCGGACCTTGGGATCAAGAAGCTCATTGTCAGGGGTGACTCGCAGCTTGTCGTCCGCCAAGTGAACAAGAGTTATCAGAGTCCGTTGATGGAAGCCTACGTTGATGAAGTGAGAAAGCTAGAAGAGCACTTTGACGGCCTACAGATGGAGCATGTCCCAAGAGCTCAGAACGACATTGCCGATGGCCTGTCGAAGTGCGCCGCACTTAAGTTACCTGTGGAACCAGGGATCTTTGTGCTCAAGCTGACTCAACCGTCTGTAACGCCATCAACTAGACAGAGCAAGAAGAGGAAGTTGATTTCTGGTGACTATTTTCCAGCAGAGCTTCCCGAAGCCGCCGCCAAGAAGGTCCCCAAGATAAACACCAAGAGTGCTGAGGAGCAGTCTGCTCCGGCAAGCCCTAGGGTTTGTTCCGTTGAAGGAGAAGCTCCCGACAAGTTTTGCTCCGGCAAGCTTGCCGGGGAATGTCAAGCTTCGGCTGAGCTGCAGGTTCTCGCCGTAGAAGCGGATGTTCCCGCAGCAGCAGATGTGCCTTTAGTCCTTGTTGTTGAGCCACAAGCTCCAGCATGGGCACAGCAGATTGTCCGTTTCCTTCAGACAGGAGAACTTTCCGAAGAGCAAGAAGTAGTGGAAAGAGTAGCCTGGCAGTCAAGTATGTACCAGTTTGTCGACAACACACTGTACAGAAGAAGACTCAACGGTGTGAAATTGAAGTGTATTCACCGGGAAGACGGACAAAAGCTGTTGGCAGAGATACATGGAGGCATATGTGGTCACCACATTGGCGCAAGAGCGCTTGCCGGCAAAGCATTCCGGCAAGGTTTCTTTTGGCCGACAGCCCTCCAGGATGCAACTGCACAAGTAACCAAGTGTGAAGCGTGCCAGTTCCATTCCAAGCAGATACACCAGCCAGCTCAAGCTCTCCAGATGATCCCTTTATCCTGGCCATTTTCGGTCTGAGGGCTCGACATCCTCGGCCCCTTTCCCCGAGCAATCGGGGGCTTTGAGTACTTGTACATTGCAATCGACAAGTTCACAAAGTGGCCGGAAGTGGAAGCAGTGAGGAACGTGACAGCACAGTCAGCAGTCAAGTTCTTCAGGTTGATTGTTTGCCGCTTCGGGATCCCTAACAGGATCATCACCGACAATGGTACGCAATTCACGAGACGCACCTTCATGGAGTACGTCCAAGATCTTGGCGCCAAGGTCTGCTTCGCTTCTGTTGCTCACCCGAGAAGCAACGGTCAAGCGGAGAGGGCAAATGCTGAAGTGCTGCGTGGGCTCAAGACCAGGAATTTCGACAGGCTGCACAAGTGCGGAAGAAACTGGATTGAGGAGCTGCCGGTGGTTCCTTGGTCGATCAGGACGACGCCAAATCAAGCCACTGGCCAGACACCTTTCGCTCTAGTCTATGGAGCAGAGGAAGTTCTCCCCACGGAACTCGTATACGGGTCACCTTGAGTGCTCGCTTATGATGAGCTTGAGCAAGAGCAGCTGCGACAAGATGACGTGCTGCTCCTTGAGGAAGACCATCTTCAGGCTGCTGTACGAGCTGCTCGCTACCAGCAAGCTTTGCGCCGCTACCATAGCCGCAAAGTTAACGCCAGAAGTCTCGAGGAAGGCGACCTTGTTCTTCGGCGCGTTCAATCCGCCAAGAATTCCAACAAGTTGACGCCGAAGTGGGAAGGCCCTTACCGGGTGAAACGAGTCACTAGGCCTAGCGCTGTCCGCCTTGAGACTGAAGATGGCATTCCGGTGAGCAACTCCTGGAACATTGAGCATCTTCGTAAGTTTTACCCGTAAGGCGCGGTTGTCGGAACCTGTTCCGGCAACCACCTTTTGTACAAGTCTTGCCGCTGTTGCATGTAATCCTTCGTACAAAGCCGGGCGCAGACCCCGTGCATAAGTAAAGCTCATGTGCTCCGCACATCTTGTCAATTTCATGCTTTATATTTTTTGCATATGTTATCTGACACTTTGTGCAGCACCTACCCCCGGTAAGCAATAATGAGCCGTAAGGCACCATGTCTTTATTTTCTCTTCTTTCTTTTTCTCGAGGAAAGGAAGGTTCCCTCGCCCACAAGTTTGCCGGGGGGAAGGAGAAGATAATGGTATGGACCAGCCGTCATTCAAGAAAGTTTCGCCTTGCCGGGAAGCAAACAACAGAAAAGCTAAGTTGCCAAAACTTGAGCAATCAGATTTTTAAAAAATTTAAGTTATCTTCCTTGAACAACCGTGCTTTGTATGGAAAACCTGTGCGCGGAGGAACCAACTCGTAGCTAGTTGCGCCCTTACTTTGTTTCGAGTCCGCTCAAAAACTTAAGCGTGCAGCGACTAGTTGCGACAAGGTTTCTTGTCGGTAGCGGCACCGCCAGCAGGCTGCTGACGTCCCGCACTCAGCGCTCGCGGCCAAGGTGCCTGCGTCGGCAAGTTCCCTAAATGTGTAGGGCAAAAACATACAAAGGAAGGAATCAAGTAAAGGAAATAACATTGCAATCATTACCCAAAATAGAGTTATATTACAAGATAGCTTGTCGCGGCTCTAACAGATTGTTCTCATAACATGACAAGCAGCGACAAGAAAAGAAGAAAGCGGGCGGCCTAGTCTACGCGATCGCCCTCAATCCTCTTGATCCCGCTCACCTTGTCCACAATGGGTGCGACAAGGGTCTTGAGCGCCTCCAGATCAGCATCCGGCGGCAGGGTCTTGAGGACGTTGGTGAGGTTGAGGCCCGGGTTGCGGAAGGCCACCTTCGCCAACACCTTTTGAAGAGCTCCCGCGCAGATCTCGCATGACTCGTCGGCCAGCTGCTTTGGGATCTTCTCCCGGAGTCACTGGAGGGCCGTCGCCATGCCTTTGAAGAACAAGGTGAGCTTGGCACTGGGCTGGAGGTTCTCATCGGAGGGATACCCGAGATCCTCCATCCCCAACTGCGCCAGCTCCCTGTCAATGTCTGCGGCAGCATTCACGAGACCCTCCGTCCAGTGCTCCACATTCTCCCTAAAAGTGTTCTGGGCGGCAGCAGCACTCGCCAGCAGCGCCTTATCGGCCTTGATCTCCTCCTTCAAGGTCACCTCCTGCTCCCTGGCTGTGGAGACCCCGACTCATAAGTCGTGATCACCGAATGCACGTGTACAGTGATCCCAGAGATCAATGCTCACTGAACACACAGAAGCTGAATAACAAGAGTCTTACATCCTTACATACCGTGTTACACAAATAGGACCATAATGGTCAAGACTTGAGTATATCATCGCAGCGGAAATCTTCAAAGACAACTGGGACCCACGCCATCTGCCTTAACCCTACAGGCATTCTGACTGGGAAGCGTCCTAGCTCGCATGCTCGTCACCAAGAAATCTTCATCATAACCTGTTCTCTCCTGCCTGGCCAATAAAATAACCAACGGCAAGCCAATGAGTACATTGAATGTACTCACAAGCAACCCAAGTGTGATAACAGAATCATTATGCAAGGCTCTACTGCTAGGTTGGCAGTTTTCCGGAAAGCTAGTTTTCCATATGCAATTATGATCAACATATAACAAGGGCATGCATGCGTCTGTAACATGCATCAGGAGGTCAAAGACTTCATTATCGAGAAAGAGTTGTAATCAACTCATGCACAAGCTCATTGTGACTTTCTCACAATCACATCAACAATATCTCTGAATCGTGTTGTTTCCCAGAAACTTATGGACATAGTCTAAGTAGCACCACCCAACTGTCCTTGACCGCGGACACGGCTATTCGAATAGTTTGACACTCTGTAGAGGTTGCACACTTTACCCACAAGATCCGGGGAACTTCCGTGTCATCCACGACCCGCGGTACCTCAAGTACCCGGGGTAAGCACCCGATCACTACCTTTCCCTAGATGACACTAACATAGAGTCCACTCGATTGGTAGCAGCCCCGTGCCAAACATTTCACATCTCAAGGTTTGTGGAGACTCGCTCCGTATTCATCACATATCACAAGCACGGGGTACCAACGGTGTGTCCGGTGCCCTGTAAAGACAGTCATGGCCGCCTATCCAAGCGCGGCCCCGTCCCAAGAGTGACCTCATGTCACCCCCGTCACTACTAATGCGGGCACCATGCTAGTATCGACCTAGGTAATCAATAATGCCCTTTCCCATATAAGGGTAGAGTGGTTGCGCATGTTTGGTTGGGACGGTAGTCACACATAAATCTAATCCATCTCTGTAAACAACACTTTCGTCGAGCCTCGGCACACTACTTCTTCACCAAGTAGTGCCCTAGCTCCTCATCAACTCCCAGGGGCATTAGTGGCACCCACTGGGTCATTTGCAAGTATGTCAGACCACAGTTGTTTCACTCAATGCATAGCCCCGACCCATTTTGCGTAGCCAACTATTATAGCATACATCTATCTACTCCCACCCACATAACCCTCATAGGAAGGTAGGGTCATGTTTGATGCAAGTTTCAACAGTAAAGTAACAGGGGTAGCAACCAAAGTGGTTTCCACCTCAACATGATTCCGATGCATTGAATATAAAGGTGCTATGAGACATGCGTAAAAAGGCTTCTTGAACATGGTCAAAGGGCTGCTTGCCTTATTCTTCTGAGTCTTCAAATCTTCTGGTCCACCTCCGAATACTCCGTTTATTACGTCAACTAACGATGGAAACAATCATAATAAGCAACACAACAAGGCAAAAATAAAAGTGCTCTAAAAATAGGAGTTGGACTTTTCTAGGATACCTCTGGTCATATTAGAAATGACCAAGGTGGTTTCATAGGTGTTGGATCAATAGGTAGTTTGGAACATTTCAATGTGATGGAACCAAAGGGTTTATGGATTTGGAAGAAGTATACAGAAATATCTTCTTGAAGGATGAGCCAAGGCACCCATCAACAAGTCATGATTTTAGAAGCATCTAGGAGTTGGTTTCTCTGGATTTGGAATTCAAATGAATTTCCTAGGATTTTGCAAAGCTGATAAATATGAAGAAATGGCTCAATATTTGGTGGGGTACAGAAACTATTATTAAAAATGTTCCAAAACTCAGTTTGTATGAGACAAGCATCTAGGAATTTGAATCACTGCATTTGGATCAAGATTGAGCTCTCTGTGATTTTCTAAAGTTAATCACAGAAAGTGGAATATGGGCATTTGATAAATATTAGTGAAATAAATGTTTATGGAATGATGTGCATGTTGCACCATGTGATAGAGCATGATTTATGGAGCCATAGGAAATTTGAATCATGCAATTTGGAGTTCATTTGAATTATCTAGGCATTTTTGAAGTTGACAGAATAAAGAAAAAGAAAAGGAATAAGGGTTCAACCTTATACTGCGTGCAGGGCGAGGGATAGCTCGCGGGCCAGCCCAGCGGCTCGGCCGCACGCGTGCAGGGGGGCCACGCCGGAGGCGTCTTTCGGGGACGCGCTTTCGCGCGGGGGAGGCGGGCTGCGCCGTTGCCGCCTCCACTTAAACGGGTGGGCCTGGCCCTCCGGGGTCGCTGACCTGTGGGCCCCTTCCCGCACGGTCATCCCCTTCCTCCCGCGCCCGCAACGGAGGGGCTGGATGCCGCGGCTGCGCGCCGGTCGGCGCCCGTCCCCGGCGGCAGGGGCCACCTCTGGCCAGGCCGAGGCCACCGGAGGGTTCCTCGGGGAGCGGCGCATCGGGAAAGTCCCTTGGGGCGGCAGGGAAGGGGCCGGAGCACCTCCTGCACCGGCCATGGCGGCGGCCTCGTCGGGTGATGGTGGAGCGGACACCACGGGGCACGGGAAGAGCAACGGAACGTCTTGGGAGTTGCATGGGAGTGGGAGAGTGCGAAAGGAGGTGCAAGGGGGGCTCGGGGTGCCCTTTAAGTAGGGGGGGGGGCGCTGGTCCACCGAGACGCCGTGCGCCGGCGAGCATGTTGCCGTCGTTGCAGGCCAGGGGGGCAGCAGTGGGCGTGTCCAGGGCGTTCCTGGAGCTGGTCCACGCCTAAAGGAAGAGAGAGGAGGAGCGGGGAGGCGCCAGAGAGGCCGCGCGTGCGAGGTAGCTCACTGGTTCTCAGGGTCGGCTGGTGCGCGTGCGAGCAGGGGTGAGGGAGGAGGAGAGAGGAGGGGGCCGACCGCCCGGCATGTTGCGGACGTCGAGGCCGCCTCGAGGGACATGAGGGGGAAGCCCAAGGCTGTCGGGCGCCCCTGATTGGAGGTGGCTACAGTGCGCCAGGGCACTCTAGCGTGCTCCAGAGCACGAACTTTGCATGCCATGGTATGCACACGGTGTCATTGGTGTGTCCTCTTGTGTCCAGCCGTGTCCAGAGGGTAGAGGGAGTAGTAAACAATGGGGAGGCAGTCTTGGATGCTCTGGGAGCCTCTGGGATGATGAGGGAGGTGATGGAGAAGGTAAAAACTGCTGTCCAGCAGTAGGAATTGGGGTTTTACCCCCCTCCAATAATTGAGCTGAGGCCATAGAGAGTTACTGGGGGTAGAGGATGATCAGGGGAAGCTGTGGTAAGAATTTGGGGTAAAAGGGAAATAGTAAAAGGGGTCCAAACACTTGTTTTGGTAATTGGACAGAAGGTGTTTGATCAGGTTTTGGGAGAGAAAATGACCTCCACTTGGCATGGGACTTAACAGGATCAAATGTCACATATAATTAGGCCCCTACACCACATTTGAGCTCATTTGGGCAAAGTGGCCAATGTAACTTTGGTGAACCCTAGAAATCAACAGAAATGGTTTCACCATGTTTGAGTTAAGCAAATCATCTCCCCTTGATGCACCACTTGGTGTAGCATCATCATTTGAGGTTATGATCATGCCCACAAAGTTTGAGGTCCCAGATAAAAAGTTGGTAATGTAAAGTTGTTGAAATTTGAATTTGAACACAAGTGGTTTTGGGGTCATCTGATCAAGTTGCTCTATTCCAAATCTTGTGCCATTTGGTCTAGATGCCTTATTAGGCCATTCTAGCATGTGCACCAAATTTGAGAGCATTGGGACAAGTTTGGCAATGTAGAGTTGCTCAAACTTCAAATATGGACAGAATGGTTTTGAGGGGATTAGAGGATGTTTCCTTGATCTTCAAGGCATGAGGCTTTGCAAGATCATCAAATATGTCATATGTGACATGATAGAATTTCCCTGGAATTTTTGGAGAATATTTCCTTTGTAAATATTTCAAAATCTTGAAATATCCAGAAAGGGTTTTGGAAGGATTAGTCCAATATTTTGAACATGACCATGTGCTGAAACTCTTATATATGGACAATATATGTCCTATGAGTCTCCCTGAATTTTGGCAAATATTTTTGAAATGATTAAATAATTATTCCCTATTAAAGACCATTTCTGGCTTTAAGAAAAAGCTTTTAAATAAAATATAAAAATAACTTTTAAAATTATACTTTTGTGGTTTCTGGGAGTCCTATACCTAATAGGATTCAAATAAACTTTTTGAAAGATTTTTCACACCCTAAATAAGGTACTTGCAGTGCAAACCTCAATTCAGGGGTTTTTGGAAAACTAATTTTAGAAAATACCATTTGGCCAAAATATTTTTATAAGAAAATTCTATACTGGTCTATACACATGGCATGATCATTGGGAAAAGGTTTTGGGTCAAGGAGATGAAGTATAAGAGTTGGAGGATTTATTTGATTTTTAGAGCACTAGCAAACAGCAGACAAGAGTCAAATCAAGGAAAGTCAAAAACACTCAAAAGTTTTTGCAAATCCACATTTTTAACATGAAAATTAGCTTAAGAAATGTGACATGAAAATCAGGGTGTGACAGACCTACCCCCCTTACAAGAATCTCGTCCCCGAGATTCCCAGACTAGGTGTGGAAAGAAAGGCGGAGTCTTGGATACGGGGTAGTCTTCACTTCTTCTTGTTGGTTCTGCTTCCGAGTTGTGCTCCTTGGAATCTTGAAGTGCTTGATGGTATGGATTCTTGCTTGATGCCTTCCTTGATGGAGGTTGCTGAGGGGTCTCTTGCATAGGTTAGGTTGGGTTAGCTGTCAAAGGCTCGGTGATCGATGTCCTTGCGGGCATCGGGCTAGCTAGGAGGTAAGAAGTACTTCCAGAGTTGGGGCTCGTGGAAGATTTGGTGCACGGAGGGTATCTCAGGTGGTAGATCTAGCTGGGAAGCCGTCTACTACATGACTTGCAGTGATCTCAAAGGGTCCAATGAACCTTAGTGCGTGCTTCCCCTTGACGTGGAAACACTTGTTTCCCTTCAGAGGAGTTACCCGCAGGTGCACGTGGTCCCCGATATGGAAACTCATGTTCCGACGGTGAGTGCCAGCATAGCTCTTTTGCCTTGACTTGGCTGCCTTCAAACGTTCTCTGACTAGGTTGACTTGCACTTCCGCTGCGCGGAGAATATCCGGTCCAAAGACTAGCCCTTCTCCAGTCTCTGACCAGTTGAGGGGTGTGCGACATCTGCGTCCGTACAACACCTCAAATGGTGCCATCTGAAGGCTCGACTGGTTACTGTTATTATAGGAGAACTCGGCAAAAAGGGAGACAATTCCTCCCACTTGGCTCCATATGCCAAGACACAGGCTCGGAGTCATGGCTTTGAGAATCTGATTGACTCGCTCAGTCTGACCTCCGGTCTGTGGGTGGAAAGCCGTGCTGAAAGATACTTGGTTCCCAAGGCTCTCGGAACTTCTTCCAGAACCTTGAGGTGAACTGGGTTCCTCGACCTGACACAATCTCCTTGGGAACGCCGTGAAGACTTACGATTCGGTCGATGTAGAGAGCTGCCAGCCGGTTGCCATCATAAGTGATCTTGACAGGAATGAAATAGACCACCTTGGTCAAATGATCGACTATGACCTAATCAGAGTCATGTCCTCTATCCGACCTTGGTAAACCAGTGACGAAGTTCATTCCGTCTTTATCCCACTTCCACTCAGGAGCCTTGAGTGGTTGAAGCAATCCAGCGGGTCGCTGATATTCAGCTTGACCCTTTGGCACACATCACACTTTGCAACATAGGTTGCAATCTCTCTTTTCATCTCGTGCCACCAGAATCGTGCCTTCAAGTCTTGATACATCTTGGTGTGAGTGTTCCTTCGACACGGAAAAGCTCGGCTCCTTTGAGAGGAGTGGTTTGCAGATACGCCCGGTCTTCAACGCGGAAGTTTTCTTCTTGATGACAGTGGTTGGTGTAGATCTCCCTTCTTGATAGGGCGGTCTTCAAATGTCTTCTATCCAGCCATCCGTCTCTTCTTTGTCTTCGGGCAGACAAGTAGGCCATCAAATAATGATGTTACCCATCTTGTCCAATCACTCCATGAGGTCTATGGGGTACGCCAGGTAAGTTGGGGTATTGGTGGTGGTCTCGGTTGAGTATTGCAGAGGCCTTCCTGACTCACAGCGAAGGCCCGTGGTCAGAATCTGACCAAGCTGTGGCTCGGTGGGGCTTAAGGTTTTCAAGGATTCTAGTGAGCGAGTGAACGTTTATCATCTTATCCTTAAGCACAGTTTCTGAGATGCCAATAGCTCTATCTAGTACTCCGATCGAAATGCATCCTCTCGCATAGACCAACTTCAATCACCACTCATACCATACATATCCTCATGATTCACAAGAGACGGTCTAACAAAATTGTACTTGTCTATGATCCCCAGATCTATACGTATGCCTACCTCTAAAATCCAAAGGTAGAACATTCATGCTGCTGAGCTTAAATTAAACTCCACAATCCAAGCACTCAACCTAGTCTTGCAAGGCTCAAGATAATGCATCTCTATTCTAAGGAAACACGTCATATGCCACTCCAAGATTTGTTTCCTTCCTATAGATCACCTCCAATAGCCCGGTAATTCCCATCAATCTCCACATAATCCAACAATTCTACAAGTCCGATGTCTACGGTCTTCCACAAGATCTCAAGTCCCTATAATACCCAAATACTTGGAAAGACTATGCATCACGATAGTAAGTCCACCAAATTCTCATCATCCGGGTCAAGTAAACTCCAAGATCACGATTATATAGATTCCTAAATCATCTCCGACAAATAATCCAATCTCCTAGGTTATTGTCCACCGAGAAGCATGGTATCATGATCAAGATCATCGGTCTAAATCCAATTTACTCCGAACCATGCAGACATACCCAGCATCTATACCAACCAGAATCACCTACATAAATCCAAATCTCATGTCCAACGGGCACTCCTACATACTTCCCCAAAGTCATGATCCTACCAACATGAAAACCTCACAATCCATCAAGGTCTCAGATAGTTCCTCGAAGTCACTGATACAAACCACCAAGTCATCTGTCCAATATCCTCGAACTGGTCTATCTATGGCATCGTCAGACCTCATGCTATATTAGGATGAAAATGTGCTCACTCATCGTGTCCACTAGTTCCTTTATGAACCCAGTGTTGTGCATGGTTACAAAGGCTTAACAGGTTCTCTCGCCTTACCATGGGTTAGGCACATGGTTAAGGATTCGTGCTGGAGTGTCTCGGGAAGTCTCAAAGGGTCTAGGAATGGGTTACTGGTCTGGAGGGTTAAACATAACTCTACGGGGTTGCAATTGATCGTGGAGGTTGTAGCAGAAGTCTTCAGTGCCAGTTGGCTGTCGAGGTAGAATCCTTGGTGCATCTTGTCTTGCGGGTCTTCAATTGGGGAGAGAGAGGATAGAGGGAAGAAGCAGCGTAGAGGAGGGAAATGCCTAAAGGGGGTGCTATAGTGTAGGTGCAACAAACAGGTGCTAAAAGGTCGAAACAAAAGAAACAAGGCAAGGAAGGTGATATAGCCATGCGCTTGTTGCCTGGGGCAAAAGTGCGACTTATATCAAAACACAAACGAATAAAAGCAAACAACACACAATCATGGTTCTATTCGAACCATCATATGGACTCGACTGCGCATAGGGGGTACACGACTCATCCTACCCTAGGGGTTCTCGGACTCAGTGTCGTGACTTGTGCCTCGTGCAGTCTTCTGAGCTTCCTCGGGTGTTGCTATGTCCCTTGTAGTTGCTTGATGAACGATCCGGGTTGAGCCTGAAGAATCTTCAACAACTTCTCGCCTGATGAGGTGATGTGGTGAAGGTGCCTCCTTGTAGCTGGCGTTGACTTGTCTTCTCTTGTCTCTTTAATCATGACGATCCCTTGTGCCTTCTGGGGCGTCGAGGGTACCAGGTAGGCAATCCATATGTAATGACAATAACAAGGCATAATAGAGGTCCAACATGTCGGTTTCATTGATGAAAACATCGACACCAAGAGCGGGGGACGAAGAGAACCGTTTTCCTGCTCACTATAGTGAGGCGGACCAAATGGCGAGGTTCTCATCCACCGGTGGTTGCCGATACAACAACGGTAGTGACAGGATCACTCTATTAGCGATGCATATCATGACTTTGCATAACCTATTCCCTGGTCATCATAGGCCAACATTGCATCTTTTTGGGGTACTGCCAAGGGTATCACCATCTTCTGGGTCTTCATGTCCTCATCCATCGAGGATGTAACTTCCGTTGGTATCGTCTTGTCGTGGTGTCGTCAATCTTGCATTCAGAAGAGGTGAGTAAGTGTTTGGCAAGGTGCACTCCACGAGGATTACAGAAAATCCAGTCGTCTGGGGCATAAGGGTTTTAGCGACCAAGGTTTTGAAGGGGAAGAGATCGAGTATAGCCTAGTTTTCGAAAAACTGAGAAGGGAAGAGAAGTATATATAGTTTTGAAAACTAGTAATAGTTTTGAAAATAGCTTTACCCTAACTAACGACCATGCTAACTAAGGCTTCCTACAGTCAGGATGGCTCTGATACCAGCTCTGTGGAGACCCCGACTCATAAGTCGTGATCACCGAATGCATGTGTACAGTGATCCCAGAGATCAATGCTCACTGAACACACAGAAGCTGAATAACAAGAGTCTTACATCCTTACATACCGTGTTACACAAATAGGACCATAATGGTCAAGACTTGAGTATATCATCGCAGCGGAAATCTTCAAAGACAACTGGGACCCACGCCATCTGCCTTAACCCTACAGGCATTCTGACTGGGAAGCGTCCTAGCTCGCATGCTCGTCACCAAGAAATCTTCATCATAACCTATTCTCTCCTGCCTGGCCAATAAAATAATCAGTGGCAAGCCAATGAGTACATTGAATGTACTCGCAAGCAACCCAAGTGTGATAACAGAATCATTACGCAAGGCTCTACTGCTAGGTTGGCAGTTTTGCGGAAAGCTAGTTTTTCATATGCAATTATGATCAACATATAACAAGGGCATGCATGCGTCTGTAACAAGCATTAGGAGGTCATAGACGCCATTATCGAGAAAGAGTTGTAATCAACTCATGCACAAGCTCATTGTGACTTTCTCACAATGACATCAACAATATCTCTGAATCGTGTTGTTTCCCAGAAACTTATGGACATAGTCTAAGTAGCACCACCCAACTATCCTTGACCGCGGACAAGGCTATTCGAATAGTTTGACACTCTGCAGAGGTTGCACACTTTACCCACAAGATCCGGGGAACTTCCGTGTCATCCACGACGCGCGGTACCTCAAGTACCCGGGGTAAGCACCCGATCACTACCTTTCCCTAGACGACACTAACATAGAGTCCACTCGATTGGTAGCAGCCCCGTGCCAAACATTTCACATCTCAAGGTTTGTGGAGACTCGCTCCGTATTCATCACATATCACAAGCACGGGGTACCAACGGTGTGTCCGGTGCCCTGTAAAGACAGTCATGGCCGCCTATCCAAGCGCTACCCCGTCCCAAGAGTGACCTCATGTCACCCCCGTCACTAGTAATGCGGGCACCATGCTAGTATCGACCTAGGTAATCAATAATGCCCTTTCCCATATAAGGGTAGAGTGGTTGCGCATGTTTGGTTGGGACGGTAGTCACACATATCGTTCCAACATTATTTGAGCATTTAAATTATCTATTGTGCTTAAATGCCCAAAGTCAAATACAATATGATTTAATTAAAAAATCCAGGAATGCCCTAGGAATATGTTCATCATTTTTGGCAAGGGTTTTCACCTTTATCAGAAATGATGAACATTTTCAAAGGGCATTTTGGGTTCATTGAAAATGATTTTGTTTGAGCCTATTTGAATTCATTTGGTCCTAGGGTTTGGTCATCCCTAGTTCAAGTTTCCTTTGAATTCAAACAAGATGCATGGATGCAAAGCCACTTGTTACAAGCAAACTCTAGGGCTGTGACACCTGGCTCCTGATGGTGCCGGAGGAGACCACGCTGTGCTATCGTCGCTGCGAGTTAGCCGCTTGGATGGCATGGTGACCAGCTCGAGGCGCTTTAGGACCAGCGTCTCCGTTGGGCATAGTGGCTAGGTTAGCTCGTCCCGGGGTAGCGCATGCCCTGTTCGCGCCAGCAACGGGAGCGGACGGAGGGTTGTGGCTCGCCCTAGAACGAGCGACACTGCCAAGGCTGTGCTCTTCGGTTGGGCGAGTAGGTGCAGTAGGAACAATCTCTCTACTCGTACCTCGTGGAGTGTTGCCGCTGGGATGCTGCTGATGCTGTCCTTCTGCAGTGCCTTCTGCTCCTGTTTTGGACGCAAGGGATGTGGTAACCACGCCGCCTGCGCCGACCACGTTCCCCGCAGCATCTATATTCTCATGCATCCCCGCATTCTCCGCGGTGTCGGGGGCCACGGACAGCGAGGCCTTCAAGGTGGACGGTGAGCTGCGGGACCAGACTACTTCTTAGGCGCCATAGTCGATGGAGCAGCTAATGATGAAGCTAGTGATGAAGATGACACGCTGCTCACGCTCTCGGGTTCGTGCAAGTGATCCCCCTACCTAGCGCGCCACAGATGTCGTGGGAAACCATGACCACCTATGGGGCCATGAGCCCTTTTGGTTCGGCGGGGGGATGGGCATGTTGCACAAAGAGAGGAGGAGTGTGACGCAGCATGACAGAGATCACACGGGCAGTTTTTACCTAGGTTCGGGCTGCCACGAGGCGTAATACCCTACTCCTGCTTTGGTGGATTGATGGTGGGAGGTGGAAAAAGCATGCTGCTCTTGCGTGTTAGGGTTGCCTCGGGGCGAGAGTGGCTACGCGCGTATGGATGTATGAAGGTCCAAATCGACCGAATCATTTCTACGGTTGCCATGGGCCTCCTTTTATAGATCAAGGGGTTACCACAGTGGCAAATCAGTCTTTCCATACTAATTAGATAGCAAATAGTGCTATGACACCTAACTCTGCAGGCTGATAGAGCGCATTAAATGTGTCGCTTAGTGTCACATCACAGCTCGCCCGGTAGGCCTTGCTAGGCTATTTTGCCAGCTTCGTGCCTGCTTGCTTGTTACGTCTTAGGACGAGTTTCACTCGGAGGTTTTTGCTATAGGAAGTGGCTGCCATGTGGCAGGGGGCTACCACTGAGGGAGTTAGGAGCATGACAGTGCACTGATCGACAACGGGCGTCACTGTGAGGTGATGTAATGGGGTGGATTGCCTCCGCGAGCCCCGGCAGGCCTGCCGGGGCGGTCTTAGAGGCTTGCTTCCGGGGCGATGCAACCTCGCCAGGCTCACGTGCCCGGCAAGGAAGGCCCTTGTCCTGGTGATATCTAGTACTTGGGTCTATTCACAGTATGGTGTAACGGACCCAGGGTTTGTTGTACCAAAACGCAACGGTAATGGTAAACTACCTTATGGCAAGGGAAAATCATATAATCTTGAGGCAGCGCTGAATGATTCATGCCCGAAGCACAGTTTTGATGGCAAGCCACTCATGCTTGGAAGGATTGTTGGATTATGCGGGAGTTCAAAAATGACAATTTCGACACGAATCAAGGCAATAATAATTGGCTACCCGGCGGGTCAGGATCCGGTTCTCAGGCGTCTGGCTTTGTTGGCGGTGTCTCAAACTCTGGTTTTATAGGTCAAGGCCACCACGGTGGATATAACCAACAGTCTGGTCAGGGTAATCAGTAGTAAGGTAAGCAAGCAGGTTATCAGAGCAATCCAAAGTAGCTCAATAGTGCCCAAATATTATGTCTTCACCACGAGTCTTTGCAAACGAGATCAGAAGGTTCTTATGTGTGCTGTCAATGCGGTTGAGACGGCACTGCCACAATATTTACGATGGTCAGAGCATCCAATCACATGGAGTCGAGAGGATCACCCGCCCTGGGTTTATAATCCGGGTCCTCTGGACTTGGTGGTAGCTCCTCAAGTGGGTGGCTACAAGATCAGAAAAGTGCTCATGGATGGTGGCAACAGTATTTGATGGTAATATACCCTAGATGCAATAATAAAGTTATTATTATTTTATATTTCCTTATTCATGATAAAGGATGAATACATAAACAATTATTGTGTCCCTAGTAAGCCTCTACTAGACTAGCTTGTTAATCAAAGATGGTTAAGGTTTCATAACCATGGACATGAGTTTTCATTTGATAATGGGATCACATCATTATGAGAATGACGTGATGGACAAGACCCATGTGTTAGCTTAGCAATTGATCATACAGTTTATTGCTACTACTTTCATGTATGTCAAATACATATCCCTTTGACTATGAGATCATGCAACCCACAGATACCAGAGGAATGCCTTGTGTGCTGTCAAAGATCACAACATAACTGGGTTATTATAAAGAAACTCTACATGCATCCACTAAGGTGTTTTGTTGGGTTGGCATGAATTGAGATTAGGATGTTTCACTCCGAGTATCCGAGAGGTATCTCTGGGCCCTCTCGACAATACACATCAAAATAAACCTTGCAAGAAAATGAGTAATGTGTTTGTCATGGGATGATGTATTACGTAACGAGTAAAGAGACTTTCCGGTGGCGAGATTGAACTAGGTATATAGATACTAATGATCAAATCTTGGGCAAGTAACATACCGACTGAGAAAGGGAATTGTGTATGTTGTCATAATGGTTCGATTGATATGGGCAATATGGGCATCCAGGTTCTGCTACTGGTTACTGACCAGAGAGGTGTCTTGGTCGTGTCTACATAGTTCTTGAACCCATAGGGTCCACACACTTAAAGTTCGTTGACAAAATAGTTGTCGGATTGTGGGTTCCAGAAAACACTTGAGGTTCGAACACTGGTGTGCGCACAAAAATCTCGCCTTTCCGCTCTACACGCTCTCGCATCGATTCCTAGGCCTAGCTCGTCGAACCCGAAGAACAAGAGACACACTGATTTATACTGGTTCGGGCCCCCATTGTGGTGTAATACCCTAATCCAGTGTGATTTGGTAGATTGCCTTGTAGTCTGAGGATGAACTAGTACATGGGAAGAACAACCTCCTTAGGAGAGGAGTTCTTGTGCTCAGCGAGCTAGTGGGCGTGATGGTGGTCTGAATGATCCGGTCCCCTTCTATGGTGGTGTCTAGTAATATTTATAGAGGCCCAGGTCCTCTTCCCAAATATTGAGCGGGAAGGGATCCCACAATGACCATGTTTGAAGGGGGACAACTAGTACAAGCTATCTTGACAAAATGTGGTCTTCGCCTGCCAAAGGCTCTGGTGGTGACGCCGCCGTGGGCTCTACGGTGACCTTCGCTCTACCGTTCTGCTGGTCTTCGTCTTGTTACACCGATCTGGAAACCTTTGCTTCACGCCTCGGGACTCCTCGCCTGCGCTTTCCCCTTTAGCACCAAAGAGGAAAACGGCATCCTGCTGGCGCCCGCCTAGCCTTGGTCGTCATGGCTCACGTCAAGAGGACCTCCAGAGAAGCCCCTTTCCTTGATATCTCCGCTCCTCGAGAGCCAGCCTAGTGAGGCTGTCCCAGGGGAGGTCTTGCGTCATCCGCCTCATGAGGCTTGGCCTCTCGCGAGGGTCTTGAGTGGTTGCTAATGAAGTTGGGCCGTACCAGGCCGTCGGACGAGCCACACTCTGGGCCGCAGGCAAGCAAGTTTGGGTACCCCCGTTCCCAGAACACCGACAATAGTCTTATCTAAGTTATGTGATTTGGTGCCCAAATGTTTTTTGGAGCCCCGGATGAGAACACAGACATCACAAGGAGTATTGACATGGTCAAGAGGTAAAGATTGATATATAGAACGATGGTAATCGTACACCAGAACTGTTCCGGCGGGTATCGGGTACTTATTGGGTCAACAGAAGGTGTTTCGGGTACCCCCAACAATCCTAGGGGCCATATGGGACTTGTGAAGGAACACACCAGCCCTCAAGGGACTGGTGCGCCCTATAGGTTCGGCCATAGGAGGAGGAGAAGGAAAAGTCGGGAAGGGGAAGGAAAGTGTGGATTAGGATTCCCACTTCCTTCCCTCTCCACCCCTTCTTTCCTCCCCCCTTTTGCATATATGGATGGGGCGCAGGGCAAGGTAGGTCCCCTAGGGGTCAGCAGCTGTCGGTGTAAAAAATTGCAGATCTCAGGTAGGGGGGCCAAGCTATGTATCTGAGGATCGATGGTAGTAGGGGGAGACAAGGACACAATGTTTACCCCGGTTCAGGCCCTCTCGATGGAGGTAATACCTTACTTCCTACTTGATTGATCTTGAAGGATATGGAGATTACAAGAGTTGATCTACCTTGAGATTGTAATGGCTAAACCCTAGATGCCTAGCCTATGATTGATCTGTTAGCCTCTACGGACTAAACCCTCCAGTTTATATACACACTGCAGGGGGCCTAGGGTTATACAAAGTTAACTTGAGGAGGAAGGAATCATTACATCTGGACATCAAAACTTGCCATTCTACATACATTGGAGTCCTACCCGAATATGGAGGATGGTCTTCTATTTTATCTTCACGGCACATCAGTCCGGCCCACCACCTGTAATCCAGACACCCGAGAACCCCCAAATCAAGGATTCCCTCAGTATCCCCCGAACTTGCCCTCAATGACGGTGTAGTATCCATGTCGCGGGATATCCATGGACACCTGTGAGACCAGGAGCCCCTTGCTGGTTTGGCAGGGGGATGTCGTGTTGCACAAAGAGAAGACCTGCGCATGGCAGCACAGCGGGGAACACAGAAGCAATTTACCCAGGTTCGGGTCGTCGCAAGGCGTAAGACCCGACTCCAGCTTTGGTGGATTGATGGTGGAATTGTGGCGGTGGAGCATAGTACACTCGCCCGACAACGGTTGACCTTGGGCAGTCATGACTATGCGAGTATGTTGATGCGGGTTTCTCTATTCTCCAACCCTTTCTATGGTTGCCATGGGCCTCCTTTTATAGATCAAGGGGCGACCACAGTGGAAAAGTAGTCATTACACACTAACATAATATCAAACAGTGCTATCATACCAAACTCTGCGGGCTGACAGGGTGCATTAAATGCACCGCTTAGTGTCACATCACAGGTCGCCCGACAAGGCTTGCCAGGCTCCTTCGCCAGCTCCGCTTTTGTCTTCATGACGCGTCACATGCCGGGAGTCACTGCAGGTTCTTCTTGTGCGAACTGGCCGCCATGTGGCTAATGGCTGCCACTTAATCATCTGCGGCTTGACACCGCATGGATTGACGACGTGGGTCGCGCTTGAGTGCTTGGTGAGGTGGTTTGGCCTCCGCAAGCCCCCGGTAGGCCCTGCCTGGGTGTTTCTGCTATCTACTTCTGGGGATGACCTCGGCCCTTGCCGGCCTCGCCTGTCCTGCAAGAGAGGCCCTTCTCTTGGTGATGTCTTGCTTCTCTGGCATAGCCTAGGTCTCTCTGCTCCGAGCTGGTACTCTGAATCTCTTGGTTTCTTGTACATCTGGGCTTGGGCTAGTGCTTCAATCTTGTTCTTGTGCCTGTCCACAATTTAGGCAATAGACCCGGGGTTTGTTGCACCGACATAAGCCCCAGGGCCTGCCCCAATCGCGCTGCTGAGAATCATTGGGGTAGGGCCTAATAAGTGCGCATGCATGGTTGTTGAAGGAGGCCGCACTATTAAGGTCCTATTTTTGCTTCTTCATGAGTCTTGGATCCTAGCCAGTTTCTAGTTTTTCCGTGCATCATGGGAGATCTTGGATCATGGCCCGCGTATTCTCCTCGCCCCACGATCACGGGGCGGAAACAGCCATCCCACTCGTCACCCGTTCCACATGCACTTGCCACATGCTCCACATGCATTTGGTGTGGTAGGTGGTGGATGCGGAGGACATGGGGGGAGTTTCATAGCCGGAAACCGAGCGTCAACGAATGGGTCATAGGGGCGGCCTTGACCCATAGATCCACAGCGGGCGGAGGAAGGCCGCATTGGATGAGAGGGGCAGCCGTCTCCCGTGAGAGGAGCCAGCCCTATGCCATGTTGCCCTATAAAAGGGAGTTGGGGCAACACTCCTCAGCAAGCACTCCTCCTTCTTCCCCGCAATCTTTTTCTTCTAGCCATGGTGCGAGGGCGAGGGCGTGGTGGTGCTCCGGCGGCGGCAACGAGGGCTTCTGCGCGACAGCATGCCCCTCCTCCTCCGGACCCTGAGGCAGCAGACTCGTCCGCAAGGGGAGGAGGGAGGGGACATGGCTGCGGTCGCCGTGGTGGTTGAGGAGGAGGAGGCAGGGGTGGTTCCTTGGTGGCGCCCCTACCAGCAGCTCCTCCCCCACTGGAAGGCCACATTGGCAACCAGCCTCGGGAGTTCATCATCAAGCTGTACAAGCCTTTTTATGGTCATCTTCGCCTCCCAACTCCTTTTACACGGGAGATGGAGCTTGAACAGCCCCGCGCCCTGCGGCTACACATGAGGGGCTGCAGGAAAGGAGGTATGAGGGTCGACGTCGATTTCCTTGCCCCTAATGTGATGTACCTTCATCGTGGCTGGAAGACCTTTGCCCGCGCCCACAGCCTCTCGGAGAGGCACGTTCTTCAATTCAAATTAGTGGAGAATGGCCTACTATCCGTCAAGATCTTCGGACGCTCGGATGGTCTCTTAGGGTGTTATGTGGAGAGCTCGACCGACAACAAAAGCTGCTCCTCGAGCCAAAGCGACGAGGAGGACAGTGGCGGTGATGATGACGTCAGTGGGCGAAGGTGCGACGACTCTGACTCCGGCTGACCGTTACCCGCACCATCTTCATCAAGCACCAACACCTGCATCTTCTTCCAGTCAGAGGGATCTGCTGGGGAGTTGGATGCAGGGGTGGGGGTGGCGCCCCTGGGCTCCTCCAGCAGTCTTGCAGCTGGACCCTGATAGGCTTCCTCTCGGGTTGCAACTCTGTTGTTCTTCCTGTGCCCTGCTGGCCCTGGTGAAGGTGGTTCGTGGGTCGCCCCCGCTCTGCGCCCCATCGTTGTGATCACCTTGTGTCTCTACTCCCGCCGGGCCACTTCTCCTAGAGCCTGGAAGGAGGTGGATCGGGGACTTGCCTAGGCGCTCCTTTTGTCCACCCTCACCTTCAATGGCCATAACTAGGATTAGGGGGACAAGAAAGGTCAGCACGGGGCACTTATCTTTTTTCAATCTTAAACTTGTAGGCAATCGCAAAATTTTAATTCAAATAATGTAATCCCTAGAGTCCATATTTGTGTTCTATAATGCTTGTACTTTTATTAGCATATGAATGAAAAAGATAGATCTTGCCGGGAACCCGTGCATGTGTACGTCCATGCAGAGGTGGAATGCCTCTCTTTTTTATTAAAATGAGTTTTCCCGACAAGCTACCTTGCCGGCACCCTCTTTGTTTGCCGGAGAACTACATCTATCGGGGAACAAACACAGGGGCCAGCCCCCCGCCAACTCCCTTTTATGGAAGGCCACTAGAACCACCCCGCTCGAAGCAACGTTTGAGTCTGGGATGGGAGCGCCTAAGTTTCAAGACAGTGTGACGAGGGTTCCTTATGCACAAGTTATAGCTTACAGAACACTAAAGGACATGAGTTTAAACTTATCTGTTTGGCTTGCTAGGGATTGCAGTGTTGGGCAATCTTCTCAACTCCTTGTCGAAGCCAACTCCACGGTAGGAACCTGCAACTTCATGTAGATGAGAATGAATGCATGATACAATCCTATCTATATGCATATGCAAATGCTCATGAAATTCTTATGCAGTGATCTTAGTGTGATGGTGCATGCATGCAATCTCAGTTGGGGGGGGGGGGCTACAGCGCTTCTTTATTTTCTCTTGCACGGGGTCATCGCCACAGCTTCGTACAAGGGGTTACATGCAGCTGAGGCAAGGCCTGTATGGATGGGTGGCTGCCTGGCAGGGCCCGACAGCCGCGCCTTACGGGTAGTACTTGAGGAGATACTCAATATTACATGAGTTTTGCAACTAAGTGCCATCTCTGGTCTCCAGACAAAGTGCACCAGGTCTGGTGACTCGTACCACCTGGTATGGGCCTTCCCACTTCAGTAACAACTTGTTTGTACCCTTGGCGGACTGAATGCTCCTAAGGATAAGGTCACCTTCCTCAAAACACCGGGCATGAACCGTGCGGCTATGATAGCAATGCATGGCTTGCTGGTAGCATGCAGCACGCGTAGCGGCCCGGAGACGATTCTCTTCGAGTAGCACAGCGTCGTCACGCAGGTGCTCAACTTGCACTACTTCATCGTAGGCAAGCACTCGAGGAGGCCCGTAAATGATTTCCGTGGGGATAACTGCTTCTTCCCCGTAAAGCAGGGAGAAGGCAGACTGCCCGGTAGCTCGGTTTGGTATCGTTCTGATGGACGAGAGAACTACCGGTAACTCCTCGATCCACCGCATGTCGTGCTTCGGCAGCGTATCGAAAGTTCTAGTCTTTAGTCCACGTAGAACTTCAGCGTTCGCCCTCTCAGCTAGTCCATTGCTGCATGGGTCTGTCACGGAAGCAAATGAGATCTTGCATCCGAGGGTATGAACATATTGCAGGATGGCGTGGCTCGTGAACTGGTTGCCGTTGTCGGCGATGAACCTTGCCGGAATTCCAAAATGACACACCAATTCTTTCCAGAACTTTATAGCTGACTGAGCAGTCACCTTTCTCACGGCAGTCACTTTCGACCACTTAGTAAACTTTTCGATGGCAAGGAACATGAATTCAAATCCCCCAATTGCTAGGTGGAAGGATCGAGGATATCGAGCCCCCAGATCGAAAATGGCCATGAGAGAGGGATTGCTTGAATACCTTGGGCAGGCAGGTGTATTTTCTTGGAATTGAACTGACAGGCTTGACATGTCGTGACGAGCTCAACTGCGTGTTGGAGGGCTGTGGGCCAATAGAATCATTGCCAGAATGCTTTCCCAACTAATTCCCTTGATCCAATGTGGGAGCTGCACATTCCTCTATGAATCTCAGCCAGCATTTCCTTTCCATCCTCCCGGCAGACACACATGAATATCACACCGTTGGGCCTCCTTCTACACATAGTGTCATCGAAAAACTGATACATACTGGCCCTCCGGGCTACCTTTTCAGCTTCATCTTGGTCGCCGGGGATTTCACCGGTTTGGAGGAAGTGGACAATGTGCCTTGCCAAAGTTGGAGCCTGTGGCTCGACAACGAGGACTAATGGCACCTCCTCTGCTGCGGGAGCACCAGCCTCGTTCGCGGGGTCCATTGGCCTGGCTAGAGGGGGTGGTCCGGTAGGCTGTGAGGAATTGTTCCATGCAGGGTCTCTGCCAAGACTGGATGGCTCTGCGGGGAGAGGCTTACCATAGTCCAACTTTCTCCTTTTCCGGGCAATTGTTGCTGGGGATATAGAGGGCCGAGTAATACGGAGAACAAAAGCTCCTGGTTCCATAGGAAGCTTCTACGCAGCACACGTTGACACGTGACCAGCTATGCTATTTTCTGCACGGGGTACGTGCTCTGTTTGCAGCCCGTCAAAGTGCTCCTCCAATATCCTCACGTCCTCAACGTATGCCTCCATCAATGGACTATGGTAATCTTTGTTGACTTGTCTCACCACAAACTATGAATCTCCTTGAATGATCAGTTTCTTAATTCCCAATTCAGCTGCAATCCTGAGCCCGGTAGAAAACAATGTTGTATTGTTGGCGGCTTCTTCCCGGGCAAAATGCATTTGGATGACGTACTTGAAGTGCTCCCCGGAGGGGGCAACAAGAAGCACTCTAGCTCCAGCACCTTGCAGGGAAAGAGCACCATCAAAATACATAATCCATTCTTGGGGGGATTCCTTGCCGGGGATAGCTGTCTCTGTTATCTCCTCATCAGGGGTTGGCATCCATCTGCAATAAACTCCGCCAATGCCCTACTCTGAATAGTTGATGTCCTCACATACTTCAATCCAAAGCAGGATAACTCCAAATCCCACTCCACTATTCTGCCAGTAGCCTCAGGGTTTCGGAGTCTCCTTTGTAACGGGAAACGAGTGACAACAGTGATCTCGTGGGCTTGGAAGTAGTGGCGCAGTTTCCTTGAGGCCATAATGAGACCAAAGATCAACTTTTGCACACCATAGTACCTATATCTACCCCCCTGCAACAAGGAGCTAACGAAGTACACTAGGCGATGCACCACTTTCTTCCTTGTCACGTCCTTCGGGTTGCTCTCGTTGCCATGTTCATTAATGTCCTCATTCTCTTCTAACTCTGTTGTGTTGTGCTTGCTTTCTGCATCTTCCACTTCTCATTGTTCTACCAAGGCGGCACTAACCACTTGGTTGGTTGCCGCCAAGTATAGCAACAACGGCTCTTTTGGTTTGGGCGCAACCAAGGTGGGCATAGAGGAATGGTAGGCCTTCAACTTCACAGGCCCTGCCTTCTTCAAAATTGTAAAGAACGGTAGGGAACGTTCGGCACACTTGGAGATGAATCTGCTTAGCGCGGCAATGCATCATGTTAGGCGCGCCACATCCTTAATTGTATTTGGCGCTTGGATCTGCTCAATGGATCGAATCTTGTCGGGGTTGGCTTCGATCCCCCGATGCGACAGGAAGAACCCAAGCAGCTTGCTAGAGGGAACACCAAACACACACTTCTCTGGATTGAACTTCACATTGATCTTTCATAGATTAGCCAATCTCTCCTTAAAATCCTGGATAAGGGTGGCCTTTTCCTTGGTCTTGACCACGATATCATCCATATAAGCTTCTATATTTCTGTGCACCTGCGGTTCAAATCCAATCTGGACTACCCTTGCAAAAGTTGACCCGGCACTCAATAATCTGAATGGCATGCAGATAAAGAAGTATGTACCACATGGCGTAATGAATGACATCTTCTCTTTGTCTTCTTTGGACATGAAGATCTGGTGATATCCGGAGTATGCATCCAAAAAGGAGAGCAAGTCACAATCTGAAGTGGAATCCACAATCTGGTCGATGCACGGCATGGGAAATGGATCCTTTGGACAATCCTTGTTGAGATCTGTGAAATCAATGCAAAGCCTCCACTACTCGTTAGCTTTCCGCACTACCACTAGGTTTGCTAACCAAGTAGGGTGCAGTACTCCTCTGACCAAACCAGCTGCCTCCAATATCTTGATCTCTTCGGCAATGAACTACTGCCTCTCCAAGGCCTCCTTCCGAACTTTTTGCTTCACAGGTCGGGCGTGTGGGCAGATAACAAGGTGGTGCTCGATTACCTCCCTGGGAACACCGGGGATATCATATGGTTGCCAGACAAACACATTGATATTCGCCCACGGGAAGGGCGACGAGTGTGCTTTCCTATTTGTCATCGAGGGTGGCGCTGATAGTGAAAGTACCATCAACGCCAGCCAGTCCAGATGTCCGGACCCTAATCCTAAGTCACACTTGTCTAGCATGTAACACATCATATCACTTTACGGCCTCACGCACGATATCCCCACGGGTGCCACCTTACCTGGCCCGTGATCGTTTGCGCATTTTGGCTAATGTATATGATAGTGTCGCTAGCATTCATATGACAGAGAACCCGGGCCGACATGACTAGTTATAAACCAAAAGTGGCACTAAATTACAGGGATAGGCATACATGACCCAACAATGCATGTGTCGGTCAGAAGTGAGTATTGCCGGGCTGTAGCAAGCTAACAACACTCCGGTATACACCGCGTGACATTTCCCCATAGGGGACACACACAGGAGAAAGTAAGGACACATGCCGGTCAATCCATGTGTTCTGGAGCAGTAGCAAGCTACAAAGGCTCAGTGGAAGCACTAGGAAGCATTTCCCTAGAAGATAGGCTACCAAGGGTAAACAACTAGGTGTCGGATCCCACACATACCAAGCATTTCAAAACATACACATAATATGCTTGATATGTGCAAATACAACATGGCATCACAACAAAACTCTATGAATCAAAGTATTTATTCATTAGGCTCCATGGAGCCAGATATTACAAACATGGGTCTCATGATCCAACATACAGAGTATACAAGCAACAGAAGCATAACATGTCTGGGTACAGATAACTACAAACGAAAAAGGGTGTGAAGCCTCACTATCTACAAGACCCTCCCAAGGGTACAAGATCGTAGCTGAGGTAACAAGCTAAACGTCGAAGTCTGTGTGGAACCACTATTGAGGATGAGGTCTCTGTAGAAACATAATTAAGCAAATGTGAGTACGAATGTACCCAGCAAGACTTACATCAGAACTATCTACATATGCATCAGTATCAACAAAGGGGGTAGTGGAGTTTAACTGCAGCAAGCCAGCTTTGACTCAGTGGCTATCCTCTACTACGACTGCTCGTAACTCTGTTGAGGTGGCACACACGAGTCCACATATTCACCATATCAATACACCACTATGGATCTGCTCCCTTCTTCCTACGAGAAGGTGTCGGTGTACAAAAAGAGGGGTACACTTTTGTACCCCTATGACTGTGCACGGGCAGTCTGAGCCACGGGCACCACCACACCAAGCATAACAATGGAGGTGAGCCAGGGTAAGACCGAAGATCGATGGAATTGAAGCCCAAAGCCAAGATCACAAAGAGCAAAGGGACGAAGCGGATTCCCCCGGCAAGATCCTTCCCGCGGGCGGCTTTAGCAGCCCCGGCAAGACCCTTGCCGCGGCAATTCGCCCCACGCCTACGGAGTGGATCACCCTTGAGTCCACTGCCCCCATGGGGCAAGGATTCGGGAGATATCCCCGTAGTGGCATGCAGATCTTTGTGAAGACATTCAAGATCGGATAGACGCAATAAGAAGACGACGACCCTTGGCGGGATCCCGGCCAAGGAGGACCACAAGACCCCCGGCAAGCACCTTGCCGGGGATGACAGCAGGCGCTGCGGCAAGACCCTTGCCGGGGCCCCGGCAAGGCCCTTGTCGAGGACATCTGCAGGGCCACCATCAGGCCCACGCCAGCTAAGCTTCCACTGCCCCATGCAGCTGCCGACCCAACCAGCTAGGCAGGTACCAGCGTGGCGACATGCAGATCTTCGTGGAGACCCACCATTGCGCCACCTCAGCTGCCTGCCTACCTACATGGCATCTCAGGCACCGCTGGCCAGGGCGCGTGTCGACACAAGAAGGAGCGGCGACGGACAAGACGGATGTCTCCCCCGTCCCCTATAAAGCAAGGACACCTAAGCAAGGCACATTAAATGCACCTTGTCATGTAATACGAGGGATAACCTCGCATCACTGTACCCTTTCCACCTCATGTGTGCCACTGTGGCAACCCCTTTTTCCTATAAAAGGAGGCCCGAGGCGACCAGGAGAAGGATTCGGATTTTTAGAACTCCTCACGTTGTGGCCTTTTGGAGCTCCTCACGCCCCATAGCTAGCTGAAGAACACAAACATATAATCCCCCAAAGCAGGAGTAGGGTTTTACGCATCTTTGCGGCCCGAACCTGGGTAAAGGAACCGTGTGCTAACTGTTGGATCTGCTCTTCTCTCAACCCCGCGCCCGGCAACCGTAGAAGGGATTCTTGTGATCCCATAGGTGTCGATCCAAATACACCGACATCTTTGGCGCGCCTGGTAGGGGGCGCAGTTGTGACAATCGGCTTTAGCAGTCAGTTCGACGCTTCTTCATCATCATGGCGCCCAAGAAGAAGACGACGGTCGCGGTTGGCCAGTCGGAAGTCGGACAGCCCGTCCCGACGCGGGCGAGCAGCGGACCGGTTGCGGAAAGGACCCGGGGCGCTGCTCGTGAACACCAACGCCGTCCCAGCAGCCGGAGTTTGGGAGGTGGCGATGTTTGTGCGCGTGGTAACGGGCCACACACCGCCAGTTCCAAAGATGGAGCCAGGCCTTCCGCGAGTGGCGCGGGGCCTTCCAAGGTCGCTACCGCATCACCCGAAGGCGACGCAAGGGCCTCCAGAACTCCCACGCCGACGCCAACAGTGCGCTCCTCTCAAGCAGCGCGCGACAAACGGTGTCGTCACGCCGAAGATCCAAGACATGCCTGCCCGCCGAAGCACTGGTGGAGACGGCATGCGACCGCGGGGTCGTGATGGTGCTCCTCCTGACATGGTCAGGGGTCGAAGCGCGTTGCGGTCCGTGCTGGTTTCGCTACCGTTAACCCCAGCCGAAGCCCTGGCGCGCGCGCAGTTGCTCCTCGACTTTCCTCCCGTTACGGGGAAACTCGATGAATGGAGAGCCACCAGCCGAAGCCTTGTCGCAGTCGCCAACAAGGATGAACCAAATCCAGCGGAGCTCCCAGGTCAACGCTCTGATGGAGTCCCACGCACGGGTGGCGGGAGGGCTAGCAGCGCCGTGGCTACGGTGCATTCGCCTCCTCCTCGCCCGGTACCGCGTGTGTCGACTCGTCGGGACGTCGCGGGCGACGCCATCTCCATAGCGTCGTCCAACCCACGGACCCACGGCGACCAGCGTCAAGTTCTTCAGGAGTGAGCTCATGAAGACGCTCGAACCACCATCGAGTGCCGGCACGGAGCGCACCACCAGTCAGACAAGCGAGTGGGGCCTGCTGTGGACCGCCCAGCGCCGGAGAGCCCTGGAGGTCTACCTTACGAGGTAGGCTGTCCAACTTTTACCCGTGAGCTGTGGCAGTTCTAGTGGCCCTCTCACTGCACCTTCAAGCCTGGCGTTGGTGAGAAGTACAACGGCAAGACCCACCCGTCAGAGTTCCTCATCATCTACACCATCACGATGCAAGCTGCCGGAGCTCGCGACGATAAGGTGCTTGCGAATTACTTTCCGTTGGCTCTTAAACCTAACGCCATGTCGTGGTTGATGCACTTGCCGGTAGACTCTATTTCCTCCTGGTCGGACTTGTGCCATGAGTTTTTTGGCGCCTTTACTGGAGGTCACCAAGCCCATGGCCAAGCGAGCGACCTGCACGTCATACCCCAGAAGGAAGGCGAGGGTCTGCGCAAGTATATGCAGAGGTTCAGCCGGGTGCAGTACAACATCCCTGATGTTCACCCTGCCGCCATCATCAGCGCGTTCCATCAGAACGTGCGTAACCGCAAGATGCGTGAAGAACTGGCGATGACCAAGGTGAAAGATGTGGCGGAACTCTATGTTCTTGCTGACAGATGTGCCCGGGCTGAAGAGGGAAGGAAGTACCCCGGCGAAGATGCCGGCGCGGAAACCGACTCTTCAGATGAGGATACTGCCGCCCCGGCGAAGATGGGCCGGCACCGCAACAGGAAGCGCAAGGTTAAAGCCGTGCTTGCCGTCGAGGGATCTGATGACGTCGGCTCCGCTAATAAAACCAGGGCGGGTGACCCCGGCAAGGAAATTGTCGGGTGTGTCGCCTGCCGGGCCTTGGCGGCTGCCGAGAAGCCAGGAAACTCCGGCAAGCGATACTGCAAGATCCATTGCACCAAAGGCCATGCTCTCCAGGACTGCCACCAGGTTGAGCTCCTCGCTGAGAAGCAAAGGGCTGAATACGAGAGGCGGGACAAGGAGAAGGGCTGAGACGGTGCTGACGGGTCCGGCAAGAAGAGTGACGGACAAGCGGGCCGTCGCGGCAAGGATAAACAGCAGGAGAGGCCCGCCCGGGGCCGTGACAGAAGGCCAGAAGACGACGATCACGAAGGGGACGACGAGTCCGGCGGCCAAGAGTTTCAGAAAGCCACAGAGGCTATGTGCGTCGATGGCGGCGCCTCGCTGCATACTTCTCACCGCCAGCTTAAATAGTGGGCGCGTGAGATTACGGTGGCGGAGCCATCATCTGGTGCGCAAAAGCCACTGAAATGGTCCGGCATGCCTATCATTTTTGACGCTGAGGATCACCCTGATCGCACTACTGCGGTCGGGTGCTTGCCATTGTTGGTTTCACCAACGATATGCAACCTCAAGGTGACAAAGATGCTAGTCGATGGCGGGGCCGGCCTGAACTTAATCTCGCCTACCGTGGTCGAGAAGCTGCATATTCCTGACGGAGACCTCGAAGAAACGGGCACGTTTTAGGGGGTCAACCCAGGAAGAAGTCAACCAAAGGGGAAGGTCACGCTGCCCGTGACTTTTGGAAGTGATCTGAACTACAGGATGGAGATGATTGTGTTCGATGTTGCCAAGATCCCCTTGCCTTACAACGGGATCCTTGGTCGCCCAGCGCTGGCCAAGTTCATGGCAGCGTCACACTACGCCTACAACACCCTGAAGATGCCAGGACCTATGACGATCATCACCATCCCCTCCGATAAGAAAGATGCGCTGATTTGCGCTGACCAACTATACCAGCAAGCGGTTGCAGCAGCTGCCGCCACGAGGCCACTTGCTCCTACCGCTGGAGACCCGGGAGGGAAGAAGAAGAAGACCGGTGAGACCTCAGGCACACAGTCCGGCAAGCGCACCTCTTCGGAGTGTTGTACTCCCGTCGAGGACGTGCCAGATAGCTCCACCGGCAAGAAGAAGACTGGTGAGACCTCGGACACCCACTCCGGCAAGCGCACCTCTTCGGAGTGTCGCGCTCACATCGAGGACGTGCCAGAGAGCTCCACCGACAGAAACAAGAGGTCCAGGGCCACACCGCTGGGAACCAAGAAGGTTTCCGTCAAGGAGGACGCCATGGGAGGGGCTTTCACCATAAGCTCCACCCTTGACGACAAATAGGAAGACGCGCTCGTCACCTTCCTGCGGGCGAATGTCGACGTGTTTGCATCGCAAGAATCCGACATCCCCGGCGTTCCCAAGGAGGTGATTGAGCAACACATTGCTGTCTGTCCTCATGCACGGCCCGTCAAGCAGAAGGTCAGGAAGCAAGCTTTGGAACGACAAGAGTTCATCACAAAGGAGATCGGGAAATTGGAAGCAGCGGGTTTGGTAAGAGGAGTGCTCCATCCAACGTGGTTGGCCAATCCAGTGGTAGTGTGCAAGGCAAACGGGAAGTGGAGGTTGTGTATTGATTACACATATATCAATAAAGCTTGTCCCAAGGACCCCTTCCCGTTGCCGCGCATCGACCAGATTGTTGACTCCACGGCTGGGTGTGACCTGTTGTCATTCCTCGATGCCTACTCCGGCTACCATCAGATCTTCATGGCAAGAGAAGACGAAGAGAAGACAGCATTCATCACCCCATGTGGTACATACTGTTTTGTACGAATGCCTTTCGGGTTGAAGAGTGCTGGCTCGACGTTTGCAAGGGCAGTCCAGATTGGTTTTGAACCCTAGCTCCATAGAAATATGGAGGCTTATATGGATGATATAGTGGTCAAAACCAAGAACAGGGCAACTCTTATAACGGATTTACAAGAAACATTTGTGAACATACGCAAGATCAACCTCAAGCTGAACCCTGAGAAGTGCGTCTTTGGCGTCCCGTCCGGCAAGCTTCTCGGGTTCTTTGTGTCGCAGCGTGGGATAGAGGCCAATCTGGACAAGATCAAAGCTATAGAGCATATTGAAGCACCCAAACGGGTCAAGGATGTGCGTCGGCTTGCTGGCTGCGTTGCTGCCATGAGCAGATTCATTTCCAAGTCTGCCGAGCGTGCCCTCCCCTTTTTCAAGATTTTTAAAAAGGCGGGCCCGATGGAGTGGACACCAGAAGCTGAAGCAGCATTACAAGATTTGAAGAGGTATCTTTCCTCCACGCCAATACTAGTTGCACCTAGGCCACAAGAACCATTGCTGCTATACTTGGCGGCAACAAACCAGGTGGTCAGTGCCGCACTGGTGGCGCAGAGATAAATTGATGATGAGGTGATAGCAGCGACAGAGCCTAATGCCACTGGTGCAGAGACGACACGGCAGGTTGGAGTGCAGCCAAGGAAGAAAATGATGCAGCACCTGGTCTACTTTGTTAGCTCCCTCTTGCAGGGGGCTAGATCAAGGTACTCCGGTGGGCAGAAATTGCTCTTCGGCCTTCTTATGGCTTCGAGGAAGTTGCGTCACTACTTCCAGGCGCAGGAGATCACTGTCGTCACTCGCCTCCCTCTACAACGGATACTGCACAATCCAGATGCAACGGGAAGAATTGTAGAGTGGGCACTCGAGCTGTCCAGCTTTGGCCTCAAGTTTGAAAGTACCTTGACGATTCAAAGCCTAGTCCTGGTGGAGTTCATTGCAGAATGGACCGCGACGCCTGATGAAGAAGTCCAGGAAACTGCTCTCCCCGGCAAAGTGGCGAGTTGCAACTGGATCATGTACTTGGATGGAGCTTTCTCCTTAAAGGGCGTTGGGGCTGGCGTACTGCTGGTCGCGCCCACTGGAGAGCACCTCAAGTACTTGGTCCAGATGCACTTCCCCAGGGAGGTATCACCGAACAATACTGCTGAGTACAAGGGGCTGCTTGCTGGTCTTAGGATCGCGGCATACCTCGGAATCAAGAAACTCATCGTCAGGGGCGATTCGCAGCTTGTCGTCAAGCAAGTCAACAAAGATTACCAGAGCCTGTTGATGAAGGCCTACGTCGATGAAGTGAGAAAGCTGGAAGATTGCTTTGATGGTATACAGGTGGAGCACGTTCCCCGAACGGAGAACGACATCACCGATTACCTGTCAAAGCGCGCTGCCCTCAAGCTACCTGTGGAACCAGGTACCTTTGTGCTTCAGCTCTCTCAGCCATCCGTTGATCCATCAACAGAGCAAAACAAGAGGAGGAAATCAGGACCCGGCAAGTACTTTCCCGCCGAGCTCCCTGGAGCCGCCGGCAAGGATGTTGCCGGAGACACTGAGCCCGCCACCGGATGGCTAGCTCCGGCGGAGCGTCAAGCTCTTGCCGTCGAGACAGTCGCTCACATGGTGGAGGAAATGCCTTTAGTCCTCGCCGTCGAGCCCTAGGCTCCAGCGTGGGCACAGCATACCGTTCGATTCATCTAGACCGGGGAACTTCCTGAGGAGCAGGAAGAAGCGGAAAAAGTAGCCCGTCGGTCTACTATGTACCAGTTCGTCGATGACGTCCTGTACAGAAAGAGACCGAACGGCGTGAAATTGAAGGGCATCCCTCGAGAGGAAGGACTGGGGCTATTGGCAGAGATACATGGAGGCATATGTGGATCCGACATAGGGTCAAGAGCCCTTTCCAGCAAGGCATTCCAGCAAGGCTTCTTCTGGCCCACAGCCCTACAGGATGCGACGGCGCTGGTTACCAGGTGTGAAGCATGCCAGTTTCATTCAAAGAAACTTCATCAACCAGCTCAAGCCCTTCAAACCATTCCTCTCTCCTGGCCGTTCTCGGTCTAGGGGCTCGACATACTGGGCCCTTTCCCCCGCGCTATCGGGGGCTTTGAGTATTTGTACGTTGCAATCGACAAGTTCACAAAGTGGCCGGAGGTGGAGGCAGTGAGGAAGGTCACAACTCTGTCAGCCGTCAAGTTCTTCAAGGGACTAGTGTGATGTTTTGGTGTACCCAACAGGGTCATCACCGACAACGGCACGCAGTTCACAAGCCGCACCTTCATGCAATATACCCAAGACCTCGGCAGCAAAGTCTATTTCGCTTCCATTGCTCACCCCCGAAGCAATGGTCAAGCTGAGAGGGCAAACGCTGAAGTGCTACGAGGCCTAAGGACAAAGACCTTTGACAGGCTGCACAAGAGTGGAAGGCGCTGGGTTGATGAGTTGCTGGCGGTTCTTTGGTTGGTCAGAATGATGCCAAATCGAGCCACCAGCCAGACGCCCTTTGCCCTGATATATGGGGCAGAAGCAGTTCTCCCCACTGAACTCATATACGGGTCACCTCGAGTGCTCGCTTATGATGAGCTTGAGCAAGAGCAACTGCGGCAAGACGACGCAATGCTCCTTGAGGAAGATCGTCTTCGGGCGGCTGTGAGAGCAGCACACTACCAGCAAGCCTTGCGCCGCTACCATAGCCGCAAGGTCCATGCCCGAAGCTTTGAGGAAGGCGACCTTGTTCTTCGGCTCGTTCAATCGGCCAAGAATACAAACAAGTTGACGCCAAAGTGGGAAGGCCCTTATCGGGTAGTACGAGTCACCAGGCCTGGCGCAGTCCGCCTTGAGACCGAAAATGCCATTCCGGTGAGCAATTCCTGGAATATTGAGCATCTTTGCAAGTTCTACCCATAAGGCGCGGCTTGTCGGGCCCCCCGGCAAGCCACCCTTTTGTACAAGCCTTGCCGGCAAGGCATGTAACCCTTCGTACAAAGCCCGGTGCAGACCCTGAGCATAAATAAATGAAGCGCTGGCGCCCTAAGTTACAGCATGCATGCTAAGTCGAGTCTCGTCCTTGGTTAGGGTTGATAGTGCTTAACGGCGGCTAACCCCTAGCTTAAAGGTCGAGTTTGCATCTCTTTGTCTTTCCTCTATCTCCTTTGATTCACAGGACGCACAGATATCCTTGCCGAAGCCACTTGGGGGGGGGGGAGAAAGAGGAACAGACTAGCACCTAGGCCCCGGCAAGCCAGTGTTGCCGGGGGCTACAAGAGCAAAGCTGCAGCTTCACATAAGTTCTTCATCCCTTATCATGCATTCCATTATGGACTGAGGTATGTGAAACCTTGTTCTTTTCCTTAAGCTACTGTGCTCCCATAACTCTAGGCCCTAAGACTCGTTCCTGGGACTAAGTTTGGTCGTAGTCGCGCCAGCGAAAGGATGAAACGAGGAGCCTAAGCCCACTTCATCCCTGCCTCCGCCAAAGGCGTGAGAAAGGTCGAGCGAAGTAGGGAGATGGCAAGGCCTGTTGCCGGGCGAGAAAATGTTTGTCCTAGGGATATCAAGGATTTATTCCTTATCGTGGGTTCTACCTGCGAACAAATGACCCGGCAAACATTCCTTTTTCATTAAAAACATTCCATTCAGGTACAGTCCATAGGGAATGAAAAACATGAAAAAGGAGATTACAAGTTTTAAATTTAGCAGATGCCCGAAGGCTTACAAACTAAAAAGAGATAATGTAATGCCCAATATGAGATTATAGCTCCCACGTGTCGAGGCACGACTTAAAGGTATAATCTCATACTAGAATGATCTCAAGTATGGTATCTTTGCACGACTCATGTAAAAGAGGGATGAAAATGCAAAAGAGTAGTTGGCTTACACTCACCACGTCACACAATGCATTACATAAACATTCATCATCCAAATAACATCAGAGTCCGGCTACGGACGAAGATCCAAATGAAAGATACCATAAATAAAGCAAAACAAGGTCCCGACCGCCCCTAGTAGGAACCACTACTGATCGTCGAAAATGTCACATGCATACGGCCAAACTCTTCATCGAACTCCCATTGAAGTTCTGATCCATCTCCTGCATTGTTCTCAGGGGTACCTGCATCTGGTGTTGTGTAGAATCTGTGACCCACAAAGGACTCAACAATCCCGTTTTCGGGTATCAAAACTAACAAAACCTTATAGGTGAGGGGAGGCTAATAAAGTGGTTGCAGCAAGCGCTAAGCAACTAGCTTACGTGTTCAGAGCGAGAAGAGAGTAAGAGCCATCGGTCGACAAGGTGATCAATAAGTGATCCTAGCTACTCACGTCAGACATAACCCCACCGTGTTCTTCTTCTCGAAAAAACTTTTGAGAAGAGACAATCACGGGACTCACACATGTACTGTATTCTTAAGGATAGAGTGTCATGTTATTTACAACCGGATATTAACAAATTCCCATCTACCACATAACCGCGGACACGGCTTTCGAAAGATCAAAACTGTGGGGACCCCGACTCATAAGTCGTGATCACCGAATGCACGTGTACAGTGATCCCAGAGATCAATGCTCACTGAACACACAGAAGCTGAATAACAAGAGTCTTACATCCATACATACCGTATTACATAAATAGGACCATTATGGTCAAGCCTTGAGTATATCATCGCAGCGGAAATCTTCAAAGACAACAGGGACCCATGCCATCTGCCTTAACCCTACAGGCATTCTGACTGGGAAGCGTCCTAGCTCGCATGCTCGTAACCAAGAAATCTTCATCATAACCTGTTCTCTCATGCCTGGCCAGTAAAATAACCAGTGGCAAGCCAATGAGTACTTTGTATGTACTCGCAAGCAACCCAAGTGTGATAACAGAATAATTATGCAAAGCTCTACTACTAGGTTGACAGTTTTGCGAAAAGCTAGTTTTTCATATACAATTATGATCAACATATAACAAGGGCATGCATTTGTCTGTAACAAGTATCAGGAGGTCACAGACATCAATATCGAGAAAGAGTTGTAATCAACTCATGCTCAAGCTCATTGTGACTCTCTCACAATCACATCAACAATACCATCATACCGTGTTGTTTCCCAGAAACTTATGGACATAGTCTAAGTAGCACCACCCAACTGTCCTTGACCGCGGACACGGCTATTCGAATAGTTTGAAACTCTGCAGAGGTTGCGCACTTTACCCACAAGATCCGGGGAACTTCCGTGTCATCCACGACCCGCGATACCTCAAGTACCCAGGGTAAGCACCCGATCACTATCTTTCCCTAGACGACACTAACATAGAGACCACTCGATTGGTAGTAACCCCCGTGCCCACATTCACATCTTTATAATTGTGGAGACTCGCTCCATATTCATCACATACCACTGACACGGGGTACCAACGGTGTGTTGGGTGCCCTGTGAAAACAGTCATGGCCGCCTATCCAAGAACGACCCCGTCCCGAGAGTGACCTCATGTCACCCCCGTCACTAGTAATGCGGGCACCATGCTAGTATCGACCTAGGTAATCAATAATGCCCTTTCCCATATAAGGGTAGAGTGGTTGCGCATTTTTGGTTGGGACGGTAGTCACACATAAATCTAATCCATCTCTGTAAACAACACTTTCGTCAAGCCTCGGCACACTACTTCTTCACCAAGTAGTGCCCTAGTTTCTTATCAACTCCCAGGGGCATTAGTGGCACCCACTGGGCCATTTGCAAGTATGTCAGACCACACTTGTTTCACTCAATGCATAACCCCGACCCATTTTGCGTAGCCAACTACTATAGCATACATCTATCTACTCCCACCCTCATAACCCTCATAGGAAGGTATGGTCATGTTTGATGCAAGTATCAATAGTAAGTAACAAAGGTAGCAACCAAAGTGGTCTCCACCTCAACATGATTCTGATGCATTGATAATAAGGTGCTATGAGACATGCATAAAAAGGTTTCTTGAACATGGTCAAAGGGCTGCTTGCCTTATTCTTCTGAGTCTTCAAACCTTCTGGTCCATCTCCGAGTACTTCGTTTATTTCGTCAACTAACGATGGAAACAATCGTAATAAGCAACACAATCAAGCAACAATAAAAGTGCTCTAAAGATAGGAGTTGGACTTTTCTAGGATACCTCTGGTCATATTAGAAATGACCAAGGTGGTTTCATAGGTGTTGGATCAATAGGTAGTTTGGAACATTCCAATGTGATGGAACCAAAGGGTTTATGGATTTGGAAGAAGTATACAGAAATATTTCCTTGAATGATGAGCAAACGTACCCATCATCAAGTCATGATTTTAGAAGCATCTAGGAGTTGGTTTCACTGGATTTGGAATTGAAATGAATTTCCTAGGATTTTGCAAAGCTGATAAATATGAAGAAATGGCTCATTATTTGGTGGGGTACAGAAACAATTAATAAAAATGTTCCAAAACTAAGTTTGGATGTGACAAGAATCTAGGAATTTGAATCACTGCATTTGGATCAAGATTGAGCTCTCTGTGATTTTCTAAAGTTCATCACAGAAATGAAATAAAGGCATTTGATAAATATTTGTGAAAGAAATATTTCTGGAATTATGTGCATGTTGCACCATGTGATAGGGCATGATTTATGGAGCCATAGGAAATTTGAATCATGCAATTTGGAGTTCATTTGAATTATCTAGGCATTTTTGAAGTTGACAGAATAAAGAAAAAGAAAAGGAATAAGGGTTTACCCCTATACTACGCACAGGGCGAAGCTTAGTGCTTCTGTGCAACAGGCCGGCCCTTCTGCTCAGCAGCGCGCAGGGACCCCCGGCCACGTCGAAGGCGCCCGCCAGGAAAGGCGCTTCCTCGCGGGGAAGGCGGCCGAGACCAGACCCGCCTCCACTTAAACGGAGGGGCCCAGCCTCCAGGTCGCTGACGCGCGGGCTCCCATGGCAGGTTCTTCTTCCTCCTGCGCGGACAGAGGCGAGGCAGAGGAGGCGCGGCCGAGCGCTCGCCGGCGTGGCCCCGTCGACTCAGGCCTTCTCCGGCGACGCTCCGGCCACCGGAACGACCAGCGCGGAGAGGCGCATCCGGTCGTGGGTGACACGCCTGCCGGGGAGGACCAGATCGAGCAGGGGTCCAACCGTGGCGGAGGAGGGCTCCGGTAACTTTGGGCTTCGAGCGCACGACGGCTTGGGGAGGATTGGCGGAGCACGGGGAGGCTTAAGGGGATGCGTGAGGGGCTCCGGTGGTGGCTAGGTGGAGAGGGAGAGGCCGGGGTGCCCGAATTCGAGCAGGGCCCCGAGGCGGCAATGGCGACCGAGGAGGAGAGAGGAGGGCTCGGGAGGGAGCGTGCTTTGCTCAGGGAGGCCTTCTGGGGGGTGAGGGAGTGGATGGAGTACGGAGAGGGGCTCGGGGAGGCCTTTTTATAGGCTAGCCCGAGGTTCACCGCGGGGCTGTGCGCCGGCGGGGCCGTGGCCGTTGCTGGAGGCCAATCTGGCTCTCCGGGGCATGTCTGAGGCGCTCGTGGATGAGGTCCAGTCCAAGGGGGAAGCAGAGGAGGAGCGGGGAGGCGCCAGAGTCTTCGCGCGTGTGAGCTTGCTCACTGGTGCTCAGGGTCGGCTGGTGCGCGTGCGAGAAGGGGTGAGGGATGAGGAGAGAGGAGGGGGCCGACCGCCCGGCGTGTTGTGGATGTCGAGGCCGCCTCGGGGGACACGAGGGGGAAGCCCAAGGCTGTCGGAAGCAGCCGACTGGGGGCGGCTGCAGTGCTCCAGAGCATTGTAGCGCGCTCCAGAGCATGCTTTTGGCCGGCATGGTCATGCCTTTTGCTCCTTGGCCGTGTCCTCTTGTGTCCAGCAGTGCTAGGGAGTAGTAAACAATAGTGTGAAGGTCTTGGATGCCCTGGGGGTGCTGAGAGAGAGGGAGGATGATGGTAACTTGGTGAAAGTTTGCTGTCCAGCAAGGTAAACTTGGGTTCTCACCCCTCAATCATGGAGCTGGGGTGTTGGGGAAGTTACTGGAGGTAGCCAGTAGCTGAATGATCATGTGGTAAAAAGTTGAGGCCATGGAGAAGAGTAAAAGTGATCAAGATGAGGGTTCTAGTAAAAAGCCAGAAGGTGTTTGATGAGTGTTTGGTCAAGCAAATGACCTCCACTTGACATGGGACTTAACAGGATCAAATGTCACATATAATTAGGCCCCTACACCAAATTTGAGCTCATTTGGGCAAAGTGGCCAATGTAACTTTGGTGAACCCTAGAAATCAACAGAAATGGTTTCACCATGTTGGAGTCAAGAAATTCATCTCCCCTTGATGCACCACTTGGTGTAGCATCATCATTTGGGGTATTGATCATGCCCACAAAGTTTGAGGCTCCTGATAAAAAGTTGACAATGTAAAGTTGTTCAAATTTGCATTTGAACAGAAAGGGTTTTGGGGTGATCTGATCAAGTTGCTTTATTCCAAATCTTGTGCCATTTGGTCTAGATGCCTTATTAGGCCATTCTAGCATTTGCACCAAATTTGAGAGCATTTGGACAAGTTTGGCAATGTAGAGTTGCTCAAACTTCAAATATGGACATAATGGTTTTGAGGGGATTAGAGAATGTTTCCTTGATCTTCAAGGCATGAGACTTGGCAGGATCATCAAATATGTCATATATGACATGATAGAATTTCCCTGGAATTTTTGGAGAATATTACCTTTGTAAATATTTCAAAAGCTTGAAATATCCAGAAAGGGTTTTGGAAGGATTTGTCCAATATTTTGAACATGACCATGTGTTGAAACTCTTATATATGGACAATATATGTCCTATGAGTCTCCCTGAATTTTGGCAAATATTTTTGAAATGCTTAAATAATTTTTCCCTATTAAAGACTCCGACTCATAAGTCGTGATCACCGAATGTACGTGTACAGTGATCCCAGAGATCAATGCTCACTGAACACACAGAAGCTGAATAACAAGAGTCTTACATCCTTGCATACCATGTTACACAAATAGGACCATTATGGTCAAGTCTTGAGTATATCATCGCAGCGGAAATCTTCAAAGACAACTGGGACCCATGCCATCTGCCTTAACCCTACAGGCATTCTGACTGGGAAGCGTCCTAGCTCGCATGCTCGTCACCAAGAAATCTTCATCATAACCTGTTCTCTCATGCCTGGCCAATAAAATAATCAGTGGCAAGCCAATGAGTATATTGAATGTACTCGCAAGCAACCCAAGTGTGATAACAGAATAATTTATGCAAGGCTCTACTGCTAAATTGGTAGTTTTGCGGAAAGCTAGTTTTTCATATGCAAGTATGATCATCATATAACATCGATATGCATGTGTCTGTAACAAGTATCAGGAGGTCACAGACATCAATATCGAGAAAGAGTTGTAATCAACACATGCACAAGCTCATTGTGACTTCCTCACAATCACATCATCAATATCTCTGAATCGTGTTGTTTCCCAGAAACTTATGGACATAGTCTAAGTAGCACCACCCAACTGTCCTTGACCGCGGACACGGCTATTCGAATAGTTTGACACTCTGCAGAGGTTGCTCACTTTACCCACAAGATCTGGGGAACTTCCGTGTCATCCACGACCCGCGATACCTCAAGTATCCGGGGTAAGCACCCGATCACTATCTTTCCCTAGACGACACTAATATGGAGTCCACTCGATTGGTAACAGCCCCGTGCCAAACATTTCACATCTCAAGGTTTGTGGAGACTCGCTCCGATATTCATCACATACCACTGACACGGGGTACCAACGGTGTGTCCGGTACCCTGTAAAGACAGTCATGGCCGCCTATCCAAGCGCGACCCCGTCCCGAGAGTGACCTCATGTCACCCCCGTCACTTATAATGCGGGCACCATGCTAGTATCGACCTAGGTAATCAATAATGCCCTTTCCCATATAAGGGTAGAGTGGTTGCGCATGTTTGGTTGGGACGGTAGTCACACATAAATCTAATCCATCTCTGTAAACAACACTTTCGTCGAGCCTCGGCACACTACTTCTTCACCAAGTAGTGCCCTAGCTCCTCATCAACTCCCAGGGGCATTAGTGGCACCCACTGGGTCATTTGCAAGTATGTCAGACCACACTTGTTTCACTCAATGCATAACCCCGACCCATTTTGCGTAGCCAACTACTATAGCATACATCTATCTACTCCCACCCACATAACCCTCATAGGAAGGTAGGGTCATGTTTGATGCAAGTTTCAACAGTAAAGTAACAGGGGTAGCAACCAAAGTGGTTTCCACCTCAACATGATTCCGATGCATTGAATAATAAGGTGCTATGAGACATGCATAAAAAGGTTTCCTGAACATGGTCAAAGGGCTGCTTGCCTTATTCTTCCGAGTCTTCAAACCTTCTGGTCCATCTCCGAGTACTTCGTTTATTTCGTCAACTAACGATGGAAACAATCATAATAAGCAACACAATCAAAGCAACAATAAAAGTGCTCTAAAAATAGGAGTTGGACTTTTCTAGGATACCTCTGGTCATATTAGAAATGACCAAGGTGGTTTCATAGGTGTTGGATCAATAGGTAGTTTGGAACATTTCAATATGATGGAACCAAAGGGTTTATGGATTTGGAAGAAGTATACAGAAATATTTTCTTGAATGATGAGCCAAGGCACCCATCAACAAGTCATGATTTTAGAAGCATCTAGGAGTTGGTTTCAATGGATTTGGAATTCAAATGAATTTCCTAGGATTTTGCAAAGCTGGTAAATATGAAGAAATGGCTCAATATTTGGTGGGGTACAGAAAGTATTAATAAAAATGTTCCAAAACTAAGTTTGGACCTGACAAGCATCTAGGAACTTGAATCACTGCATTTGGATCAAGATTGAGCTCTCTGTGATTTTCTAAAGTTCATCACAGAAATGAAATAAAGACATTTGATAAATATTTGTGTAGGGAAAGTTTCTGGAATATTGTGCATTATGCACCATGTGATAGAGCATGATTTATGGAGCCATAGGAAATTTGAACCATGCAATTAGGAGTTCATTTGAATTATCTAGGCATTTTTGAAGTTGGCAGAATAAAGAAAAAGAAAAAGAATAAGGGTTCAACCTCATACAGTGCACAGGGCGAGGGATGGCTACACAACGACTGGGCCGGCCCATCAATCCGGCCGCGCACAGGAGGTGGGGTGTGACGTCGGAGGCGCCCCTTGGAGTACGCCTTCGCGCAGGAAAAGCTCCTTCCAGCCGCCCCGCCTCCACTTATCCTACGTGGCGGCAGGCGAGGTCGCTGACCTGCGGGGCCCAGCCGCAGGTTGCTCGTCGCCCCTGGTCTTCTTCTCCGGCCCGACGCCGGGCGGAGAAAAGCTTCGGCCGCCGGCGCAGCCGTGGCCTGGGGATGCGGGAGGGCCGGCCGAGGTGTCCAGGAGCTCCGGCTCCCCTCCCCGCACCCGAGGGCGGCTGCGAGCACGCCCAAGGAGGGCCACAGCCTCGCCTCCACAGGGAGGCCGTGGCAGCCGCGGGGTCTCCGGCGGCACCACGCCAGGGAGGACTCCCAGGCCAAGGGGAGGACCGGCCCGTCCCTGGGGATTCCCCGAAGAAGGCTCGGGCCTCGAAACAAAGAAGGGGAAGGAGGGAGTGGCCGAAGCGCCCGATCCCGTGCGGCGGTCGGCGGCGGCACTCCGGCTATGGAGGGAGCAGGAGCGCATGAGAAGAAGAGGGGGGATGTCTGGGAGGTGCACGGGAGAGGGGTCAGTCCAGAAGAGGCAAGAGGTGCTCGGGGGGAGGCTTTATATAAGCGCAGCCACGGTGCACCGTGAGCGTCGTCCATGGACGCGCTCGGGCGTGCTCGTGGAGAGAGGAGGAGGGCAGGGGAGGATAAGACCGACAGCCCGGCAGGTTGCGGAAGTCGAGGGGACCTCGGGAGACACGCTCTCTCTGCCCAAGGTCGCCTGGAAGCCTCGGGAGGGCCGAGCTACAGTGCCTTGGTGCACTGTAGCGTGCTCCAGAGCACGTCTTTGGCCGGCATGCTCATGTCTTTGCTTTCCAGGTCGTGTCCCCCAGTGTCTAGTAGTGCTAGGGAGTAGTAAACAAGGGGGAGGCAGTCTTGGATGCTCTGGTGAGCCACTGAAATGAGGAGGGAGGTGAGGAAGAAGGTGAAAACTGCTGTCCAGCAGTGTAACTTGGGGTTTTACCCCCTCCAATAATTGAGCTGAGGCCATAGAGAAATTACTGGGGGGTAGAGGATGATTAGGGGAAGGTGTGGTAGAAATTTGGGGTAAAGGGAAATAGTAAAAGGGGTCCAAACACAGGTTTTGGTAAATGAACAGAAGGTGTTTGATCAGGTTTTGGGGAGGCAAATGACCTCCACTTGACATGGGACTTAACAGGATCAAATGTCACATATAATTAGGCCCCTACACCAAATTTGAGCTCATTTGGGCAAAGTGGCCAATGTAACTTTGTTGAACCCTAGAAATGAACAGAAATGGTTTCACCATGTTGGAGTCAAGCAATTCATCTCCCCTTGATGCACCACTTGGTGTAGCATCATCATTTGGGGTATTGATCATGCCCACAATGTTTGAGGCTCCAGATAAAAAGTTGACAATGTAAAGTTGTTCAAATTTGCATTTGAACAGAAAGGGTTTTGGGGTGATCTGATCAAGTTGCTTTATTCCAAATCTTGTGCCATTTGGTCTAGATGCCTTATTAGGCCATTCTAGCATGTGCACCAAATTTGAGAGCATTTGGACAAGTTTGGCAATGTAGAGTTGCTCAAACTTCAAATATGGAAAGAATGGTTTTGAGGGGATTAGAGAATGTTTCCTTGATCTTCAAGGCATGAGGCTTTGCAGGATCATCAAATATGTCATATATGACATGATAGAATTTTCCTGGAATTTTTGGAGAATATTTCCTTTGTAAATATTTCAAAAGCTTGAAATATCTAGAAAGGGTTTTGGAAGGATTTGTCCAATATTTTGAACATGACCATGTGTTGAAACTCTTATACATGGACAATATATGTCCTATGAGTCTCCCTGAATTTTGGCAAATATTTTTGAAACGCTTAAATAATTTTTCCCTATTAAAGACCATTTCTGGCCTTAAGAAAAAGCTTTTAAATAAAATATAAAAATAACTTTTAAAATTATACTTTTGTCGTTTCTGGGAGTCCTATACCTAATAGGATTCAAATATACTTTTTGAAAGATTTTTCACACCCTAAATAAGGTACTTGCAGTGCAAACCTCAATTCAGGGGTTTTTGGAAAACTAATTTTAGAAAATAACATTTGGCCAAAATATTTTTATAAGAAAATTCTATACTGGTCTATACACATGGCATGATCATTGGGAAAAGGTTTTGGGTCAAGGAGATGAAGTACAAGAGTTGGAGGATTTATTTGATTTTTAGAGCACTAACAAACAGTAGACAAAAGTCAAATCAAGCAAAGTCAAAAACACTCAAAAGTTTTTGCAAATCCACATTTTTAACATGAAAATTAGCTTAAGCAATGTGATATGAAAATCAGGGTGTGACAGACCTACCCCCCTTACAAGAATCTCGTCCCCGAGATTCCCAGACTAGGCGTGGAAAGAAAAGCGGAGTTTTGGATATGGGGTAGTCTTCACTTCTTCTTGTTGGTTCTGCTTCCGAGCGGTGCTCCTTGGAATCTTGAAGTGCTTGATGGTATGGCTTCTTGCTTGATGCCTTCCTTGATGAAGGTTGCTGAGGGGTCTCTTGAATAGGTTAGGTTGGGTTAGCTGTCAAAGGCTCGGTGATCGGTGTCCTTGTGGGCATCGGGCTAGCTAGGAGGTAAGAAGCACTTCCAGAGTGGGGGCTCGTGGAAGATTTGGTGCACGGAGGGTATCTCAGGTGGTAGATCTAGCTGGGGAGCCGTCTACCACATAACTTGCAGTGATCTCAAAGGGTCCAATGAACCTTGGTGCGAGCTTCTCCTTGACGTGGAAACGCTTGGTTCCCTTCAGAGGGGTTACCCGCAGGTACACGTGGTCCCCGATATGGAAACTCATGTTCCGACGGTGAGTGTCAGCATAGCTCTTTTGCCTTGACTTGGCTGCCTCCAAACGTTCTCTGACTAGTTGGACTTGCTCTTCCGCTGCACGGAGAATATCCGGCCCAAAGACTAGTCCTTCTCCAGTCTCTGACCAGTTGAGGGGTGTGCCACATCTGTGTCCGTACAACACCTCAAATGGTGCCATCTAAAGGCTCGACTGGTAACTGTTGTTACAGGAGAACTAGGCAAAATGGGAGACAATCCTCCCACTTGGCTCCATATGTCAAGACACAGGCTCGGAGTCATGACTTCGAGAATCTGATTGACTTGTTCAGTCTGACCTCCGGTCTGTGGGTGGAAAGCCGTGCTGAAAGATATCTTGGTTCCCAAGGCTTCTCGGAACTTCTTCCAGAACCTTGAGGTGAACTGGGTTCCTCGATCTGACACAATCTCCATGGGAATGTTGTGAAGACTTATGATTCGGTCGATGTAGAGAGCTGCCAGCCGGTTGCCATAATAAGTGGTCTTGACAGGAATGGAATGGTCCACCTTGGTCAAATGATCGACTATGACCCAGATAGAGTCATGTCCTCTATTCGACCTTGGTAATCTAGTGATGAAGTCCATTCCGACTTTATCCCACTTCCACTCAGGAACCTTCAGTGGTTGAAGCACTCCGGTGGGTCGCTAATATTCAGCCTTGACCCTTTGGCACACATCACACTTTGCAACATAGGTTGCAAATCTCTCTTTTCATCATGTGCCACCAGAATCGTGCCTTCAAGTCTTGATACAATCTTGGTGTGAGCGTTCCTTCGACACGGAAAAGCTCGGCTCCTTTGAGAGGAGTGGTTTGCAGATACGCCCGGTCTTCAGCGCGGAAGTTTTCTTCTTGATGACAGTGGTCGGTGCAGATCTTCCTTCTTGACAGGGCGGTCTTCAAATGTCTTCTATCCAACTGTCCGTCGCTTCTTCGTCTCCGGGCAAACAAGTAGGCCATCAAATAATGATGTTACCCATCTTGTCCAATTACTCCATGAGGTCTAAGGGGTACGCAAGGTAAGCTGGGGTATTGGTGGTGGTCTCGGTTGAGTATTGCAGAGGCCTTCCTGACTCTGAGTCAAGGCCCGTGGTCAGAATGTGACCAGGTGGTGGCTCGGTGGGGCTTAAGGGTTCAAGGATTCTAGTGAGTGAGTGTACTTATATCATCTTATCCTTAAGCACAGTTTCTGAGATGCCAATAGCTATATCTAGTACTCCAAACGAAAAAGCATCTTCTCGCAGAGACCAACTTCAATCATCACTCATGCCATGCATATCCTCATGACTCTCAAGAGACGGTCTAACAAAATTGCACTAGTCTACGATCCCCAAATCCATATGTACGCCTACCTCTAAAATCCAAAGGTAGATCATACATGCTGCTAAGCTGAAATTAAACTCCAGAATCAAAGCACTCAACCTATTCTTGCAAGGCTCACGATAATGCATCACCAATCTAAGGAAACATGTCATATGCCACTCCAAGATTTTGTTTCCTTCCTATAGATCAACTCCAATAGCCCGGTAATTCCATCAATCTCCACATAATCCAACAAGTCTACAAATCCGATGTCTACGGTGTTCCCACAAGATCTCAAATCCCTATAATCCCCAAATACTCGGAAGGGCTACGCAATACGACAGTATGTCCACCAAATTCCCATCATCCGGGTTAAGTAAACTCCAAGATCACGATTATATAGATCCCCAAATCTATTCCGACAAATAATCCAATCTCCTAGGTTATTGTCCACCGAGAAGCATGGTATCATGATCAAGATCATCGGTCTAAATCCAATTTACTCCGAACCATGCAGACATATCCAGCATCTATACCAACCAGAATCACCAACATAAATCCAAATCTCATGCCCAACGAGAATTCATACATGCTTCCCCAAAGTCATGATCCCACCAATATGAAAACCTCACAATCCATCAAGGTCTCAGATAATCCCTCGAAGTCACTGATATAAACAACCAAGTCATCTGTCCAATATCCTCGAACTGGTCTATCTATGGCATCGTCAGACCTCGTGCTATATTAGGATGAAAAATGTGCTCACTCATCGTGTCCACTAGCTCCTTTACGACCCCAGTGTTGTGCAAGATTACAAAGGCTTAACAGGTTTTCTCGCTTTACCATGGGTTAGGCACATGGTTAAGGATTCGTGCTGGAGTGTCTCGTGAAGTCTCAAAGGGTCTAGGAATGGGGTTACTCGTCTGGAGGGTTAAACATAACACTACTGGGTTGCAATTGATCGTGGAGGTCGTAGCAGAAGTCTTCAGTGCCAGTTGGTTGCCGAGGTAGAATCCTTGGTGCATCTTGTCTTGCGGTCTTCAATTGGGGGGAGAGAGAGAATAGAGGGAAGAAGCAGCGTAGAGGAGGGAAATGCCTAAAGGGGGTTCTATAGTGCAGGTGCAACAAACAGGTGCAAAAAGGGCGAAACAAAAGAAACAGGGCAAGGAAGGTGATATAGCCATGCACTTATTGCCTGGGGCAAAAGTGCGACTTATATCAAAACACAAACGAATAAAAGCAAACAACACACAATCATGGTTCTATTCGAACCATCATATGGACTCGACTGCGCATAGGGGGTACATGACTCATCCTACCCTAGGGGTTCTCGGACTCAGTGTCGTGACTTGTGCCTCGTGCAGTCTTCTGAGCTTCCTCGGATGTTGCTATGCCCCTTGTAGTTGCTTGATGAATGATCCGGGTTGAGCCTGAAGAATCTTCAACAACTTCTCTCCTGATGAGGTGAGGTGGTGAAGGTGCCTCCTTGTAGCTGGCGTTGACTTGGTCTTCACTCGTCTCTTTAATCATGACGATCCCTTGTGCCTCCTGGGACGTCGAGGGTACCAGGTAGGCAATCCATATGTAATAACAAGGCATAATAGAGGTCCAACATGTCGGTTTCGTTGATGAAAGCATCGACACCAAGAGCGGGGGACGAAGAGAACCGTTTTCCTGCTCACTATAGTGAAGCGGACCAAATGGCAAGGTTCTCGTCCACCGGTGGTTGTCGATACAACAACGGTAGTGACATGATTACTCTATTAGCGATGCATATCATGATTTTGCATAACCTATAGCCTGGTCATCATAGGCCAATGTTGCATCGTCTTGGGGGTTCTTGTCAAGGGTGTCCCCCATCTTCTGGGTCTTTATGTCCTCACTCATCGAAGGTGTAGTTTCTGTTGGTATCATCTTGTCGTGGTGTCACCAATCTTGCGTGCAAAAGTGGTGGGTGAGTGTTTGGCAAGGTGCACTCCACGAGGATTACAGAAAATCCGGTGGTCTGGGGCATAAGGGTTCTAGCGACCAAGGTTTTGAAGGGGAGAGATCAAGTATAGCCTAGTTTTCGAAAAACTGAGAAGGGAAGAGAAGTATAGATAGTTTTGAAAACTAATAATAGTTTTGAAAATAGCTTTACCCTAACTAACGACCATGCTAACTAAGGCTTCCTACAGTCAGGATGGCTCTAATACCAGCTCTGTGGGGACCCCGACTCATAAGTCGTCATCACCGAATGTACGTGTACAGTGATCCCAGAGATCAATGCTCACTGAACACACAGAAGCTGAATAACAAGAGTCTTACATCCTTACATACCGTGTTACAAAAATAGGACCATAATGGTCAAGTCTTGAGTATATCATCGCAGCGGAAATCTTCAAAGACAATTGGGACCCATGCCATCTGCCTTAATCCTACAGGCATTCTGACAGGGAAGCGTCCTAGCTCGCATGCTCGTCACCAAGAAATCTTCATCATAACCTGTTCTCTCATGCCTGGACAATAAAATAACCAGTGGCAAGCCAATGAGTACATTGAATGTACTCGCAAGCAACCCAAGTGTGATAACAGAATAATTTATGCAAGGCTCTACTGCTAAATTGGTAGTTTTGCGGAAAGCTAGTTTTTCATATGCAAGTATGATCATCATATAACATGGATATGCATGTGTCTTTAACAAGTATCAGGAGGTCACAGACATCAATATCGAGAAAGAGTTGTAATCAACACATGCACAAGCTCATTGTGACTTCCTCACAATCACATCATCAATATCTCTGAATCGTGTTGTTTCCCAGAAACTTATGGACATAGTCTAAGTAGCACCACCCAACTGTCCTTGACCGCGGACACGGCTATTCAAATAGTTTGACACTCTGAAGAGGTTGCTCACTTTACCCACAAGATCCGGGGAACTTCCGTGTCATCCACGACCCGCGATACCTCAAGTATCCGGGGTAAGCACCCGATCACTATCTTTCCCTAGACGACACTAATATGGAGTCCACTCGATTGGTAACAGCCCCGTGCCAAACATTTCACATCTCAAGGTTTGTGGAGACTCGCTCCGATATTCATCACATACCACTGACACGGGGTACCAACGGTGTGTCCGGTGCCCTGTAAAGACAGTCATGGCCGCCTATCCAAGCGCGACCCCGTCCCGAGAGTGACCTCATGTCACCCCCGTCACTAGTAATGCGGGCACCATGCTAGTATCAACCTAGGTAATCAATAATGCCCTTTCCCATATAAGGGTAGAGTGGTTGCGCATGTTTGGTTGGGACGGTAGTCACACATAAATCTAATCCATCTCTGTAAACAACACTTTCGTCGAGCCTCGGCACACTACTTCTTCACCAAGTAGTGCCCTAGCTCCTCATCAACTCCCAGGGGCATTACTGGCACCCACTGGGTCATTTGCAAGTATGTCATACCACACTTGTTTCACTCAATGCATAACCCCGACCCATTTTGCGTAGCCAACTACTATAGCATACATCTATCTACTCCCACCCACATAACCCTCATAGGAAGGTAGGGTCATGTTTGATGCAAGTTTCAACAGTAAAGTAACAGGGGTAGCAACCAAAGTGGTTTCCACCTCAACATGATTCCGATGCATTGAATAATAAGGTGCTATGAGACATGCATAAAAAGGTTTCCTGAACATGGTCAAAGGGCTGCTTGCCTTATTCTTCCGAGTCTTCAAACCTTCTGGTCCATCTCCGAGTACTTCGTTTATTTCGTCAACTAACGATGGAAACAATCATAATAAGCAACACAATCAAAGCAACAATAAAAGTGCTCTAAAAATAGGAGTTGGACTTTTCTAGGATACCTCTGGTCATATTAGAAATGACCAAGGTGGTTTCATAGGTGTTGGATCAATAGGTAGTTTGGAACATTTCAATATGATGGAACCAAAGGGTTTATGGATTTGGAAGAAGTATACAGAAATATTTTCTTGAATGATGAGCCAAGGCACCCATCAACAAGTCATGATTTTAGAAGTATCTAGGAGTTGGTTTCAATGGATTTGGAATTCAAATGAATTTCCTAGGATTTTGCAAAGCTGATAAATATGAAGAAATGGCTCAATATTTGGTGGGGTACAGAAAGTATTAATAAAAATGTTCCAAAACTAAGTTTGGACCTGACAAGCATCTAGGAACTTGAATCACTGCATTTGGATCAAGATTGAGCTCTCTGTGATTTTCTAAAGTTCATCACAGAAATGAAATAAAGACATTTGATAAATATTTGTGTAGGGAAAGTTACTGGAATATTGTGCATGCTGCACCATGTGATAGAGCATGATTTATGGAGCCATAGGAAATTTGAACCATGCAATTTGGAGTTCATTTGAATTATCTAGGCATTTTTGAAGTTGGCAGAATAAAGAAAAAGAAAAAGAATAACGGTTCAACCTCATACAGTGCACAGGGCGAGGGATGGCTGCACAACGACTGGGCCGGCCCACCAATTCGGCCGCGCACAGGAGGGGGGGTGTGACGTCGGAGGCGCCCCCTTGGAGTGCGCCTTCGCGCTGGAAAAGCGCCTTCCAGCGGCCCCGCCTCCACTTATCCTACGTGGCGGCAGGCGAGGTCGCTGACCTGCGGGGCCCGACCGCAGGTAGCTCATCGCCCCTGGTCTTCTTCTCCGGCCCGACGCCGGGCGGGGAAAAGCTTCGGCTGCCGGCGCAGCCGTGGCCTGGGGATGCGGGAGGGCCGGCCGAGGTGTCCAGGAGCTCCGGCTCCCCTCCCCGCACCGGAGGGCGGCTGCGAGCCCGCCCAAGGAGGGCCACAGCCTCGCCTCCACAGGGAGGCCGCGGCGGCCGCGGGGTCTCCGGCGGCACCACGCCAGGGAGGACTCCCAGGCCAAGGGGAGGACCGGCCCGTCCCTGGGGATTCCCTGAAGAAGGCTCGGGCCTCGAAACGAAGAAGGGGAAGGAGGGAGTGGCCGAAGCGCCCGATCCCGTGCGGTGGTCGGCGGCGGCACTCCGGCTATGGAGGGAGCAGGAGCGCATGAGAAGAAGAGGGGGGATGTCTGGGAGGTGCACGGGAGAGGGGTGAGTCCAGAAGAGGCAAGAGGTGCTCGGGGGGAGGCTTTATATAAGCGCAGCCACGGTGCACCGTGAGCGTCGTCCATGGACGCGCTCGGGCGTGCTCGTGGAGAGAGGAGGAGGGCAGGGGAGGATAAGACCGACAGCCCGGCAGGTTGCGGACGTCGAGGGGACCTCGGGAGACACGCTCTCTCTGCCCAAGGTCGCCTGGAAGCCTCGGGAGGGCCGAGCTACAGTGCCTTGGTGCACTGTAGCGTGCTCCAGAGCGCGTCTTTGGCCGGCATGCTCATGTCTTTGCTTTCCAGGCCGTGTCCCCCAGTGTCTAGTAGTGCTAGGGAGTAGTAAACAAGGGGGAGGCAGTCTTGGATGCTCTGGTGAGCCACTGAAATGAGGAGGGAGGTGAGGAAGAAGGTGAAAACTGCTGTCCAGCAGTGTAACTTGGGGTTTTACCCCCTCCAATAATTGAGCTGAGGCCATAGAGAAGTTACTGGGGGGTAGAGGATGATCACGGGAAGGTGTGGTAGAAATTTGGGGTAAAGGGAAATAGTAAAAGGGGTCCAAACACAGGTTTTGGTAAATGAACAGAAGGTGTTTGATCAGGTTTTGGGGAGGCAAATGACCTCCACTTGACATGGGACTTAACAGGATCAAATGTCACATATAGTTAGGCCCCTACACCAAATTTGAGCTCATTTGGGCAAAGTGGCCAATGTAACTTTGGTGAACCCTAGAAATGAACAGAAATGGTTTCACCATGTTGGAGTCAAGCAATTCATCTCCCCTTGATGCACAACTTGGTGTAGCATCATCATTTGGGGTATTGATCATGCCCACAAAGTTTGAGGCTCCAGATAAAAAGTTGACAATGTAAAGTTGTTCAAATTTGCATTTGAACAGAAAGGGTTTTGGGGTGATCTGATCAAGTTGCTTTATTCCAAATCTTGTGCCATTTGGTCTAGATGCCTTATTAGGCCATTCTAGCATGTGCACCAAATTTGAGAGCATTTGGACAAGTTTGGCAATGTAGAGTTGCTCAAACTTCAAATATGGACAGAATGGTTTTGAGGGGATTAGAGAATGTTTCCTTGATCTTCAAGGCATGAGGCTTTGCAGGATCATCAAATATGTCATATATGACATGATCAAATTTCCCTGGATTTTTTGGAGAATATTTCCTTTGTAAATATTTCAAAAGCTTGAAATATCCAGAAAGGGTTTTGGAAGGATTTGTCCAATATTTTGAACATGACCATGTGTTGAAACTCTTATATATGGACAATATATGTCCTATGAGTCTCCTTGAATTTTGGCAAATATTTTTGAAATGCTTAAATAATTTTTCCCTATTAAAGACCATTTCTGGCCTTAAGAAAAAGCTTTTAAATAAAATATAAAAATAACTTTTAAAATTATACTTTTGTGGTTTCTGGGAGTCCTATACCTAATAGGATTCAAATATACTTTTTGAAATATTTTTCACACCCTAAATAAGGTACTTGCAGTGCAAACCTCAATTCAGGGGTTTTTGGAAAACTAATTTTAGAAAATACCATTTGGCCAAAATATTTTTATAAGAAAATTCTATACTACTCTATACACATGGCATGATCATTGGGAAAAGGTTTTGGGTCAAGGAGATGAAGTACAAGAGTTGGAGGATTTATTTGATTTTTAGAGCACTAACAAACAGCAGACAAAAGTCAAATCAAGCAAAGTCAAAAACACTCAAAAGTTTTTGCAAATCCACATTTTTAACATGAAAATTAGCTTAAGCAATATGATATGAAAATCAGGGTGTGACAGGATGTTTCCTTGATCTTCAAGGCATGAGGCTTTGCAAGATCATCAAATATGTCATATATGACATGATAGAATTTCCCTGGAATTTTTGGAGAATATTTCCTTTGTAAATATTTCAAAAGCTTGAAATATCCAGAAAGGGTTTTGGAAGGATTTGTCCAACATTTTGAACATGACCATGTGTTGAAACTCTTATATATGGACAATATATGTCCTATGAGTCTCCCTAAATTTTGGCAAATATTTTTGAAATGATTAAATATTTTTTCCCTATTAAAGACCATTTCCGGCCTTAAGAAAAAGCTTTTAAATAAAATATAAAAATAATTTTTAAAATTATACTTTTGTGGTTTCTGGGAGTCCTATACCTAATAGGATTCAAATATACTTTTTGAAAGATTTTTCACACCCTAAATAAGGTACTTGCAGTGCAAACCTCAATTCAGGGGTTTTTGGAAAACTAATTTTAGAAAATACCATTTGGCCAAAAATATTTTTTATAAGAAAATTCTATACTGGTCTATACGCATGGCATGATCATTGGGAAAAGGTTTTGGGTCAAGGAGATGAAGTATAAGAGTTGGAGGATTTATTTGATTTTTAGAGCACTAGCAAACAGCAGACAAAAGTCAAATCAAGCAAAGTCAAAAACACTCAAAAGTTTTTGCAAATCCACATTTTTAACATGGAAATTAGCTTAAGCAAAGTGACAAGAAAATCAGGGTGTGACAGAGCTACCCCCCTTACAAGAATCTCGTCCCCGAGATTCCCAGACTAGGCGTGGAAAGAAAGGCGGAGTCTTGGATACGGGGTAGTCTTCACTTCTCCTTGTTGGTTCTGCTTCCGAGCGGTGCTCCTTGGAATCCTGAAGTGCTTGATGGTATGACTTCTTGCTTGATGCCTTCCTTGATGGAGGTTGCTGAGGGGTCTCTTGCATAGGTTAGGTTGGGTTAGCTGTCAAAGGCTCGGTGATCGATGTCCTTGCGGGCATCGGGCTAGCTAGGAGGTAAGAAGTACTTCCAGAGTGGGGGCTTGTGGAAGATTTGGTGCACGTAGAGTATCTCAGGTGGTAGATCTAGCTGGGGAGCCGTCTACTACATGACTTGCAGTGATCTCAAAGGGTCCGATGAACCTTAGTGCGAGCTTCCCCTTGACGTGGAAACGCTTGTTTCCCTTCAGAGGAGTTACCCGCAGGTACACGTGGTCCCCGATATGGAAACTCATGTTCCGACGGTGAGTGTCAGCATAGCTCATTTGCCTTGACTTGGCTGCCTTCAACGCTCTCTGACTAGTTGGACCTGCTCTTCCGCTGCGCGGAGAATATCCGGTCCAAAGACTAGCCCTACTCCGGTCTCTGACCAGGTGAGGGGTGTGCGACATCTGCGTCCGTAGAACACCTCAAATGGTGCCATCAGAAGGATCGACTAGTAACTGTTGTTATAGGAGAACTCGGCAAAAAGGGAGACAATCCTTCCACTTGGCTCCATATGCCAAGACACAGGCTCGGAGCATGACTTCAAGAATCTGATTGACTCGCTCAGTCTGACCTTCGGTCTGTGGGTGGAAAGCCGTGCTGAAAGATACTTGGTTCCCAAGGCTTCTTGGAACTTCTTCCAGAACCTTGAGGTGAACTGGGTTCCTTGATCTGACACATTCTCCTTGGGAACGCCGTGAAGACTTACGATTTGGTCGATGTAGAGAGCTGCCAGCCGGTTGCCATCATAAGGGGTCTTGACAGGAATGAAATGGGCCACCTTGGTCAAATGATTGACTATGACCCAGATAGAGTCATGTCCTCTATTCGACCTTGGCAATCCAGTGAAGAAGTCCATTCCGACTTTATCCCACTTACACTCGGGAACCTTGAGTGGTTGAAGCAATCCAGCGGGTCGCTGGTATTCAGCTTGACCCTTTGGCACACATCACACTCTGCAACATAGGTTGCAATTTTTCTTTTCATCTCGTGCCACCAGAATCGTGCCTTCAAGCCTTGATATAATCTTGGTGTGAGCGTTCCTTTGGAAGGAGTGGTTTGCAGATACGCCCGGTCTTCGACGCGGAAGTTTACTTCTTGATGACGGTGGTCGGTGTAGATCTTCCTTCTTGACAGGGCGGTCTCCAAATGTCTTCTATCAAGCTGTCCGTCTCTTCTTTGTCTTCGGGCAGATAAGTAGGCCATCAAATAATGATGTTACCCAACTTGTCCAATTACTGCATGAGGTCTAAGGGGTACGCAAGGTAAGCTGAGGTATTGGTGGTGGTCTCGGTTGAGTATTTGCAGAGGCCTTCCTGACTTAGAGCGAAGGCCCGTGGTCAGAATCTGACCAGGTTGTGGCTCGGTGGGGCTTAAGGGTTTCAAGGATTCTAGTGAGTGAGTGAACTTATATAATCTTATCCTTAAGCACAGTTTCTGAGATGCCAATAGCTCTATCTAGTACTCCGAACGAAAAAGCAGCCTCTCGCATAGACCAACTTCAATCACCACTCATGCCATGCACATCCTCATGACTCTCAAGAGACGGTCTAACGAAATTGTACTTGTCTACGATCCCCAAATCCATATGTACGTCTACCCCTAAAAATCCATGGGTAGGTCACACATGCAGCTAAGCTTGAATTAAACTCCACAATCCAAGCACTCAACCTATTCTTGCAAGGCTCACGATAATGCATCTCTATTTTAAGGAAACATGTCATATGCCACTCCAAGATTTGTTTCCTACCTATAGATCAACTCCAATAGCCCGGTAATCTCCATCAATCACCACATAATCCAACAATTCCACAAATCCGATGTCTACGTTGTTCCACAAGATCTCAAGTTCCTATGATATCCAAACACTGGGAAGGACTATGCATCACGACAGTAAGTCCACCAAATTCTCATCATCCGGGTCAAGTAACTCCAAGATCACGATTAAATAGATCCCTAAATCAACTCCGACAAATAGTCCAATCTCCTAGGTTATTGTCCACCGAGAAGCATGATATCATAATCAGGATCATAGGCCTAAATCCAATCTTACTCCGAACCATGCAGACATATCCAGCATCTATACCAACCAGAATCACCTACATAAATCCAAATCTCATGTCCAACGGGCACTCCTACATGCTTCCCCAAAGTCATGATCCCAACAATATGAAATCTCACAATCCACCAAGGTCTCAGATAATTCCTCGAAGTCACTGATATAATCCTCCAAGTCATCTGTCCAATATCCTCGAACTGGTCTATCTATGGCATCGTCAGACCTCGTGCTATATTAGGATGAAAATATGCTCACTCATCGTGTCCACTAGCTCCTTTACGAACCCAGTGTTGTGTAAGGTTACAAAGGCTTAACTGGTTCTCTTGCTTTACCATGGGTTAGGCACATGGTTAAGGATTCGTGATGGAGTGTCTTGTGAAGTCTCAAAGGGTCTAGGAATGGGTTTCTAGTCTGGAGGGTTAAACATAATTCTACGGGGTTGCAATTGGCCACGGAGGTTGTGGCAGTAGTCTTCAGTGCCAGTTGGTTGCCGAGGTAGAATCCTTGGTGCATCTTGTCTTGCGGGTCTTCAGCTGGGAAGAGAGAGAATAGAGGGAAGAAGCAGCGTAGAGGAGGGAAATGCCTAAAGCGGGTTTTTATAGTGAAAGAACAAACAACCAAGTGCCGTAAAGGCCACACACATTTGTTAAGATAAGATAGGTGATATAGTCGCGTACATGCTGCCCAAGGCAAAAGTGCGACTTATATCGAAAACACAAGCAGATAAGGACAAGCAACACATGACATGGTTTCATATGAACCGCTACATAGACTCGACTTCGCATAAGGGGGTACACGACTCATCCTATCCTAGGGGTCCTCGGATTGACAGTCGTGAGGAGGAAGGCCTTTAGTCTTCAGCTCTGTGGGTCTTCCGGTGGCTTGACAGATGGCTGCTTGCTGGGGCACATCCTTCTGATATGCCCGAGCTCACCACACTCGTAACATATGTGATGGAAGCAAAGAGGTTGTTATCCCGTCTTGGGTCTTGTTTCTGGTGGCCTGACGTTGGTCCTTCATGACGTAGATATGGTAGTCTAGCCTTATGCCTTCTTCGCGGGGTCCGATGGCGAGCTCCTTGAAGCTCTTTGATCTGTTGCTTCTGATTAGCAATGTAGACTTGTAGGGCAGTAATTTGTTGTTCCCGCTCGATCACCTTCTTCTTCTCGAGGCAGTGGAGATGTAGAAGTGAAGGGAAATCCTCGCGGGACTTGAGGAATTCTTCCATGAGGTTGCACAGAAGATAATCGGCTGTGTGGGCGAAGCGGGTCTGGAGCTTGAGAGTTGGGTCTTCATCTCCTGGGGGAATCATGGCCTGCGAGGTGGTTCATGTTCCGCTTTTGCTGGGCAGGTAACAAGTAGCCCGACCTTCCTTCATTTCTGGGAGGAGATCTTGAAGGCGAAGAAGGGCTTCGTAGGCCACTTGCTGTATGGCCAGATCCTTAGTGGGCATAGGTGGTCCGATAAAGAACCAGCCTTGAGGTGAGGTCTTGGCAGGTACAATCACTTTGGCATAGAATTCCGTCTTGAATTCACCATTGTCTAGTTCGTGCAGGGTGTACATCGGCTCCAAAGGATAGTGGCATTGTTGGAGGCAGTCCCTTAGGAGTGGTGGAAATCCGATCATGAGGAGTCTCGTGGGGGCGACGGCCATCTACAAGGAGGTTAGAGAAGAGTCAATATGACAAGAGTTGCTACGACAAGCGCAAAAGGTTGTCACTGCTGAATAGTTCAGAAGGGGAGAGAAGTGGAATAAGTCTCGCAAGTGATTTGGAGGTCTCGGGGTCTAGCCCTTGGAGCTGGCGTTGACTTGATCTTCTCTTGTCTCTTTAATCATGACGATCCCTTGTGCCTTCTGGGACGTCGAGGGTACTAGGTAGGCAATCCATATGCAAATAACAAGGCGTAATAGAGGTCCAATATGTCGATTTCGTTGATGAAAACATCGACACCAAGAGCGGGGGATGAAGAGAACCGTTTTCCTGCTCACTATAGTGAGGCGGACTAAATGGCGAGGTTCTCATCCACCGGTGGTTGTCGATACAACAACGGTAGTGACAGGATTACTCTATTAGCGATGCATATCATGATTTTGCATAACCTATAGCCTGGTCATCATAGGCCAATGGTGCATCGTCTTGGGGCACCGTCAAGGGTGTCACCATCTTCTGGGTCTTCATGTCCTCATCCATCGAGGATGTAATTTCTGTTGGTACCGTCTTGTCGTGGTGTCACCAGTCTTGCGTGCAAAAGTGGTGGGTGAGTGTTTGGCAAGGTGCACTCCACGAGGATTACAGAAAATCCAGTGGTCAGGGGCATTGGGGTTTTAGCGACCAGGGTTTTGAAGGGGAAGATATCAAGTATAGCCTAGTTTTCGAAAAACTGAGAAGGGGAGAGAAGCATAGATAGTTTTGAAAACTAGTAGTAGTTTTTGGAAATAGTTTTACCCTAACTAACGACCATGCTAACTAAGGCTTCCTACAGTCAGGATGGCTCTGATACCAGCTCTGTGGGGACCCCGACTCATAAGTCGTGATCACCGAATGCACGTGTACAGTGATCCCAGAGATCAATGCTCACTGAACACACAGAAGCTGAATAACAAGAGTCTTACATCCATACATACCGTATTACATAAATAGGACCATTATGGTCAAGCCTTGAGTATATCATCGCAGCGGAAATCTTCAAAGACAACTGGGACCCATGCCATCTGCCTTAACCCTACAGGCATTCTGACTGGGAAGCGTCCTAGCTCGCATGCTCATAACCAAGAAATCTTCATCATAACCTCTTCTCTCATGCCTGGCCAATAAAATAACCAGTGGCAAGCCAATGAGTACTTTGTATGTACTCGCAAGCAACCCAAGTGTGATAATAGAAAAATTATGCAAGGCTCTACTGCTTGGTTGGCAGTTTTGCGGAAAGCTAGTTTTTCATATGCAATTATGAACAACATATAACAAGGGCATGCATGTGTTTGTAACAATTATCAGGAGGTCACAGACATCAATATCGAGAAAGAGTTGTAATCAACTCATGCTCAAGCTCATTGTGACTCTCTCACAATCACATCAACAATACCATCATACCGTGTTGTTTCCCAGAAACTTATGGACATAGTCTAAGTAGCACCACCCAACTGTCCTTGACCGCGGACACGGCTATTCGAATAGTTTGACACTCTGCAGAGGTTGCGCACTTTACCCACAAGATCCGTGGAACTTCCGTGTTGTCACATCCCTAGTTAGCATTTGCATTAGGACCTAGCTAGATTGTGCATCCATTTACTTTTCAAAGAAACTGGAAATGGGATTAATAGAAACCCCAGCACCCCTCTCCTAACAACTAGGGTTTTATAAAATATTTTCCAATGTACCCAAAATGCCCTTCAAAAATGTTCATAATTTCTGCCTTGGTCTTAAACCTCTGCCAAAAATGGTGCACAATTTTCTAGGACACTCTAGGGCTTTGGATTAAATCATATGGTATTTGTATTTGGGCATTTAAATACTTAAAAATATTTTAAATGCTCAAATAATCATGAACTATAATGTTTCCTACTGTTCATATTATATATAGTGGGCATGACAAGTTTCATGAGTTATAAAAATGTTTTGGCATTTTTATTAATTGAACAAACTGCAAAAGAATTGAAACAGAAAAGTAAATAGGAAAAAAATAGGAAGAACAGTTTTACCTGAGCCCACTTACCTGCTGGCCCAGACGGCCCAGCCCACCAGGGGCATCCCCGTCTTCTTCGTCGCGCCAGCGCATGAAGCAGCTCGGTGTCGAGCGCCGCCGACGCGCCGGCCACCTCCTGCCTGCCTGGCTGGCCCCTCGAACCTCTGGATGGACTAGGACGACGCCACGCGGACCCTCGACCGTTTCCCCTCTCCCCGTGTCTTTCCCCCTCCTCTCTCCCCTCCGCCGAGCTCCCCCGAGCGAGCTCGTCGCCGTCGATCACTGCCACCGCGCCCTACGCCACTCCCTCGCCTCCCCGACGCACCACTAGCTCCGCCGCATCGCCCCGAAGCTCCCCGCCGACCCACATGACGCCAGAAGCCCCGCAACGCCCTCCCCGCCGTCATCTTCAACCTTCGGCACCGGAGATCGCCGCCGCCCGTACGCCGTCGTCCGACCTTCCCCGAGCTCGCTTCGACGCCCTCTGCGACCGCTGTGAGCTCACGCTTCGAACCCCCCTCTCCACAGGCCCGTTTATGCCTTGTAGCCGCCGCCCCCTTTGCTGACCGAAGATCACCGCCGCCGGCCAACTCGTCGCCGTGGCCATAGGCACCGTGCCTCGTGGCTGAGCACGCCATTAGGATCAGTAGATCACCAGCAAGCTAGTGCCAGCATTAACTCCTCCTACCGTGCACCACAACACCATCCCGGCCAATTCCGCGCGAGCACCGCTGCGGACGAGCTCGTCGCCGTCAACTCCGGCGACCTTTCGTCCAACCAGTGGCACCGTTGGATGCGGTGCATCACCAGGAGCACACAGAGCCCATCCGCGCGGCAAATGGTTGCCGGAACAAGGATTCCGACGAGTCACCGCCGTGCGAAATGGTCGCCACCGGCCAAACTCCGGCGTGCTGACGTGGCCTGTTGTTTAGGAGCTAACAGTAATTAGATTAACCACCACAGTCACTGACAGTGGGCCCCCTTTGTTTAGTCAAACCCAGTCAACCCTGGTAATGACCGGAATTAGCTCCTGAGACACTGACATGAGGGACCCACCGGTCAGGTTTGACTTGGACCGGCCCTGTTGACTGCCTGACGTCAGCATGATGTCATGCTGACGCAGTAAAGGTTTTTTTGGGATTTTTAGATTTATAAATAATTCAGGAAATTCCAGAAAATACCCAAAACTTCTAAAAATCATATAAAATCAACCATAGCTCAGATGGAAAAGATTTATATATGAAAAATGATCAGAAAAATCCAATCTTTCCAATGGCACTGGTTTCATGCATGTTTGAACAAGTTAACTTGCTGTATACATCAAAAACATGATAATGCACTTATTTAAATAATAGTTTGAGCTCCAATTTGAATCCTTGATTCAAATAGGTTCAAACCCTTCTGATTTTAGTTGCATTAGCCAACACACATGCATCTTACCATGACATGAGCATGCATCATATTGTTGCATTTGTTTGTTAATGATTGTATCGCCGGTATTCTCTGTGTTAGGTCCTGCTCCCGAGGATACTGTCGCGTATCCAGTTGAAGAGCAGTACCCGACAACCACCTTGTCAGGCAAGCAATCATTGATCATTCCGATACAAACCCAATCTTCTCGCTCCTGCTCTCTTTTACTGCATTAAGGCAACAGCGTGTGAACTGCTACTTGCTGCGGTAGTTGAACCCTAGTCCCTTGCATGACCTGTCATTGCCACAGTAAATAGTTGAAACCCACTAGCATGTGTAGGAGTTGATTGAGCCATGTGATGTGTGATCCACCATGCTATTTGTTTATGTTGCCTGCTATGCTTAGAGTTGTGTCTGGTCTGGTTCATCTGGGTGATGGATCAGAGTGAAATGATCATACCGATAAAGAGAAGGAAGTGTGGAATACGCTTGGTAAAGGTATCGATGAAAGGCCATGTAGGAGTACATGGTGGGTTGTTTCATTGGAATCTTCCATAGGACCTGAGATCTGTATGTGTGGTTCAAGTTATAGCTACTACCACACATTGGGATCCTTAATTGACCCTCTTGGCTTATTAATTACCCTTGATCTCTGTCCAGGAGTTGCAACTTGTTTCTGGTGTTTATAGCTTATTGGAGGTCGTGCACAACGCTGACCCTCGGGGTGGGTTGTGATGCGACAGGTACGTGGCACGGTGTACCGGTTGCCCGTTTGGTAACTCGGGAACCCTGTACACATCGTTTGGGGCCGTGAGCGACACCCCGGCCGGATCTCCCCACGGATGGAACCCAAATAGGCGATAAACTTGAGTAGTTAGTCAGGTCGTGGCCGACACCCCCGCTGGGCTTCCGCGTGAAGCTTGCCGAGTACACGCCGAGTAAACGGCGATAAGTGGTGAAAGCGTGTGTGAAGAAGTACACCCCTGTAGGGTTATCAAACTATTCGAATAGCCGTTGTTCGCGGTACGGACTACTTAGTTGCTCTTACAGTTCATAGACAAGTTGATGGATACTACTAAAAGCCTCAAGATAAGTGTGAGTGCCATGGATGGCCCTTCCGTAGGATGACGGAAGAGGATCCTCGGTAGTGTATTGATGTGGTGAGTAGAGGACTCGTGTTCGTAATAACATCTTGCAATCTGTTGAGAGTTGTAGTATAGGTTAGCCAAGGTCAAAGCTGGCATTCTGCAATGAACTCCACTACCCCCCCTTGATAATGTTGCATGTATGATAGGTTCTGTGGTAAGACTTGCTGAGTACATTTGTACTCATGTTTGCTTAATAACTGTTGCAGAGGAGAACCCTGCCCCTGCTGATGGGTTCTACATAGACGTTGACGTCGACGAGTAGCTTGACACCCAGACGGAGATCTGGAGCTTGTGAAGGGCCTTGTAGATAGTCAGGCTACACCAAGCCTGTTTTATTTTCTAAGTTGTCTGTACTCAGACATGTAGCTTCCGCTTGTGCTTGTATGACTGTATGACGTGAGTGTTGGGTCATGTGACCCCTACCTGTATGGATATGTTATGTATGGCTCTTGGAGCCTTTTAAATAAAGTACTTTGAGTCATAGAGTTCTGTTGTGATGCAATGTTGTATTTGCACATATTGAGCATATTGCGTGTATGTTTGAAATGCTTGGTATGTGTGGGATCCGACACCTAGTTGTTTTCCTTTGGTAGCCTACCTTACAGGGAAATGCCTCCTAGTCCAATGAGCCTTGGTAGCTTGCTACTGCTCGGAACACGTAGGCTGGCCGGCATGTGTCCTTCTTCGTTCCTGTGTCTGTCCCTTAGGGGAAATGTCACGTGTTGTTCCTTTAAGTCCATGTAGCTTGCTACGACTTGGGTTCATACGTTGATGACCGACACGTTCGTTGCTGGGTCATGGATGCTTGTCTCTGTAATTTAGTGCCACTTTTGGTTTATAACTAGCCATGTCGGCCCGGGTTCTTTGTCATATAGATGCTAGCGACACTATCATATACGTGTGCCAAAATGCGCAAACGGTCCCGGGCCAGGTAAGGTGGCACCCGTGGGGTTACCGTGCGTGAGGCCGCAAAGTGATATGACGTGTTACAGCTAGATCGGTGTGACTTAGGATCGGGGTCCTGACAGCGTTGGCATCAGAGCTCGACTGCCTGTAGGTTTCTCAAGCCAAACTGGTCGATGTTGAGTCTAGAAAAATTCTTAGTTATATGTAGGGGAATTGATTGTGGAAGGGAACGTAAGGCTCTTTTTACTCCTTTACCTTATGCCCTTCTGATCTGAGTCAGTCTATTCTTTCTACGGGGATTTAGGACTAGGCCTCTTATCCTTACTAGGTTCACGTGTTACTAATCCGTAGACTCTTAGGATTGTTGGTTTCAAGCCTCAGTTCGGTTTCTATCCTTTTAGTATGATGATTGTTGGACCGGAACCTTGATATGGATTGATGAGTGGCTATGCTATCATTTGTATGATGTCTCAAATCTTTGTTTGAGCATTTACAGTTGTTATGCTGCCCGATTTCTTCCAGAAACACTAATGCCTTTGCATTATTCCGTGTTTAAGATGTCTGGCCGCATCCCTCACCAAGTGGTTCGTTTGACTCGGTGCATTAATGTGCCCGGTCACACGGCCATGGTAGTCCGTGTGCTTACTGAGACCGGTTATCGTTGGTATCCTGAATACACCGTGGAGGAACAGTACCGGGATTTCAATCAGAGTCAGTATTTCTGCACAGTCCGGATATACCCCTCATATCCCGGAGCTAATGATCCCATCCATTGGTCTTATGGACTCGGGATTACCATCGAGATGCCAGTGCAGGATGCCGCTTATTCGATGATGACCATTCTCCGTGCTAGGCATGCCCTGCCACTGAACACTGAGTTCTGTTACATGCCAGCCTCACTTCCCGGAGAGGAAGGCTACTACACTGGTCTGTATACTGATGCTGCTCATGAAGAGCCACTGCTTCAGACTACTGTTCAGATGTTGGAGGATAGGGACCGTGAGGTCCGTGCCCTCCGAATGGAGGTGTATAACACCCGAGCCGCCCATTGGACTACTTTAACACGGCTTGCACCTGCTGTGCACGCCGGATATCTGGACATGCGGGATTTGTACCCCGTGCGAACTCGTCTGCCTGATCGCATGGATTGGCGTGACGTTGGGGGTATTACACCTCCACGTGGGCGTCGGTTACCACCAGCATCGGGACCAAGACCACACCCATGCCCCTACGGTCCACAGCCTTCGAGTGCTCGCGAGTTCCAAGATCCATCTGTTCCACTTCCAGGCTACGGTGGTAACCTTTACGAGGATTACTACGCGAATGTCTGAGCTAGGCCGTGGTTGTAGTAGTATTGTAGTAGTTGTATTTCCACAGTCCTGCGCATCTTGTGGAATATGACTTAGTGTGTACTGAATTCCGGAGGTGTAGTTAAATAATGTATAGGAGCTTGGAATGCCTCTGATGGGATGTATCGTCTTTCACCGCAGTTGTACTTTAGCCTTGGCTTGTACTAAACTTTGTATGGTGTGTATAACCACTGGTGTATATATAGCAGTTTCTATATTACCATGTCGTACGGATGAACATCTTTGCATTCCGTGTCATCCATTACATTCTGCACTTCTATGTCAAATTTTTGCCATCCTTGTCTAAACCGTTGTTTTGTTTTCCTAGGATGGTCAACACTCGCAACACTCCTGCTGCTCAGGAGCAGGGTGAGGCTAGTGGGGCTAGAGATGGGAATCTGCCCAAGCCACCCTCCTTGGCGGAAGTTATGCTTGAAGCAGAACGGAACAACAGAGAGACCAACCGTCTGCTGGAACGCATAGAGCAGAACACTGGGTTCCTGTCAGAGGAATGACGTGGTGTCAATCCACGATTTTATCAAGATGTGTCCACCGAAGTTCCATCACTCCACTGAACCTCTGGATGCTGATGATTGGCTACGTATTATTACCCACAAGCTACACTCTGCCCGTGTGGCCGAAGCTGACAAGGTTATCTACGCCGCCTACCATCTTGAGGGCCCTGCCAGTCTTTGGTGGGAAAACTTTGAAGCTATGCGTCCTGCTGGCCAAGTCACTACCTGGGTTGAATTCAGTGAGGCATTCCGTGAACACCACATTCCGGAAGGTCTCATGGATCGCAAGCGGGAGGAATTCTGCAATTTCACCCAGGGCCGTTTAACTGTGGATGGCTACAGTCGCGAGTTTGGTAACCTGGCACGCTATGCACCTGAGGAAGTATCCATCGATGCCAAGAAGCAGGCGAGGTTCCGCAAGGGACTCAGCCCTGAACTCCGCCGAGATCTACGTCTGCACGAGTGCACTTCCTTCCAGAAGTTGGTAAACAAGGCTATCGGTGCTGAAACAGGCCAGACCGACTTCGAGGCCACCTGCAAGCATACTCGAGACTTTGGTTCCTCATCCGGCTCTGGCTCTCACAAGCGCCGTGTCTGGGTTCCTAACACTGCTCTGCCACCCAAGTACACACCGAGGCCATCCTATGAGGCGCCTCGCCCGACTCAACAGTTTGCACCTGCTAAGACCTATGGAGGACCACCTTCCAACTTTGCTCCACGCACCACCACTGTGACATGTTTCAAGTGTGGAGAACCGGGACACTACATGCGTGATTGTCCCCAGAACCAGCCAGGAAAAACCGTTGGCCGTGGTAAGCCAACCGGCAAGGTGAATTATGTCAAGCCAATCCCCACTGCACGTGGTCATGTCAACTATGTCTCTGCTGAGGAAGCTCATGAGGATCCTAACGTCGTCCTTGGTACGCTTCTCGTCAACTGCCATCCGGCATCTGTTCTTTTGGATACTGGAGCATCCCATTCGTTCATATCTAAGAGCTATGCTCGATTGCACAACATGACTTTTTGTGACATGCCTACTTCCATGGTTATTCAAACTCCTGGTTCAAAGTGGCAAACCTCTAGGGTAAGCCATGGAAATGAAATCCTTGTCGATAGACTTGTTTTCCTTGCATCACTAATCGCTCTCAAGTCCTCGGACATAAACATCATTTTGGGTATGGATTGGATGACAACTCATTACGCCAAAATTGATTGCTTTACTAGGACCGTTCAACTTACAGATCCATCCGGCAAGATAGTTAATGTCTTGACCCGAATGGCTGAGCGTCAGCTCTACTCTCTTAATGCCAGCCCTCTACCAGAACTCGAAGATATCCCGGTAGTCCGTGACTTCCCGGATGTTTTTCCAGAAGAACTGCTAGGAATTCCACCTGACAAAGATGTCGAGTTCGTGATAGATCTTATCCCTGGAACTGTCCCAATCTCTAGGAGACCTTATAAGATGGCACCACTAGAATTAGCTAAGCTAAAGAAACAACTCGATGAGTCCTTGCAAAAGGGTTTCATCCGTCCTAGTTCTTCCCCTTGGGCTTGCCCCGTCCTCTTCGTCAAGAAGAAGGATGGAACGGAGCGGATGGTTGTAGATTACCGACCTGTCAATCTGGTCACCATAAAGAATAAGTATCCGCTTCCCAGGATCAACGACCTGTATGATCAGCTCGCTGGATCCTCAGTCTTCTCTAAGATGGATTTGAGGTTGGGCTACCATCAAATCAAAATCAAGAACGGGGACATTCCTAAAACGGCTTTTGTTACTCGTTATGGCCAATATGAGTACACCGTTATGTCCTTTGGGTTAACCAATGCCCCAGCTACCTTTTCTCGGTTAATGAATTCTATATTCATGGATTATTTGGATAAATTCGTCGTGGTATACCTCGATGATATACTCATCTATTCCAAGAACAAGGAAGATCATGCCGAGCATTTAAGGCTGGTATTGACGAAACTTCGAGAGCACCGCCTTTATGCCAAATTCTCTAAATGTGAATTTTGGTTGCCAGAAGTAACCTATCTAGGTCATGTGATCTCTGGCAAGGGTATTGCTGTCAATCCCGAGCGAGTTCAAGCCGTACTTGATTGGACTCCCCTGAATCGGTCAAGCAAGTTAGGAGTTTTCTTGGCTTAGCGAGCTATTGCCGACGTTTCGTCGACAATTTCTCCAAGGTTGCTAAACCTCTAACCGAACTCCTCAAGAAAGATAAAAAGTTTGAGTGGACCCCATAGTGTGAGTCCAGTTTTCAGGAACTGAAAAGACGCCTGACATCTGCACCTGTACTGGTACCACCAGACTTTTCCAAGGATTTTATAATCTATTGCGATGCCTCGCGACAAGGACTAGGTTGCATTCTCATGCAAGATCGTCAAGTGATTGCATACGCATCCCGACAGTTGCGTCCACACGAGGATAACTATCCTACTCATGATTTAGAGCTTGCAGCTGTAGTCCATGCACTCAAAAGATGGCGACATTACCTCCTTGGTAATCACTGTGAAATCTTCACTGATCACCAAAGTTTGAAGTATATCTTCACCCAACCGGATTTGAATCTCAGGCAAAGACGTTGGGTTGAGTTGCTCACAGACTACGACTTAGGAATCACCTACACTCTTGGAAAAGCCAATGTCATGGCTGATGCACTAAGTCATAAGTCATATTCTAACAACTTAATGTTACAACAAAGTCAACAACTTCTCCACGAGGAATTTCGTAAGCTTAACCTTTACATTGTTCCTCGAGGATTCCTTTCCACCTTGGTGGCGAAACCTACCCTTATGGATCAAATCATAGTTGCTCAGCGGTATGATAAAGGCATATCTCGGATCAAGAAGAACATTGCTAGCGGAGTTGCTAGAAGTTTCTCTATGGATGATCGAGGTGTAGTGTACTTCGAGAACCGCTTGGTGGTACCCAAGAAACCACAACTACGACAAATGATTCTTAAGGAGGCTCATGAATCTCCTCTCACGATTCATCCCGGTAGTACCAAAATGTATCAGGATCTACGTCAGAGATTCTGGTGGACTAGGATGAAGAGAGAAATCGCTCAATTCATTGCTAACTGCGACGTTTGTCGTCGAGTCAAAGCAGAGCATCAACGACCTGCTGGCACCCTTCAACCTTTAGCTATTCCTGAATGGAAATGGGACAAAGTCGGTATGGACTTCATTACCGGGTTTCCCAGGTCCAGGAAAGGGAATAATGCTATCTTCGTCGTTATCGACCGCCTCTCTAAAGTAGCTCACTTCCTGCCTGTTCGAGAGAGTATTACCGCTAGCCAGCTAGCAGATTTGTATGTCTCTCGGATAGTATCACTTCATGGTGTACCGTTGGAGATTAACTCAGACCGTGGAAGTCTTTTCACTTCACGATTTTGGGAAAGTTTCCAGAATGCTATGGGAACTCATCTCTCCTTCAGTACCGCCTTCCATCCCGAGTCAAGTGGTCAAGTGGAACGAGTCAATCAAATTCTGGAAGACATGCTTCGAGCCTCTGTCATTTCTCTCGGTATGGAATGGGAAAAATGTCTTCCATTTGCCGAATTCGCTTATAACAATAGTTATCAAGCCAGCTTGGGTAAAGCTCCCTTCGAAGTTCTATATGGACGAAGGTGTCGAACACCTCTTAACTCGTCAGAGACTGGGGAAAGACAATTCTTTGGCCCGGATATGATTCAGGAAGCAGAAGACCAAGTTCGCATCGTTCGTGAGAGATTGAAAATAGCCCAGTCTCGCCAAAAGAGCCAATATGATAGTCATCATAAGGCTGTGACTTTTGAAGTCGGCGATAAGGCTTACCTTCGGGTTAGTCCTCTTAAGGGAACCCATCGCTTCGGTATCAAAGCCAAATTGGCCCCTCGTTTCATTGGTCCTTTTCGCATTCTTGCCAAACGAGGAGGAGTTGCCTACCAATTGGAACTACCTCCGCACCTCTCCAGAGTTCATGATGTTTTCCATGTTTCTCAACTCAGGCGTTGCTTCTCGGATCCTATCCGCGGAGTGGACCACGAAACGCTTGATCTCCAGGACAATCTCACATATCAAGAATACCCTGTTCGTATTCTTGATCAAACCGAGCGCACCACTCGACGCCACAATATCAAATTTCTCAAGGTTCAATGGTCACATCATTCCGAGAGTGAAGCTACTTGGGAAAGGGAGGATCATCTTCGACTTGAGTACCCCACCCTCTTTCTGGAGGAACCCGAATCTCGGAACGCGATTATTTTAAGTGGGGGTGAGTTGTCACATCCCTAGTTAGCATTTGCATTAGGACCTAGCTAGAGTGTGCATCATGTTTACTTTTCAAAGAAACTGGAAATGGGATTAACAGAAACCCCAGCACCCCTCTCCTAACAACTAGGGTTTGATAAAATATTTTCCAATGTACCCAAAATGCCCTTCAAAAATGTTCATAATTTCTGCCTTGGTCTTAAACCTCTGCCAAAAATGGTGCACAATTTTCTAGGACACTCTAGGGCTTTGGATTAAATCATATGGTATTTGTATTTGGGCATTTAAATACTTAAAAATATTTTAAATGCTCAAATAATCATGAACTATAATGTTTCCTACTGTTCATATTATATACAGTGGGCATGACAAGTTTCATGAGTTATAAAAATGTTTTGGCATTTTTATTAATTGAACAAAGCTGCAAAAGAAATGAAACAGAAAAGTAAATAGGAAAAAATAGGAAGAATCAGTTTTACCTGAGCCCACTTACCTGCTGGCCCAGACAGCCCAGCCCACCAGGGGCATCCCCGTCTTCTTCGTCGCGCTAGCGCACGAAGCAGCTCGGTGGCGAGCGCCGCCGACGCGCCGGCCACCTCCTGCCTGCCTGGCTAGCCCCTCGACCCTCTGGATGAACTAGGACGACGCCACAAAGACCCTTGACCGTTTCCCCTCTCCCCCGTGTCTTTCCCCCTCCTCTCTCCCCTCCGCCGAGCTCCCCCGAGCAAGCTCGTCGCCGTCGATCTTCTTCAACCTTCGGCACCGGAGATCGCCGCCGCCCGTACGCCGTCGTCCGACCTTCCCCGAGCTCGCTTCGACGCCCTCTGCGACCGCTGTGAGCTCACGCTTCGAACCCCCCTCTCCACGGGCCCGTTTATGCCTTGTAGCCGCCGCCCCCTTTGCTGACCGAAGATCACCGCCGTCGGCCAACTCGTCGCCGTGGCCATAGGCACCGTGCCTCGTGGCTGAGCACGCCATTAGGATCAGTAGATCACCAGCAAGCTAGTCCCAGCTTTCACTCCTCCTACCGTGCACCACAACACCATCCCGGCCAACTCCGTGCGAGCACCGCCGCGGACGACCTCGTCGCCGTCAACTCCGGCGACCTTTCGTCCAACCAGTGGCACCGTTGGATGCGGTGCATCACCAGGAGCACACAGAGCCCATCCGCGCGGCAAATGGTTGCCGGAACAAGGATTCCGACGAGTCACCGCCATGTGAAATGGTCGCCGCCGGCCAAACTCCGGCGGGCTGACGTGGCCTGTTGTTTAGGAGCTAACAGTAATTAGATTAACCACCACAGTCACTGACAGTGGGCCCCCTTTGTTTAGTCAAACCCAGTCAACCCTGGTTATGACCGGAATTAGCTCCTGAGACACTGACATGAGGGACCCACCGGTCAGGTTTGACTTGGACCGGCCTTGTTGACTGCCTGACGTGAGCATGATGTCATGCTGATGCAGTAAAGGTTTTTCTGGGATTTTTAGATTTATAAATAATTCAGGAAATTCCAGAAAATACCCAAAACTTCTAAAAATCATATAAAATCAACCATAGCTCAGATGGAAAAGATTTATATATGAAAAATGATCAGAAAAATCCAATCTTTCCATTGGCACTGGTTTCATGCATGTTTGAACAAGTTAACTTGCTGTATACATCAAAAACATGATAATGCACTTATTTAAATAATAGTTTGAGCTCCAATTTGAATCCTTGATTCAAATAGGTTCAAACCCTTCTGATTTTAGTTGCATTAGCCAACACACATGCACCTTGCCATGACATGAGCATGCATCATATTGTTGCATTTGTTTGTTAATGATTGTATCGCCGGTATTCTCTGTGTTAGGTCCTGCTTCCGAGGATACTGCCGCGTATCCAGTTGAAGAGCAGTACCCGACAACCACCTTGTCAGGCAAGCAGTCATTGATCATTCCGATACAAATCCAATCTTCTCGCTCCTGCTCTCTTTTACTGCATTAAGGCAACAGCGTGTGAACTGCTACTTGCTGCGGTAGTTGAACCCTATTCCCTTGCATGACCTGTCATTGCCACAGTAAATAGTTGAAACCCACTAGCATGTGTAGGAGTTGATTGAGCCATGTGATGTGTGATCCACCATGCTATTTGTTTATGTTGCCTGCTATGCTTAGAGTTGTGTCTGGTCTGGTTCATCTGGGTAATGGATCCGAGTGAAATGATCATACCGATAAAGAGAAGAAAGTGTGGAATACGCTTGGTAAAGGTATCGATGAAAGGCCATGTAGGAGTACATGGTGGGTTGTTTCATTGGAATCGTCCATAGGACCCGAGATCTGTATGTGTGGTTCAAGTTACAGCTACTACCACACATTGGGATCCTTAATTGACCCTCTCGGCTTATTAATTACCCTTGATCTCTGTCCAGGAGTTGCAACTAGTTTCTTGTGTTTATAGCTTACTGGAGGTCGTGCACAACGCTGACCCTCGGGGTGGGTTGTGATGCGACAGGTACGTGGCACGGTGTACCGGTTACCTGTTTGGTAACTCGGGAACCCTGTACACATCGTTTGGGGCCGTGAGCGACACCCCGGCCGGATCTCCCCACAGATGGAACCCAAATAGGCGATAAACCTGGACGAGAGACTTGAGTAGTTAGTCAGGTCGTGGCCGACACCCCCGCTGGGCTTCCGCTTGAAGGTTGCCGAGTACACGCCGAGTAAACGGCGATAAGTGGTGAAAGTGTGTGTGAAGAAGTACACCCCTGCAGGGTTATCAAACTATTCGAATAGCCGTTGTTCGCGGTACGGACTACTTGGTTGCTCTTACAGTTCATAGACAAGTTGATGGATACTACTAAAAGCCTCAAGATAAGTGTGAGTGTCGTGGATGGCCCTTCCGTAGGATGACGGAAGAGGATCCTCGGTAGTGTATTGATGTGGTGAGTAGAGGACTCGTGTTCGTAATAACATCTTGCAATCTGTTGAGAGTTGTAGTATAGGTTAGCCAAGGTCAAAGCTGGCATTCTGCTATGAACTCCACTACCCCCCCTTGATAATGTTGCATGTATGATAGGTTCTGTGCTAAGACTTGCTGAGTACCTTTGTACTCATGTTTGCTTAATAACTGTTGCAGAGGAGAACCCTGCCCCTGCTGATGGGTTCTACATAGACGTTGACGTCGATGAGTAGCTTGACACCCAGACGGAGATCTGGAGCTTGTGAAGGGCCTTGTACATAGTCAGGCTACACCAAGCCTGTTTTATTTTCTAACTTGTGTGTACTCAGATATGTAGCTTCCGCTTGTGCTTGTATGACTGTATGACTTGAGTGTTGGGTCATGTGACCCCTACCTGTATGGATATGTTATGTATGGCTCTTGGAGCCTTTTAAATAAAGTACTTTGAGTCATAGAGTTCTGTTGTGATGCAATGTTGTATTTGCACATATTGAGCATATTGCGTGTATGTTTGAAATGCTTGGTATGTGTGGGATCCGACACCTAGTTGTTTTCCTTTGGTAGCCTACCTTACAGGGAAATGCCTCCTAGTGATTCCAATGAGCCTTGGTAGCTTGCTTCTGCTCGGAACACGTAGGCTGGCCGGCATGTGTCCTTCTTCGTTCCTGTGTCTGTCCCTTAGGGGAAATGTCACGCGTTGTTCCTTTAAGTCCATGTAGCTTGCTACGACTTGGGTTCATACGTTGATGACCGACACGTTCGTTGCTGGGTCATGGATGCCTGTCTCTGTAATTTAGTGCCACTTTTGGTTTATAACTAGCCATGTCGGCCCGGGTTCTCTGTCATATGGATGCTAGCGACACTGTCATATACGTGTGCCTAAATGGGCAAACGGTCCCGGGCCAGGTAAGGTGGCACCCGTGGGGTTACCGTGCGTGAGGCCGCAAAGTGATATGACGTGTTACAGCTATATCGGTGTGACTTAGGATCGGGGTCCTGACACGTGTCATCCACGACCCGCGATACCTCAAGTACCCGGGGTAAGCACCCGATCACTATATTTCCCTAGACGACACTAACATAGAGTCCACTCGATTGGTAGTAACCCCCGTGCCCACATTCACATCTTAATAATTGTGGAGACTCGCTCCATATTCATCACATACCACTGACACGGGGTACCAACGGTGTGTTCGGTGCCCTGTGAAAACAGTCATGGCCGCCTATCCAAGCACGACCCCGTTCCGAGAGTGACCTCATGTCACCCCCGTCACTGCACCATGCTAGTATCGACCTAGGTAATCAATAATGCCCTTTCCCATATAAGGGTAGAGTGGTTGCGCATGTTTGGTTGGGACGGTAGTCACACATAAATCTAATCCATCTCTGTAAACAACACTTTCGTCAAGCCTCGGCACACTACTTCTTCACCAAGTAGTGCCCTAGTTTCTTATCAACTCCCAGGGGCATTAGTGGCACCCACTGGGCCATTTGCAAGTATGTCAGACCACACTTGTTTCACTCAATGCATAACCCCGACCCATTTTGCGTAGCCAACCACTATAGCATACATCTATCTACTCCCACCCTCATAACCCTCATAGGAAGGTAGTGTCATGTTTGATGCAAGTATCAATAGTAAGTAACAAAGGTAGCAACCAAAGTGGTCTCCACCTCAACATGATTCCTATGCATTGATAATAAGGTGCTATGAGACATGCATAAAAAGGTTTCTTGAACATGGTCAAAGGGCTGCTTGCCTTATTCTTCTGAGTCTTCAAACCTTCTGGTCCTTCTCCGAGTACTTCGTTTATTTCGTCAACTAACGATGGAAACAATCGTAATAAGCAACACAATCAAGCAACAATAAAAGTGCTCGAAAGATAGGAGTTGGACTTTTCTAGGATACCTCTGGTCATATTAGAAATGACCAAGGTGGTTTCATAGGTGTTGGATCAATAGGTAGTTTGGAACATTCCAATGTGAGGGAACCAAAGGGTTTATGTATTTGGAAGAAGTATACAGAAATATTTCCTTGAATGATGAGCAAAGGTACCCATCGTCAAGTCATGATTTTAGAAGCATCTAGGAGTTGGTTTCACTGGATTTGGAATTGAAATGAATTTCCTAGGATTTTGCAAAGCTGATAAATATGAAGAAATGGCTCATTATTTGGTGGGGTACATAAACTATTAATAAAAATGTTCCAAAACTGAGTTTGGATGTGACAAGCATCTAGGAATTTGAATCACTGCATTTGGATCAAGATTGAGCTCTATGTGATTTTCTAAAGTTCATCACAGAAATGAAATAAAGGCATTTGATAAATATTTGTGAAAGAAATATTTCTTGAATAATGTGCATGTTGCACCATGTGATAGGGCATGATTTATGGAGCCATAGGAAATTTGAATCATGCAATTTGGAGTTCATTTGAATTATCTAGGCATTTTTGAAGTTGACAGAATAGAGAAAAAGAAAAGGAATAAGGGTTTACCCCTATACTGCGCACGGGACGAAGCTTAGTGCTTCTGTGCACTAGGCCGGCCCTTCTGCTCAGCAGCGCACAGGGACCCCCGGCCACGTCGAAGGCGCCCGCCAGGAAAGGCGCTTCCGCGCGGGGAAGGCGGCCGAGACCAGACCCGCCTCCACTTAAACGGAGGGGCCCAGCCTCCCGGTCGCTGACGCGCGGGCCCCCGTGGTAGGTTCTTCTTCCTCCCGCGCGGACAGAGACGAGGCAAAGGAGGCACGGCCGAGCGCTCGCCGGCGTGTCCCCGTCGACTCAGGCCGTCTCCGGCGACGCTCCGGCCACCGGAATGACCAGCGCGGAGAGGCGCATCCGGTCGTGGGTGACACGCCTGCCGGGGAGGACCAGATCGAGCAGGGGTCCAACCGTGGCGGAGGAGGGCTCCGGTAACTTTGGGCTTCGAGCGCACGGCGGCTTGGGGAGGACTGGCGGAGCACGGGGAGGCTTCAGGGGGTGCCTGAGGTGCTCCGGTGGTGGCTAGGTGGAGAGGGAGAGGCCGGAGTGCCCGAATTCGAGCAGGGCCCCGAGGCGGCAATGGCGACCGAGGAGGAGAGAGGAGGGCTCGGGAGGGAGCGTGCTTTGCTCAGGGAGGCCTTCTGGAGGGTGAGGGAGTGGATGGAGTACGGAGAGGGGCTCGGGGAGGCCTTTTTATAGGCTAGCCCGAGGTTCACCGCGGGGCTGTGCGCCGGCGGGGCCGTGGCCGTTGCTGGAGGCCAATCTGGCTCTCCGGGGCATGTCTGAGGCGCTCGTGGACGAGGTCCAGTCCAAGGGGGAAGCAGAGGAGGAGCGGGGAGGCGCCAGAGTCTTCGCGCGTGTGAGCTTGCTCACTGGTGCTCAGGGTCGGCCGGTGCACGTGCTAGCAGGGGTGAGGGAGGAGGAGAGAGGAGGAGGCCGACCGCCCGGCGTGTTGCGGACGTCGAGGCCACCTTGGGGGACACGAGGGGGAAGCCCAAGGCTGTCGGAAGCAGCCAATTGGGGGCGGCTGCAGTGCTCCAGAGCACTGTAGCGCGCTCTAGAGCATGCTTTTGGCCGGCATGGTCGTGCCTTTTGCTCCTTGGCCGTGTCCTCTTGTGTCCAGCAGTGCTAGGGAGTAGTAAACAATAGTGTGAAGGTCTTGGATGCCCTGGGGTTGCTGAGAGAGAGGGAGGATGCTGGTAACTTGGTGAAAGTTTGCTGTCCAGCAAGGTAAACTTGGGTTCTCACCCCTCAATCATGGAGCTGGGGTGCTGGGGAAGTTACTGGAGGTAGCCAGTAGCTAAATGATCATGTGGTAAAAAGTTGAGGCCATGGAGAAGAGTAAAAGTGATCAAGATGAGGGTTCTAGTAAAAGCCAGAAGGTGTTTGATCAGTGTTTGGTCAAGCAAATGACCTCCACTTGACATGGGACTTAACAGGATCAAATGTCACATATAATTAGGTCCCTACACCAAATTTGAGCTCATTTGGGCAAAGTGGCCAATGTAACTTTTGTGAACCCTAGAAATCAACAGAAATGGTTTCACCATGTTTGAGTCAAGCAAATCATCTCTCCTTGATGCACCACTTGGTGTAGCATCATCATTTGGGGTTATGATCATGCCCACAAAGTTTGAGGCTCCAGGTAAAAAGTTGACAATGTAAAGTTGTTCAAATTTGAATTTGAACAAAAGTGGTTTTGGGGCACTTAGACCAAGTTATGCTTCTCACAAACTTGTGCCATTTGGCATAGATGCATTATTACATCATTTTAGCATGTACACCAAGTTTGAGAGCATTTGGACAAGTTTGGCAATGCAAAGTTGCTCAAACTTCAAATATGGACAGAATGGTTTTGAGGGGATTAGAGGATGTTTCCTCGATCTTCAAGGCATGAGGCTTTGCAAGATCATCAAATATGTCATATATGACATGATAGAATTTCCCTGGAATTTTTGGAGAATATTTCCTTTGTAAATATTTCAAAAGCTTGAAATATCCAGAAAGGGTTTTGGAAGGATTTTTCCAACATTTTGAACATGACCATGTGTTGAAACTCTTATATATGGACAATATATGTCCTATGAGTCTCCCAGAATTTTGGCAAATATTTTTGAAATGATTAAATAATTTTTCCCTATTAAAGACCATTTCTGGCCTTAAGAAAAAGCTTTTAAATAAAATATAAAAATAACTTTTAAAATTATACTTTTGGGGTTTCTGGGAGTCCCATACCTAATAGGATTCAAATATACTTTTTGAAAGATTTTTCACACCCTAAATAAGGTACTTGCAGTGCAAACCTCAATTCAGGGGTTTTTGGAAAACTAATTTTAGAAAATACCATTTGGCCAAAAATATTTTTTATAAGAAAATTCTATACTGGTCTATACACATGGCATGATCATTGGGAAAAGGTTTTGGGTCAAGGAGATGAAGTATAAGAGTTGGAGGATTTATTTGATTTTTAGAGCACTAGCAAACAGCAGACAAAAGTCAAATCAAGCAAAGTCAAAACACTCAAAAGTTTTTGCAAATCCACATTTTTAACATGGAAATTAGCTTAATCAAAGTGACAAGAAAATCAGGGTGTGACAAAAACCCTGCAGGGGTGTCCCAACTTAGCCCATCACAATCTCACGATCTGCGGAGTCGCAACTCCAAGGTGGGAAGACCGGAGTATTCTCGGAATCCCATGTTCAAGATATTCTGACTAAGGTAAAACTAATCCAGCAAGACCTCCCGGCGTGCCGACACCCGGATAGTAGCCGCGTGTATCTCGTCCCAGGACACGACCGGATGAGACAGCCTATAGGAAAATACCAAATACCTCGGGTTTCCCCAAGGCGGCCCTACAGTCTGCTCGGTTGGACCAACACTCAAATCGAGCACTGTCCCAGGGGGGTTGATTAATTAATCCTCGGGATAATTACTCCCTCGGCAACTTTTAGTTGTCAGGCAAATGGAGTACCAATGTTGGGCCTTGCTGGAAGAGCTTTAGCGCTAAGCGGGTTATCGAGGGGGGCCCATAAACCCCAACCGTGTTAGGAACGCAAAATCCGGGAACATAACACCGGTTTATCGGGTCCTAAGGTGGCATGAGTGGAACAAAACACCGAGCAAAAGGCCAAGCCTTCCACCCATTGCCAAGTATATAGGTGTGTTAATATATTTAAGAGATATTGTGATATTCCAACAACAAGTTCCAACATGGAGCAATCTTCATCTTCACCTGCAACTAACAACGCTATAAGAGGGGTAGAGCAAGCGGGTAACATAGCCAAACAACGGATTGCTGGGAAGGTGTCAAAGGTTAGAGGTTTCATGGCAACAATAGGGGGCTGACAAACAGACATAGGCATCGAGGCAATATCTAAAGAGCGAAACATCTAGCATAGTCAAATATAGTAGTGATATCTGGGAATGGTCATCTTGCCTGGGATTCCGCAAGGAAGAGGAACAAGTCCATGAAGTAGTCGAACAACTTCCCACAACTCCGGAACGAAACCGAAGCTAACGAGAGAAGCCTACCGGAAAGAAGCAAACAACATGGTAAACACACATATCATGACCATGGCATGATGCACAAACAAATATGATGCATGTCCGGTTTAAATATGCACGGCATGGCAAAGTGCACAAACAACACTACAATTTAAGTGGAGCTCAATATGGAACGAGTTGCATATTGACAAACACCACATGTTATTTATCTAGTTGACTCTCGTTTATTTACAAGACAAGGTTAAATGTTTTTATTAAACATGGCAAGAGGTGAAGCTTAACCAAACTACACTATCTAGTCAATTTAAATGAGGCCGGAAATAACAGCAATAATTCCGGAAAAACCACATGTGCAAATTTAGCAATTATTAAGCAACAACAATTTAACATTTAAATGTTGTTATCATGATGCGGATGACAAATGCAAGTTTTTTTAGTAAAAGTTGACAATTAACAAGAGATGAAGCATTTGGTCGCCACAACGGAAAAGAAAGGGGTGTCATGGTGACGAGAATGGAAACGGTGCCACGGCAACGTTCCGATGATCCGACAACTTGTCGAGATGCTGATGCAAAAGAAAAGGTGGAGTGAACGTGTCAAACAAGATGATGGGGTGCTCCCGGTTTCCGGGTTCCCACGGGTCGACGACAAAAGGAGGGGCACAACGGGCACGATGCAAACATTCGATACATCTCATACAACACAACAAGCATTCGTTCAACACATCGGCATTCGACTCAGGGTATACCTTTGTAGCGTGCGGATTCGGGGTGGTTCAAGTCGTCGAGGGAAGTAGTCGAACACGTTTCATTTCGGAGAGGGAAGTAGGCGTTCTTGCGGCGGTAGTGGAAGTAGATGTTCTCGTTTCGGCGGTAGTTGTACACGCGGTCTTCGGCAACGGTAGTGGTTCTCACATCGTAGAGGGACTTGTCGTTCTTCGAAAATAGAGGTCGTCGTGGTACTTGGTGTATCATCATGTAGTCGTACATGAACCGTAGATGTACATGCCGTCGTAGAGGTACATGACGCATCGTTTCACTTGCATCCGGTGGATCCCGCGTAGTCGTACACTTCATCGTTGTGGAACTTGACGTCCAAGGGATCTTCGGGCATCTTATGCAGTCGTACTCGCTTCATAGACGTTTGGTGCGGTGCTTGGCGAAACCAGGACAGCCTTGGCGGTTTCCGGTCAATTGAGGGTGATGTAGATCCACGCGCGGTCATGGTCGATGCGAACGAGCGTCTCTGGCTCGAAGTAGAGGAAGACGCCCAGGCGATGCAGGGCGCGGCGGCAGCGGCCGAGCTTCGCGAAGGGGACGGCGTGGAGGCGAACGGTGGCCAGGCGCGATGGAGCGGGACTTGGGCGAGGCAGAGGGAGGTTGGTTGAGGCCCACGCTCATCGTCCTGCTGTCGATGATGGAAGGCGAAGCAGCTAGGGGCTTGAGACTCCATGGCCATGGCGGATCTGACGAAGCGGAAGCAGACGAATTGAGGAGGTCGGCGGGTGGAGCAGCTCCGATGCCCACCGCAGAGGCCGGGGAAGCAGGGAGGCGGGGCAGCGCAGATGGTCACCGGTGCGGAGGAAAGACGATGGGGCGGCGCTCGCCGGAGTTGGGGCCGAAGGGGACGGGTCGAGGGGCTCCTCCCATGGTGAAGGAGCTGGCGAGGCGAAGCTGGGGCGCGGGCGGCCTGGTGAGGCGACGGCACGGAGGTGAAGGATGCGGGACCCCTAGGGCATCGAAGGAGGAGCAGGAGACGGTGGGTTTCGCTGGCGCTCGCCGGCGCGGCAGCGGCACAGTAGGCGGAGGCGCTCAGAGGCGCGGGGCGGCGCAGCGCTGACGAAGAAAAGGTCAAGGGGAGCGAGGGAGGTTGGGCGAGGGGAACGAGAGGAAGAAAGTGGCGGCGCGATGGGAACAAGAGGAGGACGAGCCCGATCGGGCTGCGGGGCTAGGTTTTCCTAGGGGCGGCTGGGCTAGAAGGGGTGGATTGGATGGGCCTAGATGGTCAGATAGTTGTGGGCTAAACGCAGAGAAAGGAAAAAAAGGAGAGATGGGCCATCCTCGATTAAGAGAAAAAAGGTCTCCTCTACTAATTTAAAAAAAAAACAGAGAAGCCAAATATTTATTTGGAAGAGCCAAATAAATGGGAATTTAGCTAACATCTGGCATGAGGCTACTTTGATATATCAACGCTCCACAACTAGAGGATGAATAAATGGAGAAGATGAAGGATTTAAAAGATTTAAAAACAATAGAGAAATAAGATGCATGTTTGTTATGGTGAATTCCATAATAATGAAATAATTTAAATATAGCTCTCTAAATATTGAGAGGCTTTGTATATGTTGTAAAGAGAAATCAATATGTGAATTCCCTCGATTTAAATGGACCAAAGATCCACACGATTTATTTATTTGAGTTGCAAAAATTAATGACATGATGGCATGATGACATGATGCAAGCACAAATAAAATAAAGCAAGCAAAAGAAACACACGGCAAAACCCTGAATATCTGGAAATCTTCCGGAGCGTCGGTCTCGGGGCGTCACAACTCCCCCACACTAACAGAGGAGCTCGACCCGAGATCCTGGAGAAGGCACCGGATAAAAACGGAAAAGGAAAGGTAAAACAAAGTTGCTTCTTCGACAAACAAGTGAAACCACAAACCTTGAGAGGTTGAACAACTTGAAAGAAATAATACAATGGAGATGAACGAAGTTAAGAGCACTCCGGTAAAAGGAGGAACAAGGGACACCACGAGAATTTGAATGTTGCAAGGACATGAACGAAGATGAAAACACTCCGTTAGAAAAGAGGAACAAGGAACATCACGAGAACCTTGCAGGTTGAAAGACATGAAACAAAAGCTCACAGATGACGAAAGAATTTCAAAACCACTCCGGTTAACCAATATTGAGAAGGAATAAGAACGAAATAATTTGGACAACATTCCGACTGTAAATGGAAGGAATTGAACATGAACTTGAGAAGATGGTATGATACTTGATGAAATCAGCAACACATTGCCTTTGAACCACTTAAAAGAATGGCACAAGGGGTAAGAAGGATTTAGACGACACTCCGGTTGAAAACAGAGGAAAACTAAATAAGATGACGGAACTTGAATGGAGGACACAACACTCTGGTTAAATAGACAAGCAAGGGAAGAATATGATCTTGATAAAAATCAGATGATGGTCAAAGAGAGCAATATCACAATGCCTCCGGAATGAATGAATATATGCTAGGTCGTTGGAAAGAAAAGAACGGAGAAGAAAATGACAACTTCTCCCACGAATGAATTTGAAAGAGCATCCTTACAAAGCTGGATTGAACAGAGTTGTTGGAAGAATCAACTAGCACTGAATAAGCTTGTTGTTGGCTTATGGAAAACATCTCAAAATTATGAGGTGACAACCAGCCACTTACGAAAACATTTGATTGGATTGAGATCAACAAGGAGACGAAAAAATTATTTCACTGCGAGGATAAATGAAGAACTTGGGTCATTTATAAGCACCACAATAGCTAAATCCTTAGGGAAAAGCTTTAGGTGAATTATAATCCAAGATCACTCCAACAAAGAAATTGAAGGGTTAGAAGGATCTCCTGAACGAAGAAAATGATGGGTTTTAAATATCTCATTCCTGAAAATTTGTGAATCATGAAACATGAAGGGAAAATTTTCAAGAATGACATAACACCACCTCAAAACATAACGGTAGAAAGAATTGCACTTTGGAATGCATGAAGAAGAACACTTGAGCTCCAACAAGAATCTTAAAGAACACTTCGAGGATGAACTAAATCATGAAGAACCACCAAGAACTCCGGTAAGAAAAGGATGAAAAGAATAAGATTGAAGCCTTGCAATGCTTTAGATGAAGCTTCGTGACAAGATAATTGAGAGAACTTAGAACACCGGGGAACAAGACGAACAACTTGAAACCTAGAATTTACTCCTCTTGAATAAACTCTAAACAAAGGGATTAATCCACTTGGATGAAATAAGAATAAGAATTATGTTATGCATATCCTTCATCAATTTAAATTGACGACAAGCAATGGATTTGGCATACTACTTATTCTCGTTGCGAAGAATTAAAGAGAGATCTAGCACAACCTTGGATAAATATTCAACAAAGCACCGGTAGGATTATGAAAAGAACAAATGAATTGATACAATAACAACGAAAGAGTAATCTTGAATGAACCACCGTAAAAATTGAAACCGGGTGATGAAAAAGAATAATCCACCGGGAAGAATAAGCACTTACGGAAATTTAGATACAAGAGAAAGAAGAGATCGCGGACTGATTAAAGAATACTTGGACAAAGCACCGGAAGAATATGGAGACGAATGAAGAGGCATCAATAAAGAATAGTTGGAGGCTGAAGTTGAAAACTGAGAATGAAGAAATCTCCCAAAATGATGGCCTTCAGAGGATCACAATGGAAAGAATTCTTGAACTGCTTCAGAAGGGTATAAAAAGATTCCTCGTGATCGAAACAATAATGAGGATGGCAAGAAGCTAGAACCACGAATCTTCAAGAGAACGGGCCAAGATTTAAGAGAAACTCTTCTTCGGTCTTCACATGTTGAGAAGAACCACGAGAATATCATGAAGAATTGTTTAGGCACTCCGTAATGTGAATTAAAAGGTTGAACCAATGATGAAAAGAATTTGAAACCGATCTTGGAGGATACATTTGGCCGATGAGAAATCCATTCTTACGTCAAACTTGAAAAGAATTTTTGAATAACTCCGAAAAATAGAAGAGTCGGGTAAGATCCTGGAAAAAGACCTGTGGGTTAGGGCCCACTAAAGAAATCACCACTAAAAATGATTGCTTAAGAGATATTTGTCACATCCCTAGCTTGTTATGCACTTGGAGTAGATTGGTTGTTGCATCATGTCTAAACTTTTCTTTAAACTAGAATTGAGGATTGTTCAATCCCTAGCACCAAAAGAACCCAACTAGGTTCAACCTAAAAATATTTTCCTTGTACCCAAAAGTGCCTCAAGAAAAGTTCATGATTTTTGGTTAAGGTAGAAACCCCTGCCAAAAATGATGAATATATTTCTAGGACATTTTTGGATTTTTGAATTAATCCATATTGTATTTGAATTGGGGCATTTAAATTCTTTAAATAGTTTAAATTCTCTAATAATTGTGAAACTAGTTGAGGGCTGTTAGAATTATTTCAATATGTGCCCACAATTTCCTTCATGAATTTTCAAAATGGTTTGGTCTTTGAACTAAATCAAAAACATACAAAAGAAATAGAAAACAGAAACAAAACCAGAAGCAGAGAGAGAGAGTTAGTCTTACCTGGCGGCCCACTTACCTGTAACTGGTCCAGCTGCACTGGCCCAGCCCACCAGCAGTGTCGCCCGTCGTCTTCCTCCCCTCGCCCCAAAGCAGCTGCGTGCCAGCAGCAGTGCATGGCTGTGGACACCTCCCGCTTGCCGCCGAGGCGCTTCTGAGCCCATCCGACGCGCCGCTGGAGACGCCTCGAGACCCTGGTCCTATCCCCCCACTCTCTGCCTTCTCCCTCGTCTTCTCCCTCGTTCTCCCCTCATGGCCGAAGCCGCCATGGCCGTGCCATTGAGACCACCGCAGCCACCGCCGTCCCCTCGTCATCTCATCGCGTCCAACAGCTCCAAAGCATCTCCCGCAACGTCTTTGGGCAAGAACACAAGCCGCGAAGCACCACACCGACGACATCGAGCTCGTCCTCGCCGCCGATGCCCGAAGATCGTCGACGCCGATTGGGCCACTCCAGAGCTTCACCGGGCCGGCTGAGCTTCTCATCTGGACCGATGTGAGCTCCTCTCCGTTTTCCACCTCACCTCCTCGCCCCGTGCGCCCTCTAGGTGTAGCTCCCCTCCGGCCGAAGCCCACCGTCCGCCATGGCCGATGCCCTGCCTGCTTCCGCGTTCGTCCCGCTTTGTGCTGTTTCCGTCGTGCTCCCTGTAACCTGCCGATGCCACCCAGCTGCGCCTTTTGGTCGACAGCACCCCAACGGCCTCACGCCGTGCGCCACCGTAGCACCACCGCCGCCCCGTTCGCCGCCGCCACCGCCACGGCCCACCCCAGCACTTGCCACGGCCACCATCCGAAGCGCCGGCAGTAGCAGCTTTCCAACGCACCGATCCGTGTGAGCTCCCGTTGCCGAAGCTGGCCAGACGGGCAACTTCGGCGAGCCACTGCCATGTCTTTGGTCGCCGGCACCTATCGCTGACATGGCCGCTTACCTAGGGGCTAATCACCCCACTAACACATGGGCCCCACACACTTATTTAAGCACATTTTAGTTTTTGTTTAGTTTTAACTAAGCATAATGGCCCCACGCGTCAGCATTGACCATGCTGACATGGCCCTTGACCGGCCCCACATGTCAGCGACCCTAACCAGCCCTGGGTCACTAACAAATGGGTCCCACGCGTCAGGTTTGACCCTGGCCAACCCTGTTGACTAGGTGACGTCAGAGTGACACAGTGCTGATGTCATAAATGCTTTTCTGGATTTTAAATAAGTCGGAAATGATTTATTTATTTTCAGAAATTTGTCTAAACTTTGAAAAATCATAGAAAATAATCTATAACTCCAATGAAAATAATTTATATATGAAAAATGATTAGAAAAATACAAGGAATCTGTTTATGGCATTTTCATGCACGTTTGAACAAGTTAAACCTGCTGATCAGGTGAAATCAAATAATGACATTTAAATAACCACATGTGGAGTTTGAATTTGAATCTTGGATTCAAACCAACTTCATTTAATTCATTGCTAGTTGCATTAGCTCAAATTACAGCATATTGCTATGTCATGATCATGCATCATATTGTTGCATTGCATTGATTGTGTTCCTTCTCTATTGCTGGTGTTTGTCCCCTCTTAGTAGACGATGTTCCGACGATATGAGATCGATGACACAGACGAAGAACTTTACTATCTTCAGAAGTGCCAGGCAAGCAAACCCCCATTGAGCTTTCCGATACAATCCCACTCTCTCGCTCCTGCTCTCCTTTACTGCATTAGGACAACAATGATTGAACTGTTTTTTGCTGCGGTAGCTGAACCCCTTTCCTCTGCATGACCTATCATTGCCATAGTAAATAGTTGAAACCCACTAGCATGAGTAGGAGTTGTTTGAGCCATGTTGTGCCTACTAATTCATGCTTTCTAGTTATGCCTACTATTTCTTAGAGTTGTGTCAGGTCTGATTCATTGGGGATGAATTGGAATGGTGATGAACATGTCCTACTATGTGTGAGCTAAGTGTGTGAAGATGATTTGGTAAAGGTAGCGGTGAGAGGCCATGTAGGAGTACATCTTGGGTTGTCTCACTGGAACCGTCCTTAAGAACAGAGTTTTGTGTAAGTTGTCCAATGACTAGCTACTACCACACATTGGGTTCCGGTAAGTCGACCCCTCTTGACTTATTAATCAACTAGATCTCTGTCCAGGAGTTGCAACTAGTTTCTGGTGTTTGTAGGTAGTGTTAGTAGTCTACCAAGTGGCACCTGGTACAGGTGGGCTTGGGACAGACTAGGCACCATGGCACGGTGTACCAAGTGTAGATCCATCCGTCAAGGTGGGCTTGGGAACCCTGCGCACATCATTTGGGGCCGTGAGCGACACCCCGGCCGGATCTCCTTACGGATGGAACTCGAATAGGCGATAAACCTGGACTAGAGTCTTGTGTGGTTAGTCATGTCGTGGCGGACACCCTCGCCAGGCTTCCGCTTAAAGGTTGCCGATATACACGACGTGTACATGGCGGTAAGTGGCGAGAGCGTGTGTGAAGAAGTACACCCCTACAGGGTTAACATGATCTTTTCGAATAGCTGGGTCCGCGGTTATGGACTTATTGGATGCTTACGTGGTACATAGACAATTGAAAGTGGATACTCTGAAATACTCAAGACAAGTGTAAATGCTATGGATGGCCTTCTCGTAGGGAGATGGGAGCGGATCCATAGTGGCGTATTTGATTGGTGAATATGTGGACTCGTGTGCGCCACCTCAAAAGAGTTACTTGCAGTTGTAGTTCAGGATAGCCACCGAGTCAAAGCTGGCTTGCTGCAGTCGAACTCCGCCACCCCCTTTGTTCATACTGATGCATATGTAGTTAGTTCTGATGTAAGTCTTGCTGAGTACCTTTGTACTCACATTTGCTTAATTTATGTTTTTGCAGAGAGACTTCAGTCTCGCCAGTAGTTTTGCGAGGACTTCGACGTTTAGCTTGTTACCTCAGCTACGATCTTGTACCCTTGGGAGGGTCTTGTAGATAGTCAGGCTTCTCAGCCTTTTTCATTTGTAGTTGTCTGTACTCAGACATGTTATGCTTCCGTTGTTTGTATGCTCTTTATGTTGGGTCATGTGACCCCTGGTTGTAATAAATGCTATGATGGCTCGTTTGGGCCTTTATCTATATGAGTTGTTGTGTTATGTTGTGATGCCATGTTGTACAGTACATACATGCATGTTATGCGTACGTGTAATGTGTATTGCTATGTGTGGGGTCCGACACCTAGTTGTTTACCCTTGGTAGCCTATCTTACAGGGAAATGTCTCCTAGTGCTTCCACTGAGCCTTGGTAGCTGGCTACTACACCGGAACACTTAGGCTGGCCGGCATGTGTCCTTCTTCGTTCCTGTGTCTGTCCCTTAGGGGAAATGTCACGCGTTGTTCCTTTAAGTCCTTGTAGCTTGCTACGACTTGGGTTCATACGTTGATGACCGACACGTTCGTTGATGCGTCATGTATGTCTGTCTCTGTAATTTAGCGCTACTTTTGGTTTATAACTAGTCATGTCGGCCCGGGTTCTCTGTCAGATGGATGCTAGCGACACTATCATATACGTGTGCCAAAATGTGCAAACGGTCCCGGGCCAGGTAAGGTGGCACCCGTGGGGATACCGTGCGTGAGGCCGCAAAGTGATATGATGTGTTACATGCTAGACCTGTGTGACTTAGGATCGGGGTCCCGACAATATTGCACCGGTTGAATTAAATGGCTTGAATGAGATAACAATCTCAAAATAGCTTGAATGGGTTAAGAATGGAAACATGAATCTTCTGAGATATCTACAACACTCCAGATATGAATAAAGAGAGAGTTGAATAACCAAGAGAGACTTTGAATATGAATTCCCACATCGGAAAACATGTGAAACAAAAAATAAGAGATATGATCATGACCGAAGCTTGAATTTAAGTTCACCATAGAAGAATATTAGAATTAAGAATGACGAACTTGAAACTCTTGAGAATCTTCATGATAAATCATCGGATAAGAACATTGAAGGAAATGAATGAAGAAACATCACATGAATAAAATGGATACTTGATTAAGAATTATGGCTCCATAGGAAAAGTGTGCGAGGGTGGGGAAAACAAAGACAACTTGGGATGAATGAAATAGACACCGTTGAGAAAAGACTGAGAGTTGATCTTGGAGATGATGAAAAGATCGGATTAACTTGAAGCGAAGCACGCCGGATTAAGAAGGACTAGCACTCACATAGAAATATGAGAACACCGATTAAGAAAGGTATTGAATCAACATTTGACATCGAAGCAACTCGAATACCAGAATCAAAACAAAAACAAAGGATAGATATGTTGCAACAAAATCTTCACAATATCATTCGAACGGAGAATTGAACGAATGAATTCCGTAGGTACAACAACTTGTCGAGAAGCCAATTGGGAGAACAAAAGGTAAATAAAAACAACAAGGGGCAGATAGAACAAATACAAGATAGAAGTTTCGTTCGACATATTCGTGCTGAAAGCTCATGGAACGTGTTACAAAAGGGTTTTGCAATCCCCGGATGAGCATAGCCAAGCACACATTAAGATGCAACTCCCGATCGGAACAACGCCCATAAAAAACCACTTCACTCAATGTATAACCCCGAACTTCATATCATGCATCCGTTGGAAGAATGCCTACGAGCTACTAGATGAACCACCTATTAATTTCCGAAAGTTTCCAGTTATGCAATCGGGTGTTGGGGATACAGGGGAAGCATCGCGCACTCAACTGTAATCCTACATTCAGCTGTATCCATCCTTCAACACATAACCAGTATTTCCGAAAACCGTTTACGTCGGACCTTTGAAACGCATCTGCTATACAAGCTATGGCAATACTCCCGAACTACCTCCCCGGTACTGGCTGATGTCGGGGTTATCTTGCCACTAACCGCATAGGAGAGTTTTCGATGTCGGCCGTCTTAAGTATTCCAGAACTGCAGCGATATATTTGTGACGACAACACCTCAGAGCTCAACTCCCCGGGTCACTGCCACAACCCCTAAATGACAAGAGGCATCGAGAACAATGTTCTCGTCACAAAGACATCGGAACAATCCAAACAATACTCGCGTGATCCTTAAAAAAATTTGGTGAATTTTTGAGAGTAGAAGAGATAAGTAATCGTTAGAAGTCCTCACCAGAGTGAAAAGGGATGAGGAGAAAAATAAATCCTACTCTCCGATATATATATATATATATATATATATATATATATATATATAGGACTCAAAACATTTTCAAGTATGTGCCTAGACTCATCCGTCAACGATTCGATCAATCAGTGGGGCTTCTAGGTCGGAGAAGGCTCTCAATACCAACTTGTAATGCCCAGTATGAGATTATACCTCCCACGTGTCGAGGCACGACATAAAGGTATAAGCTCATATTAGAATGAACTCAAGTATGGTGTCACACCCTGATTTTCATGTCACATTGCTTAAGCTAATTTTCATGTTAAAAATGTGGATTTGCAAAAACTTTTGAGTGTTGTTGACTTTGCTTGATTTGACTTTTGTCTGCTGTTTGCTAGTGCTCTAAAAATGAAATAAATCCTCCAACTCTTATACTTCATCTCCTTGACCCAAAACCTTTTCCCAATGATCATGCCATGTGTATAGACCAGTATAGAATTTTCTTATAAAAATATTTTGGCCAAATGGTATTTTCTAAAATTAGTTTTCCAAAAACCCTGAATTGAGGTTTGCACTGCAAGTACCTTATTTAGGGGGTGAAAAATCTTTCAAAAAGTATATCTGAATCCTATTAGGTATAGGACTCCCAGAAACCACAAAAGTATAATTTTAAAAGTTATCTTTATATTTTATTTAAAAGCTTTTTCTTAAAGCCAGAAATGGTATTCAATAGGGAAAAATTATTTAATTATTTCAAAAATATTTGCCAAAATTCAAGGAGACTCATAGGATATATATTGTCCATATATAAGAGTTTCAACACATGGTCATGTTCAAAATGTTGGATAAATCCTTCCAAAACCCTTTCTGGATATTTCAAGCTTTTGAAATATTTACAAAGGAAATATTCTCCAATAATTCCAGGGAAATTCTATCATGTCATATATGACATATTTGATGATCTTGCAAAGCCTTATGCCTTGAAAATCAAGGAAACATCCTCTAATCCCCTCAAAACCATTCTGTCCATATTTGAAGATTGAGCAACTCTACATTGCCAAACTTGTCCAAATGCTCTCAAATTTGGTGCACATGCTAGAATGGCCTAATAAGGCATCTAGACCAAATGGCACAAGATTTGGAATAGAGCAACTTGATCATATCACCCCAAAACCCTTTCTGTTCAAATACAAATTTGAACAACTTTACATTGTCAACTTTTTACCTGGAGCTTCAAACTTTGTGGGCATGATCAATACCCCAAATGATGATGCTACACCAAGTGGTGCATCAAGGGGAGATGATTTGCTTGACTCAAACATGGTGAAACCATTTCTGTTGATTTCTAGGGTTCACCAAAGTTACATTGGCCACTTTGCCCAAATGAGCTCAAATTTGGTGTAGGGGCCTAATTATATGTGACATTTGATCCTGTTAAGTCCCATGCCAATTGGAAGTCATTTGCCTCCCCAAAACCTGATCAAACACCTTCTGTCCAATTACCAAAACAAGTGTTTTGACCTCTTTTACCATTTCCCTTTACCCCAAATTCTTACCACAGCTTCCCCTGATCATCCTCTACCCCTAGTAACCCTCTATGGCCTCAGCTCAATTATTGGAGGGGGGGGGTAAGACCCCAATTCCTACTGCTGGACAACAGTTTTTACCTTCTCCATCACCTCCCCCCTCATCCCAGTGACTCCCCAGGGCATCCAAGACCACAAAGCATTTCTTTACTCCCCCTGACCTTCTAGACAACTTTGGGCAGGTTGGACACGACCAGAGTGATGAGGACGTGGCCATGCCAGCCAAACGGGTGCTCTGGAGCATGCTACAGTACTCTGGAGCACTGTAGCCTCGCCCAACCAGGAGCCCCCGACCACCTCGGGCCTCCTCCTTGTGTTCCCCGAGGTCTCCTCGACGTCCGCAACCTGCCGGGCTGTCGGTCTTATCCTCTCCTGTCCTCCTCCTCTCTCCACGAGCACGCCCGAGCGCTTCCATGGGCGTCGCTCACGGTGCACCGTGGTTGCCCCTATAAAAAGCCTCCCCCCGAGCGCCCCTCACCTCTTCTGGAACCCCCTCTCTCCGGTGCACGTCCCAGACAACTCCCCTCTCCCTCTCATGCGCTCTTCCTCCCTCCATGGCCGAAGTGCCGCCGCCAGCCGCCGCTCGGCATCGGGCACCACGGCCGTTCTCTCCTCCCCCTTATCTGTTGGCCGCCAGGAGGAGAACCCCAGGACCTTGAAGCTACCCCCACTCCACCCTTCCTTTCCCCTAGCGTCTCTGGCACCACCCCCGTCTCGACCCGAAGCCGCCGCCGACGCCTCGGCCACCGTCGCTCCTGCTCCTCCCGGCCAGCTTGAAGGCCAGGGATGGACGCGGCTTGCTCCGCTGGGCCCTTCGGTGCGCCGGGCACCACCGGGGACGGCCGGAGCCGCCGGGGAAAGCCGCCGGCATCGCCCCTGCCTCCTCCTCTGCGTCAGGCGGGGGGAGGACGACGAACCCGACAGGCGGGCCCCGCCTGTAAGCGCCACAGGTCCGGTGGGAGCAGCTCACGGCTGGCCCCCCGATAAGTGGAAGCGCACTCGCGTGGCTGCGCCTTCCTGTGGTGGTGGCGCCCGCCGCAATTACGCCTTCGGCGTCACCACCTCCATCACGCCGCTGAGCCACTGGGCTGAGCCCAATAGGCAATGGTTAGCTGGGCTTCGCCCAGAGCACTGTATAAGATTGAAACCTTATTCTTTTTCTTTTTCTTTTTTCAGTCAACTTCCAAAATCCCCCAAATATTCAAATGAACTCCAAATTGCATGATTCAAATTTCCCGTGGCTCCATAAATCATGCTCTATCACATGGTGCAACATGCACACTATTCCAGAAACATTTCTTTCACAAATATTTATCAAATGCCCATATTCCATTTTCTGTGATGAACTTTAGAAAATCACAGAGAGCTCATTTTTGATCCAAATGCAGTGATTCAAATTCCTAGATACTTGTCATGTCCAAACTTAGTTTTGGAACATTTTTAATAATAGTTTCTGTACCCCACCAAATATTGAGCCATTTCTTCATATTTGTCAGCTTTGCAAAATCCTAGGAAATTCATCTGGATTCCAAATCCAGTGAAACCAACTCCTAAATGCTTCTAAAATCATGACTTGATGATGGGTACCTTTGCTCATCATTCAAGGAAATATTTCTGTATACTTCTTCCAAATCCATAAACCCTTTGGTTCCATCACATTGAAATGTTCCAAACTACCTATTGATCCAACACCTATGAAACCACCATGGTTATTTTTCATATGACCAGAGGTATCCTAGAAAAGTCCAATTCCTATTTTTAAAGCACTTTTATTTTTGCTTTGATTGTGTTGCTTATTATGATTGTTTCCATCGTTAGTTGACGTAATAAACGGAGTATTCGGAGATGGACCAGAAGATTTGAAGACTCGGAAGAATAAGGCAAGCAGCCCTTTGACCATGTTCAAGAAACCTTTTTATGCATGTCTCATAGCACCTTATTATTCAATGCATCGGAATCATGTTGAGGTGGAAACCACTTTGGTTGCTACCTTTGTTGCTTACTATTGATACTTGCATCAAACATGACCCTACCTTCCTATGAGGGTTATGTGGGTGGGAGTAGATAGATGTATGCTATAGTAGTTGGCTACGCAAAATGGGTCGGGGTTATGCATTGAGTGAAACGAGTGTGGTCTGACATACTTGCAAATGACCCAGTGGGTGCCATTAATGCCCCTGGGAGTTGATGAGGAGCTAGGGCACTACTTGGTGAAGAAGTAGTGTGCCGAGGCTTGACGAAAGTGTTGTTTACAGAGATGGATTAGATTTATGTGTGACTACCGTCCCAACCAAACATGTGCAACCACACTACCCCTTATGGGACGGGGCTTTATTGATTACTTAGGTCGATACTAGCATGGTGCCCGCATTACTAGTGACGGGAAGACTTGAGGTCTTTTCCGGGATGGGGTCGTGCTTGGATAGACGGCCATGACTGTTTTTACAGGGCACCGGACACACCGTTGGTCCCTTCGGGTACGCGTGACATTAAAATTAGGGCAAGTCCCGTGATCTATTGTTTGTACCCGAGGGCCGTGTACCAACGAGTGGACTCTATGTTAGTGTCGTCTAAGGAAAGGTAATGACCGGGTGCTTACCCCGGGTACTTGAGGTACCGCGGGTCGTGGATGACATGGAAGTTCCCCGGATCTTGTGGGTAAAGTGTGCAACCTCTGCAGAGTGTCAAACTATTCGAATAGCCGTGTCCGCGGTCAAGGACAGTTGACTGGTGCTACTTAGACTATGTCCATAAGTTTCTGGGAAACAACACGATTCTGAGATATTGTTGATGTGATCGCGAGAAAGACACAATGAGCTTGAGCATGAGTTGATTACAACTCTTTCTCGATAATGATGTCCGTGACCTCCTGATACTTGTTGCAGACACATGCATGTCCATGTTACATGTTGATCATACTTGCATATGAAAAACTAGCTTTCCGCAAAACTGCCAATTTAGCAGTAGAGCCTTGCATAATTATTCTGTTACCACACTTGGGTTGCTTGCGAGTACATTCAAAGTACTCATTGGCTTGCCACTGGTTATTTTATTGGCCAGGCATGAGAGAACAGGTTATGATGAAGATTTCTTGGTGACGAGCATGCGAGCTAGGACGCTTCCCAGTCGGAATGCCTGTAGGGTTAAGGCAGATGGCATGGGTCCTAGTTGTCTTTGAAGATTTCCGCTGCGATGATACACTCAAGACTTGACCATTGTGGTCCTATTTGTGTAACACGGTATGTAAGGATGTAAGACTCTTGTTATTCAGCTTCTGTGTGTTCAGTGAGCATTGATCTCTGGGATCACTGTACACGTGCATTCAGTGATCACGACATATGAGTCGGGGTCCCCACAGAGCTGGTATCAGAGCCATCCTGACTGTAGGAAGCCTTAGTTAGCATGGTCGTTAGTTAGGGTAAACCTATTTCCAAAACTATTAGTAGTTTTCAAAACTATCTATACTCCTCTTCCCTTCTCAGTTTTTCGAAAATTAGGCTATACTTGATCTCTTCCCCTTCAAAACCTTGGTCGCTAAAACCCTTATGCCCCAGACCACGTGATTTTCTGTGATCCTCGTGGGGTGCACCTTGCCAAACACTCACCGACCACTTTTGCATGCAAGATTGGTGACACCACGACAAGATGATACCAACAGAAACTACACCCTCGATGAGTGAGGACATGAAGACCCAGAAGGTGGGGGACACCCTTGACAAGAACCCCCAAGATGGTGCAACTTTGGCCTATAAATGACTAGGGTATAGGTTATGCAAAGTCATGATATGCATCGCTAATAGAGTAATCATGTCACTACCGTTGTTGTATCGACAACCACCGGTGGATGAGAACCTCGCCAATTGGTCCGCCTCACTATAGTGAGCAGGAAAATGGTTCTCTTCGTCCCCCGCTCTTGGTGTCGATGTTTTCATCAACGAACCCGATATGGTGGACCTCTATTATGCCTTGTTAATTGTCATTGCATATGGATTGCCTACCTGGTACCCTCGACGCCTAGAAGACACAAGGGATCGTCATGATTAAAGAGACAAGAGAAGACCAAGTCAACGCCAGCTACAAGGAGGCACCTTCACCCCATCACCTCATCAGGCGAGAAGATGTTGAAGATTCTTTAGGCTCAACCTGGATCGTTCATCAAGCAACTACAAGGACATAGCAACACCTGAGGAAGCCCAGAAGACTGCACGAGGCACAAGTCATGACACTGAGTCCGAGAACCCCTAGGGTAGGATGAGTCGTGTACCCCCTATGCGTAGTCGAGTCCGTTTGATGGTTCGAATAGAACCATGATTGTGTGCTGTTTGCTTTTATTTGCTTGTGTTTTGATATAAGTCGCGCTTTTGCCCCACGCAACAAGTGCACGGCTATATCACCTTCCTTGCCTTGTTTCTTTTGTTTCGGCCTTTTTGCACCTGTTTGTTGCACCTGCACTACAGCACCCCTCCCCCTTTTAGGCGTTTCCCTCCTCTACGCTGCTTCTTCCCTCTATTCTCTCTCTCCCCAACTGAAGACCGCAAGACAAGATGCACCAAGGATTCTACCTCGGCAACCAGCTGGCACTGAAGACTTCTGCTTCAACCTCCACGATCAATTGCAACCCCATAGAGTTATGTTTAACCCTCCGGACCAGTAACCCCATTCCTAGACCCTTTGAGACTTCACGAGACACTCCAGCACGAACCCTTAACCATGTGCCTAACCCATGGTAAAGCGAGAGAACCTGTTAATCCTTTGTAACCTTGCACAACACTGGGTTCGTAATGGAACTAGTGGACACAGTGAACGAGCACATTTTCATCCTAATATAGCACGAGAACTGACGATGCCATAGATAGATCAGTTCGAGGATATTGGACAGATGACTTGGTGGTTTATATCAGTGACTTCGAGGAATTATCTGAGACCTTGATGGATTGTGAGGATTTCATATTGGTGGGATCATGACTTTGGGGAAGTATGTAGAAGTACCCGTTAGACATGAGATTTGGATTTATGCAGGTGATTCTGGTCGGTATAATGCTGGATATGTCTGCATGATTCGGAGTGAATTGGATTTAGACCGATGAACTTGATCACGATACCATGCTTCTCGGTGGACGATAACCTGGGAGATTGGATTATTTGTCGGAGTTGATTTGGGGATCTATATAATCGTGATCTTGGAGTTTCTTGACCCGGATGATGGGAATTTGGTGGACATACTATCGTGATGCGTAGTCCTTCCCAGTGTGTGGATATCATAGGGACTTGAGATCTTGTGGAACACCGTAGACACCGGATTTGTAGGATTGTTGGATTATGTGGTGATTGATGGAAATTACCGGGCTATTGGAGTGATCTATAGGAAGGAAACAAATCTTCGAGTGGCATATGACGTGTTTCCTTAGAATAGAGATGCATTATCTTGAGCCTTGCAAGACTAGGTTGAGTTTAATTTAAGCTCAGTAGCATGTACGATCTACCTTTGGATTTTAGAGGTAGACATACATATAGATTTGGGGATCATAGACAGTATAGTTTTGCTAGACCGTCTCTTGAGAGTCATGAGGATAGGTATGGCATGAGTAGTGATTGAAGTTGGTCTATGCGAGAGGCTGCTATTCGTTCGGAGTGCTAGATAGAGCTATTGGCATCTCAGAAACTGTGCTTAAGGATAAGATGATAAAAGTTCACTCATTCACTAGAATCCTTGAAACCCTTAAGCCCCACCGAGCCACAACCTGGTCAGATTCCGACCACGGGCCTTGGCTCTAAGTCAGGAAGGCCTCTGCTAATACTCAATCGAGACCACCACCAATACCCAGCCTACCTTGCGAACCCCCATAGACCTCATGGAGTAAGTGGACAAGTTGGGTAACATCATTATTTGATGGCCTACTTGTCTGCCCGAAGACAAAGAAAAGATGGATAGCTGGATGGAAGACATTTGAAGACCACCCTGTCAAGAAGGAAGATCTACACCGACCACCGTCATCAAGAAGTAAACTTCCGCGTCGAAGACCGGGCGTATCTGCAAACCACTCCTCCCGGAGGAACCGAGCAATTCCGTGTCGAAGGAACGCTCACACCAAGTTGTATCAAGACTTGAAGGCACGATTCTGGTGGCACAGGATGAAAAGAGAGATTGCAACCTATGTTGCAAGGTGTGATGTGTGCCAAAGGGTCAAGGCTGAACATCAGTGACCCGCTGGATTGCTTCAACCACTCAAGGTTCCTGAGTGGAAGGGGGATAAAGTCGGAATGGACTTCATCACTAGATTACCAAGGTCGAATAGAGGACATGACTCTATCTGGGTCATAGTCGATCATTTGACCAAGGTGGCCTATTTCATTCCTGTCAAGACCACTTATGATGGCAACCGGCTGGCAGCTCTCTACATCGACCGAATTGTAAGTCTTCACGGAATTCCCAAGGAGATTGTGTCATATCGAGGAACCCAGTTCACCTCAAGGTTCTGGAGGAAGTTCCGCGAAGCCTTGGGAACCAAGTTGTCTTTCAGCACGACTTTCCACCCACAGACCGGAGGTCAGACTGAGCGAGTCAATCAGATTCTCGGAGTCATGACTCCGAGCCTGTGTCTTGGCATATGGTGCCAAGTGGGAGGATTGTCTCCCTTTTTGCCGATTTCTCCTATAACAACAGTTACCAGTCGAGCCTTCAGATGGCCCCATTTGAGGTGTTGTACGGACGCAGATGCCGCACACCCCTCAACTGGTTAGAGACTGGAGTAGGGCTAGTCTTTGGACCGGATATTCTCCGCGCTGCGGAAGAGCAAGTCCAACTAGTCAGAGAACATTTGGAGGCAGCCAAGTCAAGGAAAAAGAGCTATGCTGACACTCACCGTCGGGACATGAGTTTCCATGTTAGGGACCACGTGTACCTGCGGGTAACTCCTCTGAAGGGAACCAAGCGTTTCCACGTCAAGGGGAAGCTCGCACCAAGGTTCATTGGACCCTTTGAGATCACTGCAAGTCATGTGGTAGACGGCTCCCCAGCTAGATCTACCACCTGAGATACTCTCCGTGCACCAAATCTTCCACGAGCCCCCACTCTGGAAGTACTTCTTACCTCCTAGCTAGCCCGATGCCCGCAAGGACATCGATCACCGAGCCTTTGACAGCTAACACAACCTAACCTATGCAAGAGACCCCTCAGCAACCTCCATCAAGGAAGGCATCAAGCAAGAAGCCATACCATCAAGCACTTCAGGATTCCAAGGAGCACCGCTCGAAAGCAGAACCAACAAGGAGAAGTGAAGACTACCCCGTATCCAAGACTCCGCCTTTCTTTCCACGCATAGTCTGGGAATCTCGGGGACGAGATTCTTGTAAGGGGGGTAGGTCTGTCACACCCTGATTTTCATGTCACGTCGCTTAAGCTAATTTTCATGTTAAAAATGTGGATTTGCAAAAACTTTTGAGTGTTGTTGACTTTGCTTGATTTGACTTTTGTCTGCTGTTTGCTAGTGCTCTAAAAATCAAATAAATCCTCCAACTCTTATACTTCATCTCCTTGACCCAAAACCTTTTACCAATGATCATGCCATGTATATAGACCAGTATAGAATTTTCTTATAAAAATATTTTGGCCAAATGGTATTTTCTAAAATTAGTTTTCCAAAAACCCCTGAATTGAGGTTTGCACTGCAAGTACCTTATTTAGGGTGTGAAAAATCTTTCGAAAAGTAAATTTGAATCCTATTAGGTATAGGACTCCCAGAAACCACAAAAGTATAATTTTAAAAGTTATTTTTATATTTTATTTAAAAGCTTTTTCTTAAGGCCAGAAATGGTCTTTAATAGGGAACAATTATTTAATTATTTCAAAAATATTTGCCAAAATTCAGGGAGACTCATAGGATATATATTGTCCATATATAAGAGTTTCAACACATGGTCATGTTCAAAATGTTGGACAAATCCTTCCAAAACCCTTTCTGGATATTTCAAGCTTTTGAAATATTTACAAAGGAAATATTCTCCAATAATTCCAGGGAAATTCTATCATGTCATATATGACATATTTGATGATCTTGCAAAGCCTTATGCCTTGAAGATCAAGGAAACATCCTCTAATCCCCTCAAAACCATTCTGTCCATATTTGAAGATTGAGCAACTCTACATTCACTACTAGAAAAAAGCTTATTAGTGGCGCACCACTTTTGGGTATTAGTGGCGCACCTCTGGTGCGCCACTATTACCACGCCACTAGTAATGGGTATTAGTGGCGCACCAGAGGTGCGCCATTACTAATCCAGATATCAATGGCGCACCACCTGGTGCGCCACTAGTAAGTATAAGGGTGCGCCACTGATATTTTTTTAAAAAAAAATTTCAATTTTTTTTTCAAATTTTATTTCAGAATTGCTACAGGTGCGCCACTGATATTGCTACAGGTGCGCCACTAGTAACAATTTTTTTTTTCAAATTTTTTTCCAGAATTTTTTTTTTCAATTTTGGCGGGAATTTTTTTTCAATTTATTTTTTCAATTTTCCTTAATCTCGGGTCACTATGGCTTAATCTCGGGTCAATATGGCTTAATCTCGGGTCAAATCGCACTCCGTGGTCAAACTTCCCAGAAGGTCACCCATCCTACACTACTCCAGCCCAAGCACGCTTAACTTCTGAGTTCTATCCAACCCCAGCACCAGCTCACTTAGCAGGCACTTGTTGATATATCTATCATATCAATCCTATTAAACCTTGTTAATGTCTAGGAGTTTGTTCATGTTCATGAGTGTGATAAAATTTTGAAAAAATATTTCAAACTTCCCGGTCATTTTACATATCATATTTTTCAAAAAAACTATTTTTTTTCAAAAAAACATTTTTTCAAAAAAACCATTTTTCTCCAAAAAAAAATATATTAGTGGCGCACCACACCCACGGTGCGCCACTACTATTTTTGAATTTTTTTGAATTTTTTCAAAAAATATTTATTCCAAAAAAAATAGTTTTTCAAAAAAAAAACTATATTAGTGGCGTACCACACCCACGGTGCGCCACTACTATTTTTGAATTTTTTTGAATTTTTTTGCCTCTAGATCTTAAAAGCCCCGTATCTTTTATTCGGTTAGGTTTTTGGGGATTCTAAGAATCTTCAACGGGGTCCCCTCCCCCCCC
>LR738709.1:230865433-231010337 GCA_902687465.1 Secale cereale | reverse complement strand
CCCCCCGTTGAATTCGGATGTAACTTTTCGAGTAGATGCTTTTTCATATAAAAAACTTTTTCATCGGAGTTCGTATGCAAAAGTTATGCCCATTTTACAAATTCTCGAGAGATTTTGCAAAAAAAGTCGAAATTCATGTTTGTAAATTTTGCTAACAACTAGACCACAAATCACATTGGAATCTTATTTTTTTTATTTTTTTGACATTTCTATCATTTTCTTTTATTTATTATTTTAACTGAAAAGGCGGTCCACCGGGGGGGGTGCATTTGGTGAAAATGAGTCCCAGGTTACCAGTGGCGCACCCCTTCACTGGTGCGCCACTAGTAGCCAGGAATACTAGTGGCGCACCAGTGAAGGGGTGCGCCACTAATAGTAGTGGCGCACCCCACACCTGGTGCGCCACTAGTAATGTCACTATTAGTGGAGCACCTGTTTGTGGTGCGCCACTGCTATATAGTAGTGGCGCACCACATCTCTGGTGCGCCACTAATAGTGATATTACCTATAGCCTTTTTTCTAGTAGTGATTGCCAAACTTGTCCAAATGCTCTCAAATTTGGTGCACATGCTAGAATGGCCTAATAAGGCATCTAGACCAAATGGCACAAGATTTGGAATAGAGCAACTTGATCAGATCACCCCAAAACCCTTTTTGTTCAAATACAAATTTGAACAACTTTACATTGTCAACTCTTTACCTGGAGCTTCAAACTTTGTGGGCATGATCAATACCCCAAATGATGATGCTACACCAAGTGGTGCATCAAGGGGAGATGATTTGCTTGACTCAAACATGGTGAAACCATTTCTGTTGATTTCTAGGGTTCACCAAAGTTACATTGGCCACTTTGCCCAAATGAGCTCAAATTTGGTGTAGGGGCCTAATTATATGTGACATTTGATCGTGTTAAGTCCCATGCCAATTGGAAGTCATTTCCCTCCCCAAAACCTGATCAAACACCTTCTATCCAATTACCAAAACAAGTGTTTGGACCTCTTTTACCATTTCCCTTTACCCCAAATTCTTACCACAGCTTCCCCTGATCATCCTCTACCCCCAGTAACCCTCTATGGCCTCAGCTCAATTATTGGAGGGGGGGGGGGGGTAAAACCCCAATTCCTACTGCTGGACAGCAGTTTTTACCTTCTCCATCACCTCCCCCCTCATCCCAGTGACTCCCCAGGGCATCCAAGACCACAGAGCATTTCTTTACTCCCCCTGACCTTCTAGACAACTTTGGGCAGGGTGGACACGACCAGAGCGACGAGGACGTGGCCATGCCAGCCAAACGGGTGCTCTGGAGCATGCTACAGTGCTCAGGCGCACTATAGCCTCGCCCAACCAGGAGCCCCCGACCACCTCGGGCCTCCTCCTCGTGTTCCCCGAGGTCTCCTCGACGTCCGCAACCTGCCGGGCTGTCGGTCTTATCCTCTCCTGTCCTCCTCCTCTCTCCACGAGCACGCCCGAGCGCGTCCATGGGCGTCGCTCACGGTGCACCATGGTTGCCCCTATAAAAAGCCTCCCCCCGAGCGCCCCTCACCTCTTCTGGAACCCCCTCTCTCCGGTGCACCTCCCAGACAACTCCCCTCTCCCTCTCATGCGCTCTTCCTCCCTCCATGGCCGAAGTGCCGCCGCCAGCCGCCGCTCGGCATCGGGTACCACGGCCGTTCTTTCCTCCCCCTTCTCTGTTGGCCGCCAGGAGGAGAACCCCAGGACCATGAAGCTACCCCCACTCCACCCTTCCTTTCCCCTAGCGTCTCTGGCACCGCCCCCGTCTCGACCCGAAGCCTCCGCCGACGCCTCGGCCGCCGTCGCTCCAGCTCCTCCCGGCCAGCTTGAAGGCCAGGGATGGGCGCGGCTTGCTCCGCTGGGCCCTTCGGTGCGCCGGGCACCACCGGGGACGGCCGGAGCCGCCGGGGAACGGCGCCGGCATTGCCCCTGCCTCATCCTCTGCATCGGGCGGGGGGAGGACGACGAACCCAACAGGCGGGCCCCGCCTGTAAGCTCCACAGGTCCGATGGGAGCAGCTGACGGGTGCCCCCCACCCCGATAAGTTGAAGCGCACTCGCGTGGCTGCGCCTTCCTGTGGTGGTGGCGCCCGCCGCAATTACGCATTCGGCGTCACCACCTCCATCACGCCACTGAGCCACTGGGCTGAGCCCAGTAGGCAATGGTTAGCTGGGCTTCGCCCAGAGCACTGTATAAGATTAAAACCTTATTCAGTCAACTTCCAAAATCCCCCAAATATTCAAATAAACTCCAAATTGCATGATTCAAATTTCCCGTGGCTCCATAAATCATGCTCTATCACATGGTGCAACATGCACACTATTCCAGAAATATTTCTTTCACAAATATTTATCAAATGCCCATATTCCATTTTCTGTGATGAACTTTAGAAAATCACAGAGAGCTCATTTTTGATCCAAATGCAGTGATTCAAATTCCTAGATACTTGTCATGTCCAAACTTAGTTTTGGAACATTTTAATAATAGTTTCTGTACCCCACCAAATATTGAGCCATTTCTTCATATTTGTCAGCTTTGCAAAATCCTAGGAAATTTATCTGGATTCCAAATCCAGTGAAACCAACTCCTAAATGCTTCTAAAATCATGACTTGATGATGGGTACCTTTGCTCATCATTCAAGGAAATATTTCTGTATACTTCTTCCAAATCCATAAACCCTTTGGTTCCATCACATTGAAATGTTCCAAACTACCTATTGATCCAACACCTATGAAACCACCATGGTTATTTTTCATATGACCAGAGGTATCCTAGAAAAGTCCAACTCCTATTTTTAGAGCACTTTTATTTTTGCTTTGATTGTGTTGCTTATTATGATTGTTTCCATCGTTAGTTGACGTAATAAACGGAGTATTCGGAGATGGACCAGAAGATTTGAAGACTCGGAAGAATAAGGCAAGCAGCCCTTTGACCATGTTCAAGAAACCTTTTTATGCATGTCTCATAGCACCTTATTATTCAATGCATCGGAATCATGTTGAGGTGGAAACCACTTTGGTTGCTACCTTTGTTGCTTACTATTGATACTTGCATCAAACATGACCCTACCTTCCTATGAGGGTTATGTGGGTGGGAGTAGATAGATGTATGCTATAGTTGTTGGCTACACAAAATGGGTCGGGGTTATGCATTGAGTGAAACGAGTGTGGTCTGACATACTTGCAAATGACCCAGTGGGTGCCATTAATGCCCATGGGAGTTGATGAGGAGCTAGGGCACTACTTGGTGAAGAAGTAGTGTGCCGAGGCTTGACGAAAGTGTTGTTTACAGAGATGGATTAGATTTATGTGTGCCTACCGTCCCAACCAAACATGTGGAACCACACTACCCATTATGGGACGGGGATTTATTGATTACTTAGGTCGATACTAGCATGGTGCCCGCATTACTAGTGACGGGAAGACTTGAGGTCTTTTCTGGGACGGGGTCGTGCTTGGATAGACGGCCATGACTGTTTTTACAGGGCACCGCACACACCGTTGGTCACTTCGGGTACGCGTGACATTAAAATTAGGGCAAGTCCCGTGATCTATTGTTTGTACCCGAGGGCCGTGTACCAACGAGTGGACTCTATGTTAGTGTCGTCTAAGGAAAGGTAATGACCGGGTGCTTACCCCGGGTATTTGTGGTACCGCGGGTCGTGGATGACACGGAAGTTCCCCGGATCTTGTGGGTAAAGTGTGCAACCTCTGCAGAGTGTCAAACTATTCGAATAGCCGTGTCCGCGGTCAAGGACAGTTGGGTGGTGCTACTTAGACTATGTCCATAAGTTTCTGGGAAACAACACGATTCTGAGATATTGTTGATGTGATCGCGAGAAAGACACAATGAGCTTGAGCATGAGTTGATTACAACTCTTTCTCGATAATGATGTCTGTGACCTCCTGATACTTGTTGCAGACACATGCATGTCCATGTTACATGTTGATCATACTTGCATATGAAAAACTAGCTTTCCGCAAAACTGCCAATTTAGCAGTAGAGCCTTGCATAATTATTCTGTTACCACACTTGGGTTGCTTGCGAGTACATTCAATGTACTCATTGGCTTGCCACTGGTTATTTTATTGGCCAGGCATGAGAGAACAGGATATGATGAAGATTTCTTGGTGATGAGCATGCGAGCTAGGACGCTTACCAGTCAGAATGCCTGTAGGGTTAAGGCAGATGGCATGGGTCCCAGTTGTCTTTGAAGATTTCCGCTGCGATGATACACTCAAGACTTGACCATTATGGTCCTATTTGTGTAACACGGTATGTAAGGATGTAAGACCCTTGTTATTCAGCTTCTGTGTGTTCAGTGAGAATTGATCTCTGGGATCACTGTACACGTGCATTCGTTGATCACGACTTATGAGTCGGGGTCCCCACATATGGTATCTTTGCACCACTCATGTAAAAGAGGGATGAAAATGCAAAAGAGTAGTTGCCTTACACTCGCCACATCACACAATGCATTACATAAACATTCATCATCCAAATAACATCAAAGTCCAGCTACGGACAAAGATCCAAATGAAAGATACCATAAATAAAGCAACACAAGGTCCCGATCGCCCCTAGTAGGAACCGCTATTGATCGTCGAAAACGTCACATGCATATAGCCAAACTCTTCATCGAACTCCCATTGAAGTTCTGATCCTACTCCTGCATTGTTCTCAGGGGTACCTGCATCTAGTGTTGTGTAGAATCTGTGAGCCACAAAGGACTCAGCAATCCCGTTCCCGGGTATCAAAACTAACAAAACCTTATAGGTGAGGGGAGGCTAATAAAGTGGCTGCAGCAAGCGCTAAGCAACTAGCTTACGTGTTCAGAGCGAGAAGAGGGTAAGAGCCATCGATCGACAAGGTGATCAATATGTGATCCTAACTACTCACGTCAGACATAACCCCACCGTGTTCTTCTTCTTGAAAACCCTTTCGAGAAGAGACAATCACGGGACTCACACAGGTAGTGTATTCTTAAGGATAGAGTGTCATGTTATCTACAACCGGATATTAACAAATTCCCATGTGCCACATAACCGCGGGCATGGCTTTCTAAAGATCAAAACCCTGCAGGGGTGTCCCAACTTAGCCCATCACAAGCTCACGATCTGCGGAGTCGCAACTCCAAGGTGGGAAGACCCGAGTATTCTAGGAATCCCATGCTCAAGATATTCCGACTAAGGTAAAACTAATCCAGCAAGACCTCCCGGCGTGCCGACACCCTGATAGTAGCCGTGCATATCTCGTCTCAGGCCATGACTGGATGAGACAGCCTACAGGAAAATACCAAATACCTCGGGTTTCCCCAAGGAGGCCCTGCAGTCCGCTCGGTTGGACCAACACTCAAATCGAGCACTGACCCAGGGGGTTGATTAATTAATCATCGGGTTAATTACTCCCTCGGCAAGTTTTAGTTGTTAGGCAAATGGAGTACCAATGTTGGGCCTTGCTGGAAAAGCTTTAGCGCTAAGCGGGTTATCGAGGGCGGCCCATAAACCCCAACCGTGTTAGGAACGCAAAATCCGAGAACATAACACCGGTTTATCGGGTCCTAAGGTGGCAAGAGTGGAACAAAACACCGAGCAAAAGGCCAAGCCTTCCACCCTTTGCCAAGTATATAGGTGTGTTAATATATTTAAGAGATATTGTGATATTCCAACAACAAGTTCCAACATGGAGCAATCTTCATCTTCACCTACAACTAACAACGCTATAAGAGGGGCTGAGAAAGCGGGTAACATAGCCAAACAATGGTTTGCTGGGAAGGTGTCAAAGGTTAGAGTTTTCATGGCAACAATAGGGGGCTGACAAACAGACATAGGCATCGAGGCAATATCTAAAGAGCAAAACATCTAGCATAGGCAAAGATAGTAGTGATATCTGGGAATGGTCATCTTGCCTGGGATTCCGCAAGGAAGAGGAACAAGTCCATGAAGTAGTCGAACAACTTCCCTCAACTCCAGAACGAAACCGAAACTAACGAGAGAAGCCTACCGGAAAGAAGCAAGCAACATGGTAAACACACATATCATGACCATGGCATGATGCACAAACAAATATGATGCATGTTTGGTTTAAATATGCATGGCATGGCAAAGTGCACAAATAACACTACAATTTAAGTGGAGCTCAATATGGAACGAGTTGCATATTGAAAAAACACCACATGTTATTTATCTAGTTGACTCTCGTTTATTTACAAGACAAGGTTAAATGTTTTTATTAAACATGGCAAGAGGTGAAGCTTAAACAAACTACACTATCTAGTCAATTTAAATGAGGCCGGAAATAACAACAACAATTCCAAAAAAAACCATGTGCAAATTTAGCAATTATTAAGCAACAACAATATAACATTTAAATGTTGTTATCATGATGCGGATGACAAATGCAAGTTTTTTTTAGTAAAAGTTGACAATTAACAAGAGATGAAGCATTTGGTCGCCACGACGGAAAAGAAAGGGATGTCATGGCGATGAGAGTGGAAACGGTGCCACGGCAACGTTCTGATGATCCGACAACTCGTCGAGATGCTGATGCAAAAGAAAAGGTGGCGTGAACGTGTCAAACAAGATGATGGGGTGCTCCCGGTTTCCGGGTTCCCACGGGTCGACGACAAAAGGAGGGGCACAACGGGCATGATCCAAACATTCGATACATCTCATACAACACAATAAGCATTCGTTCAACACATCGGCATTCGACTCGGGGTATACCTTTGTAGCATGCGGATTTGGGGTGGTTCAAGTCGTCGAGGGAAGTAGTCGAACACGTTTCATTTCGGAGAGGGAAGTAGGCGTTCTCGCAGCGGTAGTGGAAGTAAACGTTCTCGTTTCGGCGGTAGTTGTACACGCGGTCTTCGGCAACAGTAGTGGTTCTCACGTCGTAGAGGGACTTGTCGTTCTTCGAAAACAGAGGTCGTCGTGGAACTTGGTGTATCGTCATGTAGTCGTACATGACCCGTAGATGTACATGCCATCGTAGAGGTACTTGACGCATCGTTTTACTTGCGTCCGGTGAATCCCGCGTAGTCGTACACTTCATCGTTGTGGAACTTGACGTCCAAGGGATTTTCGGGGATCTTATGCAGTCGTACTCGCTTCGTAGACGTTTGGTGCGGTGCTTGGCGAAACCAGGACAGCCTTGGCGGTTTCCGGTCAATTGAGGGTGATGTAGATCCATGCGGGGTCGTGGCCTAGGCTCGAAGTAGAGGAAGACGCCTAGGCGATGTAGGGCGCGACGGTAGCGGCCGAGCTTCGTGATAGGGACGGCGTGGAGGCGAACGGTGGCCAGGCGCGATGGAGCGGGACTTGGGCGAGGCAGAGGGAGGTTGGATGAGGCCCACGCTCATCGACCTGCTCTCGACGACGAAAGGCGAAGCAGCCAGGGGCTTGAGACTCCATGGCCATGGCAGATCTGACGAAGCGGAAGCAGACGAGTTGAGGAGGTCGGCGGGTGGAGCAGCTCCGATGCCCACCGCGGAGGCCGGGGAAGCAGGGAGGCGGGACGGCGCAGATGGTCGCCGGCGCGGAGGAAAGACGATGGGGCGGCGCTCGCCGGAGTCGGGGCCGAAGGGGACGGGTCGAGGGGCTCCTCCCATGGTGAAGGAGCTGGCGAGGCGAAGCTGGGGCACGGGCGGCGGTCGTCGCCGGCGGCCTGGTTAGGCGATGACGCGGAGGTGAAGGACGCGGGACACCTAGGGTGTCGGAGGAGGAGCAGGAGACGGTGGGTTCCGCTGGCGCTCGCCGGGGCGGCAGCGGCACAGTAGGCGGAGGCGCTCAGAGGCTCGGGGTGGCGCATCGCTGAGGAAGAAAAGGTCGAGGGGAGCGAGGGAGGTCGGGCGAGGGGAACGAGAGGAAGAAAGTGGCGGCGAGATGGGAACGAGAGGAGGACGAGCCCGATCGGGCTGCGGGGCTCGGTTTTGCTAGGGGCGGCTGGGCCAGAAGGGGCGGATTGGATGGGCCTAGATGGTCAGATGGTTGTGGGCTAAACATAGAGAAAAAAAAAAGGAGAGATGGGCCATCCTCGATTAAGAGAAAAAAAGGTCTCCTCTACTAATTTAAAAAAAACCCAGAGAAGCCAAATATTTATTTGGAAGAGCCAAATAAATAGGAATTTAACTAACATCTGGCATGAGGCTACTTTGATATATCAACGCTCCACAACTAGAGGATGAATAAATGGAGAAGATGAAGAATTTAAAAGATTTAAAAACAATAGAGAAATAAGATGCATGTTTGTTATGGTGAATTCCATAATAATGGAATAATTTAAATATAGCTCTCTAAATATTGAGAGGCTTTGTATATGTTGTAAAGAGAAATCAATATGTGAATTCCCTCGATTTAAATGGACCAAAGATCCACACGATTTATTTATTTGAGTTGCAAAAATTAATGACATGATGGCATGATGACATGATGCAAGCACAAATAAATTAATGACATGATGGCATGATGACATGATGCAAGCACAAATAAAATAAAGCATCGGTCTCGGGGCGTCACAGATAAGGTACCCGTAATACCTTTCTTGTCCCTCTCCCCAGGAGGTAGGTCAAGAAGGCGAAAAGGGGTAAAAGGAGCGCCTAGGCAAGCTACGGGTGGCAGAAGACACCAAGAGAACATCTTGGTGGCCTCCCAAAGGCTGGATGGTGCTGCCGGCGCTGGAAGCAGAGCTCAAAGACAAGGCGGCAGGACGTCAGTACGCGACGAAGGCGTCGGTGCCCGCGTACTCCGACATGACGACCTTGCCGCCTACCCTCTTCCTCTTCCTCTTCCACAGCCTCCCTACGCCAGCCGCCAAGGGGATGGCCCTGAGAAATTCAAGAAGCCGGCGACGCGGATGATGGGATCGCCGGTGCCACCAGAACCGGCGCCCGACACCTAGTCGGACCCGTCATCCCGCCACCTACCGCCCTCGTCGTCGCTGCCGCTGTCCTCCTCGTCACCCTCGTTCGAGGACGAGTCTTCATCATCGGAGGAGCTCTCCACGCAGCACCTTGCACGAGTCCCGAAGAGCCCGAAGACCTTGACGGAGAGATGGCCATCCTCCATCTACTTGAAATGGAGGGTGAGCCCATCCGTCAGGCTATGGATACGAGCAAACGTCTTCCATCCTTGACGAAGATACATCACATTAGGAGCAGGGAAGTCGACGCAGACCCGCGTGCCACTGATCCCGCAGCCCCACATGTGCAGCCGCAGCGACTCCGGCGGATCCAGCTCCATCTCCCGTGCAAATAGGGTCGGGAGATGAAGGCGACGGCGCGGCGGCCGCCGCAACCTGACGAAGAACTCGCAAGGGTCATCCCCAATATGGCCCTCCACTGGAGGAGGTGTTGTTGGCGGGGGCGAGGCCGGTGGGCCGCCCCGTCCTCCTCTTCCCCGAGCGCCCCGGCCTCGCCCACGGCCTCGCCCCTCCCCCTTCCCCTCGTTACTGGCTCTACCACCGCGGGTGCAGGAGAAGGAGGGACGCGTTGTCGAGCGGCGACCCTCGCCGCCACCGTTGAAGGGCAGGAATTTCCTCTCTCCATGGCGAACGAAAGAGAGGAGCAGAAGCTGAAGGAGAAAGAAGATGGAAGAGTACGGGGCGCCGTCTCTCCCCTCCCGCTCTTTATAAAGGGGCGGGGCTGGGGCTCGACCGCCCCGCTCGGCCAATCAAGACACAGAAGGCGTAGGGAGCCGGGACCGACCCGCCGCCCCAACCAGCGACGACCCAGTTTCCTGCCTCCACCGTTTGCCACCCCAAGCGCATGGGAGGCACGTGTCAGACATGCAGAACCGAGGGGACGGGTGAGGCGACCTCTCCCCACCCCGTGATCGTGGGGAGTGGACGCCTTGAGGACCATGCCTCGGCCCCATTCAGTAAGTGGGCCGCGTCTCCACGCCTCGCCTCGATTATGGGGAAGGCGCAAAGCCGCCTCTTCACTACAACATGATGCATGCCTGCGGAAACCGCCCCGCGCATGCCGCCCACGTCACGCACACCCCTCCACCCCGGGCCGCGCGCACGGATCGTTCGAGGCGAAGCGCGCGGAAAATCTTACCTCGGTGAAAACCGTCCCGCCTGCCCGTGCACCGTTCTGGGCCTAGCCCAACAACTCGTCGCGCTTATATGTCGCCCAGGCCTGGGGGCTCCTGTTGTGTACAAAGAGAGGGGTACACTTTTTGTACCCCTATGACTGTGCATGGGCAATCTGAGCCACGGGCACCACCACAAAAAGCACGGCAAGGGAGGTGAGCCATGGTAAGACCGAAGCTCGATGGAATTGAAGCCCAAAGCCAAGACCACAAAGAGCAAAGGGACGAAGCGGATTCCCCCGGCAAGACCCTTTCCGCGGCAATTCGCCCCACACCTACGGAGAGGATCACCCTTGAGTCCACTGCCCCCATGGGGCAAGGATTCGGGAGATATCCCCGTAGTGGCATGCAGATCTTTGTGAAGACATTCAAGATCAGATACACGCACTAAGAAGACGACGACCCTTGGCGGGATCCCAGCCAAGGAGGACCACAAGACCCCCGACAAGCACCTTGTCAGGGATGCCAGCAGGCGTTGCGGCAAGACCCTTGTCGGGGCCCCGGGAAGGCCCTTGCCGAGGACATCCGCAGGGCCACCATCAGGCCCACGCTAGCTAAGATTCCACCACCCCATGCAGCTGCCGACCCAACCAGCTGGGCAGGCACCTACGAGGCGACATGCAGATCTTCGTAGAGACCCACCATTGCGCCACCTCAGCTGCCTGCCTGCCTACATGGCATCTTAGGCACCGCTGGCCAGGGCGCGTGTCGACACAAGAAGGAGCGGCGACGGACAAGATGGATGTCTCCCCCGTCCCCGATAAAGCAAGGACACCTAAGCAAGGCGCATTAAATGCACCTTGTCATGTAATACGAGGGATAACCTCGCATCACTGTACCCTTTCCACCTCCTGTGAGCCACTGTGGCAACCCCTTTTTCCTACAAAAGGAGGCCCGAGGCGACCAGGAGAAGGATTCGGCTTTTTAGAACTCCTCGCGATTCGACCTTTTGGAGCTCCTCACGCCCCATAGCTAGCTGAAGAACACAAACATATAATCCACAAAAGCAGGAGTAGGGTTTTACGCATCTTTGCGGCCCGAACCTGGGTAAAGGAACCGTGTGCTAAATGTTGGATCCGCTCTTCTCTCAACCCCGCGCCCGGCAACCGTAGTAGGGATTCTTGTGATCCCATAGGTGTCGATCCAAATACACCGACAGAAGGCCATCCATAGCACTGACGCTTATCTTGCGCATTTTAGAGTATCCACTTTCACTTGTCTTTGAACTGTACAGGCAACCCAGAAGTCCTTTACCGCGGCCGTAGCTATTCGAATAGATGATGTTAACCCTGCAGGGGTGTACTTCTTCACACAAGCTCTAGCCACTTACCGCAAATTTACACGTTATGTATCTCGGCAACCTTCAAGCGGAAGCCTGGCGAGGGTGTCGGCCATGACCTAACTAACCACACAAGTCCGTAGTCCAGGTTTATCGCCTATTCAGGTTCCATCCGCAGGGAGACCAGCCGAGGTTTCCACATATGGCCCAGAACGATGTGTGCAGGGTTCCCGAGACACCAAACGGGCATCCTGGTACACCGCGCCACGTGCCAACCGCATCACAGCCTACCCCTCGGGTCAGCACTGCGTACGGCCTCCAGCATACTACAAACACCAGAAACTAATTGCAACTCCCGGAGAGAGGACATGGGCGGTTCATAAGTCGAGAGGGTCCATTAGTTTCGGGCCCAATGCATGGTAGTAGCTGTTCATGGATCACAAACACAGAACTCAGTTCCTGAGGACGGTTTCAATGAGACTACCCACCATGTACTTCGGCCTCTCACCGCTACCTTTACCAAATCATCTTCACACACATAGCTCACACATAGTAGGACATGTTCATCACCATTCCAATTAATCCACGATGAATTAGACATGACTCAACTCTAAGCAGTAGCAGGAATGACAAACAAGCATGCATGAGTAGGAACATCAGGGCTCAAACAACTCCTACTCATGCTAGTGGGTTTCATCTATTTATTGTGGCAATGACAGGTCATGCAGAGGAAAAGGGGTTCAACTACCGCAGCATGTAACAAATGAATCGTTGTTGTCCTAATGCAATAAAAGAAAGCAAGAGCGAGAGAGTGGGATTGTATCAAAATGAACAATTGGGTTTTGCTTCCCAGGCACTTCTGAAGATAGTATACCTCTTCAACGGTGTCATCGTACTCGTCGTCGGAACATACGTCTACTAAGGGGAAACAATACCGGCAAACAGAGAAGGAACACAATCAATGCAATGCGACAATATGATGCATGATCATGACATGTCAAATATGCTATGGATTGTGCTAATGCAACTAGCAATGGGTTAAGTGAAGCTCATTTCAATCAAGGATTCAAATGCAACTCCAAACATAAGCATTTAAAATGACAACACAATGCAATGCAATGCACATGACAACATGCTATGAATGAATGCACACGCACACGACAAAAGGACGAAAACCCGAAAAGACGAAGAACCCGGAATGGAACTGATGAAGCCAACGATATATATATTGCCCAAAAGGGAATGTATTACATCCGGGGCATTACAAGTTGGTATCAGAGCCGACCCTCGCGGTTACACGGATGTTTGCGGACTGTTTGCAGTCATGTTGTGCATGACGTTTGTGACTCGTCGTGGCACACGGCATGGCACATGTGCTGTCCTGGAAGCACAGACGGTTGTGCCAAGAGGGAACGTTCCTGTGGTCCGACGAGGACGTCGGTTCCTCTGAGTGAGGGTGTATGTGATGGCCTGGCTTATTAGGGATGATAGACTACTCATATCAATAAGGAATTCCTTCTTTTCCGGGAGCCCATTCGGATAGAACTCCAAAGTTAAGCGTGCTCAGCTTGGAGTAGTTTCAGGATGGGTGATCGACCGGGAAGTTACTCCTGGGTGTGCACGAGTGAGGACAAAGTGCGCAGAAAAGACTAGTATTGATATGTGAGGCCAGTCTAGATCCCGCCAGGAGTAACGACCACCGGCGGGTGTGTCCGGGGCGTTACAGTGGGGTGGTCGGAGCTCGCCGGAGCAGAGCTCGCGGCGGCAGCCGGAGTTCGGGCATCGGTGATGACGACGCTGATACGTCCAAAATGTATCTATAATCTCTGCTTGCTCCATGCTTCTTTTGTGTGATATTGCTATGATATTGATGCACTTCCATACACTTTTGATCATATTTGGACTAACCTATTAACTCAGTGCACCACAGTGCCAGTTCCTGTTTTCTGATGTTTTTCTGTTTCAGGTTTCCCCCATATTAAAAGTGCTCCAAAAATTCCAGGAAAAATATAGGAAAAATCAGCGTACAGGAAGCTTCGCGAAGAACCAAAGATGGGCCAGAGGGGAGCCAGGGGAGGCCCAGGCGGCCACCTGGCGCGGCCCCACCCCTGGCCGCGCCAGGGGGGCGCCTGGGGCCCCTGCTCCGCCTCTGGCTGCCCCCCTTCGCATATATATCCCTCTCGTCCCGAAACCCTCGAGGACAGAACCCTTTTTCGCGATCTCGCCTCTGTTCCGCCGCCGCAGCGCTTCCAAGATCGGGAGCATCAGGAGAACTCTTCCCGGCACCCTGCCGGAGGGGAGAACCACCACCTGGAGCTTCTCCACCACCATGGACGCTTCCCGGATGAGTCGTGAGTAGTCCACCTTGGACCATGGGTCCATGATCAGTAGCTATGTGATGTTCTCCTCCCCTCTTTGCTCTTCATGGTGTAGACCTCGTGAGCTGCCCTACATGATCGAGGCACATATGTAATCTTTCTGCTGTTGCTTTGCCGAGTTTGCTGGGATCTGATGGATTATGAGACTATGTTCAGATTGTGTTTGAGTAATGTATTTGATTCAGCTCTTTTATATCTTTGTTCTTGAGTAATTCTTGCATGTTCTCCGTTGCTGTTTATTGCTTTGGCCAAGTAGTAGGTAGTAACTCCAAGAGGGAGCGTTATGCTTGATTGTGGGTTCATGCCCCCTGATGACTAGCTTGAGTGACAGAAACATGAGTCTAGGGGATGTGTTGTTGCCACAAGGGAGAAAACAACGGTGCTTGTACTTGCTGGTGCAAGGATTGTTTACTTTACGCAAAGTTCTTTTAATGCAGTTGTCTGTTGCTTTGAGTTTACACTTTGGGTGGGATTCGCAACTTAATACCAGCGAGATGTTCTGGATAGATATCTCAAGGTGGATGATTAGTAGTAGATGCAGATGGATTTCGGTCTACTTGCCTTGGCGTACCGCCCATGCTTTTGAGCCTCTACCTTTCTTTGCAGCATAGTTAGCATTGGTTTGCGCACATAATCCTGTACATTGCCCAACTGTAATTTGTTTACCTCGCTTTGCTGTTTTATCGTCTTTTGGGAGAGAGACATCACTAGTGAACATCATGGGACCCCAGTCCATATTACCACCGCTGATCACACCTTCTATTTACTTCCTGTTTTTATTTCCTAGTTGCAGTCATAACTATCATTATTTTCTCTTGTGTTTGATCCTTTGTAAACAACAAGGCCGGAGGGATTGACAACCTTTCTGTACTCGTTGGGAGCAAAGTTATCTGTATCTGTGTGCAGGTCCCGTCAACCGCTAAGTTTCTGGCGCCGTTGACACCTACTTGTCGACCCTCGGAGTCTCACAGGATTCGATCCTTGGTACCTTTGCCAAGGGAAATTTGCTGCTACGCTACATCTCAACCTTCCACTTGGGGTAACCAATGAGGGGCGAGAAGCCATCAAGCAAGTTTCTGGCGCTGTTGCCGGGGACTCCACTCTTCAAGATAGGGGAGTTGCACGCTATCTTTTATCTTTGCTTTTTAGTCTTGTTAGTTTACCTTTCAGTTTTTGCTTTAGTGTCCCTTACCAAAAATCACAAAAATAGTTATCTTGCTTGCTGCTGCTATGGGTTCCACCGAGAACACCAAGTTGTGTGACTTCACTAGTCATAACAACAGTGACTTTATCTGCACGCCTATTGCTACACCTGCCACTTCAGCACCTTCTTATGAGATTAAACCTTCTTTGCTGAGCCTAGTTATGAAAGATCAATTCTCCGGTGCTGGAGATGATGCTGCTTTGCACTTCAATAATTTTGTTGAGCTCTGTGATATGCAAAAGTACAAAGAAGTAGATGATGATATTGTTAAGCTTAAGCTTTTTCCTTTCTCCTTGAGAGGAGGAGCTAAAATCTGGTTTCAATCCTTGCCTAGGAATAGTATAGATTCTTGGGACAAGTGCAAGGATGCCTTTATTGGGAAGTACTACCCCCCTGCTAAAATTATCCAATTAAGGAGTAACATAATGAATTTTAAACAATTGGATAATGAACACGTTGCCCAAGCTTGGGAACGCATGAAATCTCTTGTCAAGAACTGCCCTACTCATGGTTTGACTACTTGGATGGTTATCCAAACTTTTTATGCAGGCTTGAACTTTACCTCGTGGTACTTGTTAGATTCGGCCGCGGGAGGAACCTTTATGTCAACTACACTTGATGCTGCCACAAAACTTCTCGACGAGATGATGACCAATTATTCCCAATGGCACACCGAACGCGCTCCAACAGGTAGGAAGGTAAACTCTGTCGAGGAGATTTCCTCCCTAAATGAAAAGGTTGACTTGATCATGTCTCTACTTTCCAAGCAATCTTCTATTGATCCTCATGATGTTCCTTTAAATTCTTTGATTGCTCAAGATCAAGTAGATGTGAACTTTATCTCTAGAAACAATTTCAATAACAATGCTTATAGGAGTAATTTTGGTAGCAACCCTAGACCGTTCCCCTCTAATTCCTATGGGAACAACAATACTTATCCTAGCACCAAGAACTCCACTTCTGAACTAGAGATTATACTTAAAGACTTCATCACTACCCAAAAGGCCTTCAATAAGAGTGTAGAAGAAAAACTAGACAAACTAGATAATCTCTCTTCGAAGGTAGACAATTTAGCCCATGAGGTAGAGTTGCTTAAAATTAGAACTTCTCCTCTTGAGGAGAGGAAGACCAATCCTATGAATGCTATTCAAGTGAAAATTAATGAAAACATTAGGATGATGGCTAAACTTAAAGAGAGATGGGCTAGAGAAAAGGAGGAAGAAGATAGAATTAAGAGCCTTCCTACCCACCACACTGTTGCTACTATCCAAGTTGTTGAGGATATCCAAACTCTTAGCACCCAATGCACTCCTAGTCCCATTGGACCTATTAATGGTGATGCTATGACCTCGACCGTAGAAGAAGAAACTCCAATAACCATAGAAGCTACCAAACAAGTGATCCTAAAGGACACCACTACCACTTTACTTGATAGTAGTGACCTTGATTTTGATAATTGCACCCTTTCTGAAGTTATTGGTTTTCTTCACAAGATGTCTAGAGATCCCCACACTAGCACACTGAATCTTGCCTTCACGGAGCATATCACTAATGCTCTCATCAAAGCTAGGGAGGAGAAGCTTAGGGTAGAAGCCTCCATACCTAGAAAGCTAGAAGATAGTTGGGATCCTATGATTAAAATTAAGTTGAATAACTTCTCTTGCTATGCTTTATGTGATGTTGGAGCTAGTACCTCCGTTATGCCCAAAAAAATGTATGATATGTTTGAATTGAAACCTTTTGATCCTTGTTCTTTTGGTGTTCGTCTTGTTGATTCTTCCGTAAAGAAACCTTTGGGGAAGATCGACGATGTTCTTATCATTGTCAATGACAATTATGTTCCCGTTGATTTTACTATTATGGATATTGAATGTTGTAGGATCGAAAGTAGGTCTAGAGGGGGGGTGATTAGACTACTTGACAATATAAAAAATCTGCCTTTAGATCATGCAATGTTTTTGGCAGTTTCACAATTAAGACCAATTCAAGTAACACCCTACACATGCAATTCTAGAGTATATGCAGCGGAAAGTAAATTGCACATGTAAAAAGGAGGTGGAGAAGATCAAACGCAGTTTGGTGACACGGAGATTTTTGTCGTGGTTCCGATAGGTGGTGCTATCGTACATCCACGTTGATGGAGACTTCAACCTACGGAGGGTAACGGCTGCGCGAGTCCACGGAGGGCTCCACCCACGAAGGGTCCACGAAGAAGCAACCTTGTCTATTCCATCACGGCCTACGCCCACGGAGGACTAGCCTTACTCGGGGTTGATCTTCACGAAGTAGGCGATCTCCTTGCCCTTACAAACTTCTTGGTTCAACTCCACATCTCAACGACGGAGGCTCCCAAGCGACACCTAACCAATCTAGGAGGCACCACCCCCCAAAAGGTAATAGACGGTGTTGATGATGATGAACTCCTTGCTCTTGTGCTTCAAATGATAATCTCCCCAACACTCAACTCTCCTCACTGATATGGCTGTGGTGGAAGAAAGATTTGAGTGGAAGGCAACTTGGGAAGGCTAGAAATCAAGTTTCATATGGTAGGAATGGAATGGCTTGATCTCAACACAAGGGTAGGTGGTTCACTTCTCAGAAAGTGTATGGTAGAAGTGGTGGTACTTTCTGATGGCTCTCCTCACGAATGAGGAGGGGGTGGAGGGGTATATATAGCCTCCACACAAAATCCAACCGTTACACACACATTTGAGCAATATCGGTGAGACCGAAGTGAAAACTCGGTCAGACCGAAAGTTCAAATATAGTGAACGTTGGGATTTTCGGTGGGACCGAAAATACCATCTCGGTTTGTCCGAAGTGAGTCAAAGGTTAGGGTTTGCCATCTCGGTGTGACCGAAAACAACAACTCGGATATTCCGAAATGCTGTCATTTGGTTACAGAAGGTTGGCAGAACATTTTCGGTGAGACCGAGACTCAGAATCGGTGGGACCGAGAAGTTAGGGTTTAGGGAAATAACTGAAGTGGTTCATCTCGGTGGGACTGAGTTTGCAGAATCGGTTTGTCCGAGATTACTTATGAGTGTGTTGTAAAGTGAAGAGTGCTGATAGTTGAGGGAGCTAGATCACCAAGCACTTGAGCAACAAGAACATTAACACAACCTCATCCCCTTTTAATAGTATTGGCTTTTCCTATGGACTCAATGTGATCTTTGATCACTAAACCAAAAATGGAGTCTTGAGCTTTTGCCAATGCTTGTCTTAGCATTTTGAGGGGTCCACTTCTTCAGACATTTCCATATCCATATCATCGAACTTTTCTAAAATGATTCTCAAGAGAATATTAGTTCAATGATATATATGTTGTTATTAATTACCAAAACCACCCGGGGATTAGTTGCACTTTCAATCTCCCCCTTTTTGGTAATTGATGACAACATATAGATCAAAGCTTCGACAAATGATATAATCAAAGAATAATATCGTCGCTTTGAGAAGTATGTGATAAACAAGAGCTCCCCCTAAATTTGTGCATTATTTGAAATTTGCGTTTGAATGCAAATGCACAATCGATTAGGATTATGGGTCACTCTTCCATGTCACATACATCTTGGTGGAGCGCACAAAATGATAAGATGAATAACATGCACTCAATCACCAAGACAAGAGTAAATAGCCATACAATAAGAAATAGCATATGATAAGCAAAAAGCACACATTAAGGCATAGTATGACTAAGCACTCATTAAGGTAGCATCAAACGTAGTAGCAAGCACACATTAAGTATCTGGAACCAAAAGAAACCAATGTATCTCAAGGAAAACCGGCAAAAGAACGAAAAGACGAAAGAGCACTCTCTCTCGAAGCCCTATGATCTATAACAATTTCTCCCCCTTTGGCAACAAGTTACCAAAAAGTTCGAAAAGGTATAGAGCTAAGCGTCACTGCGGGCTCTGCTGGCGGCTCCCGTCTGGGTAGATGTCGGTGTAGAGATAGCTGCATCTGCAAAGACCTCTGCTGATGTCTGCGGTGGAGGAGTGGATGCTGGAGCTGAAGGAACTGCTGGAGCTGTAGCTGGTGCTGAAGTGGTAGCCCTGGAGTCTGTCACTGGGATAGCTGCAGATCTGGATCCTCTGGGAACCTGAGCAGTCTGGCGATGAGAGTCCTGGACTAGATCATCCTGCATAAGCTCTGCTCTCTCCTGCCTAGTCTCCTCCATGTCTGCCTCAAGCTTGTTGACAGACACCTGAATCTCAGTTAGCTTCACGTCCAGAGCGTGGATCTTGTCCTCGACAATCCTCTCAAGGCTCTCCTGAGATTGCTCAATGCTGGCCAGGCGTTGTTTAATCCTTTGGGTAGCTTCAAGAATTTGTTCTCCAAAGCTCTTTGGCTTAGCTGCTGCTGCTGCTGCCTCTTTGTCAGCTTTAGCTTTCTTCGCAGCTTTAATTTTGGCTTGCCCTTCAACTGAGGTGGGATCCTCTTCATCCATCACAACTACGTTGTCCTCATGCTCTGGCTGCAGTGGCAAGTGCTTCCTATCCAACATGAATTTGCCCGTGCCAAACTTGGCGTTGATGAGCATCTGTATCTGCGGTGCAAACCCACATGACCTCTTTTGGTCAGCTGCAGTCCTCTTAATGGTTTCTACCATCAAGTCCATCACCTTAAAAGGTGCCTTCTCATCGAGAATGTGCAGCATGTTGATAGAATAGCCTCGTATCATCCGGTGGTCACCTGACTTAGGCATCAAAGTATGCCTCAGAATAGTGTTAGTGGTGGTCAGACCTGCCTAGAGATAATACACTGAGCCGAGCTTCCATCCCTCTAAATCAGCAGCTGGGATCTCCTTGTACATATTCTTCATGGAATCATGACTCTTCTTAGGAATCCCATAGACATCAATGTCGTCCTCTCTCTGCACTGGAGCGTTCAGAAGTTCTGCCCATTCTTCAACAGTCGAAGAAAACCTTTGACCTTCAGTCTTCCAGGTGATCTTGCCATCAGGGTAGAAGTGGGCAGTGGCATAGAACTGCATGATCATCTCGTCATTCCAGGCTGTCAGCTCTTGACCCACGAAGTCAGCAACTCCACATGCAGTGAAGCTCTCATGCACATGGGGAAAGAAGTCCCGATGCTCTTCACTGTCAATGTACTTCCAGTCAACATACCTGGTGTCAGCAACAATGGGCTTCTTATCCATTAGCACGGTCTCATAGAAATCCTGCTGCTCTCTGGCGTGGAATCTGGGGTCCACAGCAGTCCTTCTCCTTACGGCATATGGATCAGACTGTCTCCATAGCCTGAGACCTTTGTCCTTCCTTGCCTTCATGTCCTCAGCTTGAGGATGAGCATCATTGTGGAGTGGCAACTTGGGACGGAGCTTGAGCAACACATGCTCTTCATCTGATTCAGACGGTGGCATCTCTCCTTTGTTCTTCTCAGAAGCTGGAATGCTTCTGGTTGTTCTCTTGGGCTTGGCTGGAGCTGCTTTGGAAGGAGCAGGCTTCTTGGGCTTAGAGGAGGCTTGAGCCCGAATAGCATCACCCATGAACTTAGCTTTCTGAGGAGGAGGCTGGGGTGCTTCTTCTTCTTCTTCTTCAGCATCAACTTGAGGTTCAGCATAAACAACCCTCTTCCTTTTGGAAGTCTTCTTCACCTTGCTTGGAGCAGGCTCTTCCAAGTTGAGCTTCTTAGCAACAGCTGACTGTTTCACTTTGCTTGTACCTTTCCTTGGCTGCTGCCCTTGGTGCTCTTTGGCAACCACATTCCTCTTGGGCTTGGAGGTAACTTCCTCAGCAACAAAGTCGGAGTCCTCATCATCAGAAGTTCTCTTCTTCCTGGTTCTCGTAGCTGCGGGAGGCAGACCACTAGGGGTGCTCCTCTCACCATCATCACTAGAGCTGCTTGCAGGACTTGTATCTGCCTCTGGAATTTCAGCAAACGGTGATTCAGACCTGTTCTGGCTGTCACTGACATCTGACATGGCTGAAAGACCTGTGAAAAGATAAGGTATAGGCAGAATGGAAGAGTTATCACAACTGCAGAAGTTTTTGCAAAAAAAATGAGTTAAAAACTTAGTTTTGAGTTTTCACAGAATGTATTTCGGTCAAACCGATTTTATGTTTCGGTGCAACCGAAGTGCTCAACAGAAACCTACACGCCACTTTCGGTCAGACCGAAGTGGGTTTCGGTCCTACCGAAAACTTAGGGTTTCACTGAAACTTCTTTTCGGTCGTTCCGATTGGCACAACTCGGTTAAACCGAACTATGCAGTGCAATGGCCAGAGGCCAAATCGGTCATTCCGATTTTCAAAAATCGGCTTCACCGAGATGCATTCCGTGGAAACCTAAACCTAAGAATTTTCCTCGAAACTAGACGATCTGAACTATTGTGTGGGGAACATATCAAACATGGATTGAATCATGGCAGCCTATCGTGCAAGAATCAGCAGTGGAGCACGAAAAGGGATCGGGACACACCCTAACTTGGTGGTGTCCCTCTACGGCGGCAACGGTGGAGATGATTACCGTTGACGGCGGCGGAGACCTGCGGCGAGGGCGCACAGGCGACGAAGGCGACGATCCGTAGACCAGGGCGGCGGCAGTAGGGGTCTTGGGGGCGAACGGTTTGAAGAAAGAAATCGCGCGCAGCCCCTCAGGTATATATAACCCCGTACTGTCGGTGGGACCGAGTTGAAAAACTCGGTGTCACCGAGATGTATATCTGCTGTGCAGTTACACATATCGGTCAGACCGAGAGTTTGAACTCGGTTTCACCGAGATGAAACCTAGATCAGTCTAAGCGTTTCGGTTGGACCGATATTGAGAAACCGGTCAGACCGAAATGGACTTAGAAGGTTTTGGAAGTCAGCCTTAGACGAATCGGTGGTTCCGAGTGCTCCTCACTCGGACTGTCCGAAAAAGACTTGTTCAAAGTTGTGATATGAGCATGAATAGAGTTTTGAGACAAGAAAGCATAGATAGCTAGGGAAAGGTGCTTAGGCATTCTTGTCCATCCATTTGGCCAGAAAAAGAAACCAAAACAATCAAAACCACAAATGGATGTCCTTGAATGAATAGAATCATGCATTCAACATGCTCACACAATAAGATAGCAACTGAAATATGTGTCAAACATGCACAACCAATCATTCTAGCTACTAGCACACAATTTGTCGATGACTAGGTCATCTATATATGAGTATATTGACTTAGGAGCCAAATGAGAACATTTGATCATAGGTCATACTCATCGTTTAAGCACAAGTGGGGTTACCACTTTTACATAAAGCATTTATGTGTTCACATCACTTGGAGATGCTTTAGCCCAATTTTTTGAGCAAAGCTCCCCCTAGATGTGAGAACCCCTTCTAAAGGGTCAAACTAACCTTGGGTTGTCGTAGAAGACTTCATGTAGATGTTGAAGATGTGGATGCTCAATGTTGATGTAGATCATCATGAGTTAGGAGCAATCCTTTGGATTAGGGCACTTTCAATACCTACATGGGTTAGTCCCACAAGGAACAAACAAGAATATCCATAGACATAGAGTGAAGTACACAAAAGATGATGTCCATGAAAGCAATGATTACCTTGTCCCTTGACTTACCAACAAGAGGGTTTGTGACTCCATGAACAAGTGCATGATGTGGAAGTTGATTGCACAAGTTCTTGCCAAAAAGAATATGAGTGAAGTTTGTTGGCGGAGTCACCCTCAAGAACCTACTAGTTCTTCTTCTTTGGGATCCACATCATCTTGATGGGAATCCTTGGTGTTGTAGTTGAGCTTGACGAAGTAGAACTTGATGTGTCCTTGGGAACCCACATGACCATGGCTTGAGGTGCTTCAATGAATGCATCAATCTCTTCTTGAAGCTTGTCCTTGGCCTTTAGCTTGTGGTCTTGTGGTGGAAGGTCATCTTGAGCTTGTTCCACATTGGAAGAAGTAGGATCATACTTCTCCTTTTGTGAGACAAACTGTGGAGTAGGGTATTGACCTTCTTCCCACTCAACACCTTCGGCGTTGAACTTTCGCTCAAAACCAACCCCTTGATTCTTCCGGTGTCTTCCTTGTTTGCGAACAATCTCCTCAAAGTTCTTGCTTCCTGCAAGACTCTTGTAGACACCTTTCTCTATGATTTCCTTCAATAAGCTATTTTCTTGCTCAAGTGTAACTTGGCTTGAAACATTGTTAGTGGAATCAAGAGAACTACTAGAAGTAACAACATTTGATTTAACATTGTTATTATTACTACTAGAGGAAGAATTTTTCTTATGCTTGTCATGCTTAGTCTTAATAGGTGGCAAGAAATTAGACAAGAGAAGTCGTTTGGCAAGATATGAAGAACTCTTCTTTCGAAGATCGTCATTGATCGCTTTTAGAAACTCATGTTCTTGCTCTAGAGTGAGCTTCTCGAAGCGTAGCTTCTCATGAGATCTTAGGAGCTCTCTATGATCTTCTTGAGTTGTTTCATGAGCTAACTTAAGAGTGTTTAGTTCTTTAGTTAGACGCTCAATCTCCTTCATAGCATTGTCATTCGATTCTTCTCGACTATAAAGACTACTAGCATTTTCATCATTACTAAGCTCACTAGATTTATCATGCAAGAGCTCATCTTCACCAAGCAAGTCATCCTCATCACTATCAAAGTCAATGAATTCAGGGTGTGTTACCTTGGGACCTTTAGCCATGAAGCATCTTCCAATTCCCTCATTTGGTGAATCAAATAAGTCGTAGGAGTTGGAGTTGGAGGATACGAGTGTAAGTCCAGCAACACCTTCATCTTGACTATAGTCGGAGTCGGAGTGATAGCTTCCATCGGATTGATTGTCAGAGTCGGAGCCGGAGACCCATTCACCAACATGAGCTTGATGTCTTCTTCTTGTGTAGCTCCTTGATGACTTGTCTTTCCTCTCCGAATCCTTGCTTCTCCGAGAGGGTCTTCGTTCATAACGATCATCTCTACTCCTTCTCTCTCTCCGAGGTGACTCATCTCTTGCTCTTCTTCTTGGAGATTCTTCTCTTCTCTTGTGGGGAGCCGTACACTCATTTGAGAAGTGTCCGGGTCTTCCACAATTGTAGCAGTTTCGATCACGACTAGAAGATCTCTTTTCATCATATGATCTAGACTTTGAGCTTCTTTCTTTGCCTCTATTCTTGTAGAACTTGTTGAAGTTCTTGACCATTAGGCTTATCTCTTCATTGGAAATTAGCTTGTCACTTGAGGTAGTAGGAGCATCACTTGTAGCTTTGTAAGCACCACTTGACTTGTTGTGAAGCTCTTCCTTATTTAAGTGTCATTTCATGAGCAACAATTCTTCCAATGACTTCAGTTGGCTTGAGAGTCTTGTAGTTTGGCATCATTTGGATCAAAGTGCACACGGTGTCATACTTTCCATCCAAAGCTCTGAGAATCTTCTTAATGATGAATCGGTCGGTCATTTCTTCGCTTCCTAAGCCAGCAATCTCATTTGTAATGAGAGCAAGCCTAGAGTACATTTCAGCGACTCCTTCACCATCCTTCATCTTGAACTTGTCAAGTTGACCTTGAAGAATATCTAGCTTTGATTCCTTCACAGATTCAGTACCTTCGTGCATTTCAACCAAAGTATCCCAAATCTCCTTAGCATTCTCAAGACGACTGATTTTGTTGAACTCTTCGGGACACAAAGCATTGAAGAGAATGTCACAAGCTTGAGCATTGTTTTGCAACATCTTCAATTCTTCGGGTGTAGCTTCGCGATCCGGAACTTTTCCTTCTTCAAAGAAATCACCTTGCATGCCAACATAAATAATGCCCCATGCGACTGGGTTATGACCAAGAATATGCATTTTCATTTTATGCTTCCAACTAGCAAAATTTGTACCATCAAAGTAAGGACCTCTACGATAATTACCCTCACTAGACGCCATACTCTCCTAGGTTGTGAAACCAAGCTTATGGAGTCCAATGCAATGGAAACCAAGGCAATGGAGACCAAAGCTCTGATACCACTTGTAGGATCGAAAGTAGGTCTAGAGGGGGGGTGATTAGACTACTTGACAATATAAAAAATCTGCCTTTAGATCATGCAATGTTTTTGGCAGTTTCACAATTAAGACCAATTCAAGTAACACCCTACACATGCAATTCTAGAGTATATGCAGCGGAAAGTAAATTGCACATGTAAAAAGGAGGTGGAGAAGATCAAACGCAGTTTGGTGACACGGAGATTTTTGTCGTGGTTCCGATAGGTGGTGCTATCGTACATCCACGTTGATGGAGACTTCAACCCACGGAGGGTAACGGCTGCGCAAGTCCACGGAGGGCTCCACCCACGAAGGGTCCACGAAGAAGCAACCTTGTCTATTCCATCACGGCCTACGCCCACGGAGGACTAGCCTTACTCGGGGTAGATCTTCACGAAGTAGGTGATCTCCTTGCCCTTACAAACTTCTTGGTTCAACTCCACATCTCAACGACGAAGGCTCCCAAGCGACACCTAACCAATCTAGGAGGCACCACCCCCCAAAAGGTAATAGACGGTGTTGATGATGATGAACTCCTTGCTCTTGTGCTTCAAATGATAATCTCCCCAACACTCAACTCTCCTCACTGATATGGCTGTGGTGGAAGAAAGATTTGAGTGGAAGGCAACTTGGGAAGGCTAGAAATCAAGTTTCATATGGTAGGAATGGAATGGCTTGATCTCAACACAAGGGTAGGTGGTTCACTTCTCAGAAAGTGTATGGTAGAAGTGGTGGTACTTTCTGATGGCTCTCCTCACGAATGAGGAGGGGGTGGAGGGGTATATATAGCCTCCACACAAAATCCAACCGTTACACACACATTTGAGCAATCTCGGTGAGACCGAAGTGAAAACTCGGTCAGACCGAAAGTTCAAATATAGTGAACGTTGGGATTTTCGGTGGGACCGAAAATACCATCTCGGTTTGTCTGAAGTGAGTCAAAGGTTAGGGTTTGCCATCTCGGTGTGACCGAAAACAACAACTCGGATATTCCGAAATGCTGTCATTTGGTTACAGAAGGTTGGCAGAACATTTTCGGTGAGACCGAGACTCAGAATCGGTTGGACCGAGAAGTTAGGGTTTAGGGAAATAACTGAAGTGGTTCATCTCGGTGGGACTGAGTTTGCAGAATCGGTTTGTCCGAGATTACTTATGAGTGTGTTGTAAAGTGAAGAGTGCTGATAGTTGAGGGAGCTAGATCACCAAGCACTTGAGCAACAAGAACATTAACACAACCTCATCCCCTTTTAATAGTATTGGCTTTTCCTATGGACTCAATGTGATCTTTGATCACTAAACCAAAAATGGAGTCTTGAGCTTTTGCCAATGCTTGTCTTAGCATTTTGAGGGGTCCACTTCTTCAGACATTTCCATATCCATATCATCGAACTTTTCTGAAATGATTCTCAAGAGAATATTAGTTCAATGATATATATGTTGTTATTAATTACCAAAACCACCCGGGGATTAGTTGCACTTTCAAATGTGAACCTTCATGTCCAATTATTTTGGGACGTCCTTTTCTTCGCACCGTTGGTGCTATCATTGACATGAAAGAGGGGAATATAAAATTCCAATTCCCTCTCAAGAAAGGGATGGAACACTTCCCTAGAAAGAAGATTAAGTTGACTTTTGAGTCCGTTACACGGGCTAGCTATTCTCTTACTCTTGATAAAACTTGATCTTCTCTTTTTGCATCATGCCTAGCTTAAAGGCATAAAAGAAAGCGCTTTTGGGAGGCAGCCCACAACTAATTAGGTTTTATTTTGCTTTTGTTGTGTCTTGATGTTTGTTACTACAGTAGCATCATCATTGTATCTTTTCTTTTCAGCTTTGTGCCAAGTTTAGCCTCCGATTGCAAGAAAGTTCAAAAGTTGTGACGTGCTGTCCAGAAAACAGATTATGTCCTTGGAGAGAAAAATTCGAATAAAATCACCATATCATCTTTTTGATCTGAATTGTTTTGACAGCGTGCTCTATACAATTGGCTTTCGAGCGTCTGTTCTGAGTTTTTTGATTTGAGTTGCAGAAGTGCCCCGAAAAAATTATTTACTACCTGCTGGTCTGTATTTCACAGATTTTGTCATGTTTTGCCTTTTCTTCGTTTTGCAAACCTTGAGCTTGCTTTTTCTTTGCAAAAACCTTTTGTCAATCTTGAGAAATAGTAGCTCTTCAATATTATCTTTATTTCCAGTAGGGAAAAATTATTTTATTGTGGGTACTAACCTCGCTAATCAGATTATGATGAGTTATGTATGAAGGGAGTTTTCAAGTGTGCGAGGGAAAATGATAAAAGAAGATTCAGGAGGGTCAAACGCTCAAGCTTGGAGATGCCCCCGTGCACCCCCAAGAAATATTCAAGAAAACTCAAGTGTCTAAGCTTGGGGATGCCCCCATGCATCCCCTTCTCCATCAACAATTATCAGTTCGTCTTTCGTTCCACTATAATTTTGTCACTTCATGCGTTATGTGCTATGCTTGAAGCGTCTTGCTCTTAGTTTCTTTTTTTAGTTTTCTTTAGCTTTGCTTGCTGTTCATAACAAGTTAGAACCCAGCTTTCTTTGTGTGGGAGAGAAACACGCTCCACTTCAACCTAGAACACAACATAGATTTTCATGCTTATCTTTGCTGTGTGTGTTCTTTGTCTTTCCATAGCTGTTGTCATGTTTAGCTCTGAGTTTTCATGCTTTTCTTTTTAAAGAGCTTTTGTTTAGTTGGTTGGTGAACTCTCTTGAGTTTTCATGTTGATCTTGTTAAGAGAGTTTGCCTGTTGCACTGAGTTGTGTGTCTTAACTTAAAGTAGGTAATTGAGGTTGCTATTTAATTTTAGTAGTAACTTGCAATAGTTTTGAGGTATTGCCATGAGTAATGTCTGAACTTTTGGTGTCAAGAGCTTTAGCCTATTAGTGATAGATGTCGTATTTTGGGCAATCCGTGTTTTTTTTTGAAAACCTACAAAATAGTTGAGAACTTTAGCTACTAGATGGATCACTAATCTTTGGAGGGATCGAATATTAGAGTACACTCATGTACCATGAGTCGAGGATGCGCAAGGATAACCAAACCCCCATACACTCCTCCTCGGGGTACTCGTCTCTTTGTGAACCTCCTAATTAGATTGAGAGTTACCGATAATAAGTGCATGAGTTCTTCGGACTAATGTGAGTATTCGAAAGTTGACACTTCCACCTAGCCATATGTTTCTAGCCTCTTCGGTACCGTGCATTGCCCTTTCTCACCTCGAGAGTTGGCGCATACTTCGCCGGTGCATCCAAATCCTTGGCACGATACGCTCTGTCATCATAAGCCTCATTATATACTTTCTCAAAACAGCCACCATACCTACCTATCAAGGCATTTCCATAGCCTTTTCGAGATACATTGCCATGCAACATCCATCTTCTCATGACTTGATCTTCATGTCTTACATGCTTTTTGCTTGATCGATGAACCGCATGCTAGTTGGGCCTTGCCCTAATCATTTCTACATGACGCGCTAGTATCATTGCATATCCTGCTGCACTGGCAGAGGCACACATTTGCATACATCATGATAGTTTCATTTTCTTTATGTTGAGTACTTTTGTAAAGTGTGAAAGATCTTCTATACTTCTTGTAATATATAGAGTGTTGCCCCTAAAGTGAGGAAAAGATCCCAAAGAGGACAAAATCAAAAGATCCCAAAGAGGACAAATGAGAGTTAATAGAAAGAGCCATTGAGGCCACAAAAAAATAAAAAAAATAGAAAAAAGAGAAAAAGAAATAAAAAGAGAGAAGGGGGCACACTACTATTCCTTTTGAGAGATCCACACTCGTACTCCATCTTATACCTTGTACTCCATAGAGATTATCATTCATGCATATAGCTATGTGGGGACCTTCACACTATAGAACTTGGCTTGTATATTCCAATGGTTAGCCTCCTCAAAAGAGCTCTAGGTCTTCTTGAGCGAGCAAGTTGGATGCACCCCCACTAGTTCCATTGGAGAGCTTACCTTAGCTCATATGTGCATCCGTTGCATGGCAATCCCTACTCCTCACATCATATCTATCATTTGGCTTTCTCTCGCCTATGATTGTCCTCATTGATGTGAGCCTTTCACACCTTTTTTGTCTTCCCCCTTCATTATTTTTCTCTCTTTGCCATCCTAAGTGTCAACCTTTTTGCTTACGCTCATCCATTGCATGAGTGCTCAAAATATCGAAAGGGAGGGGATCATTTTGACTTGTACCTGGCTAGTGGTCTGGGGATGAGTCAAGATAAGATTCCCAAGAAGACCAAGTGTGAAACTTTAGTAGATTAAGTTCTCAACAATACAAAAACTATGTTTTACTCTCTCGTATATCCCTATCCCCTTTCTTGCACGCAAACACCATTTGGAGACATTCGAGTCACGGACAGCGAGAGCTCTTGCACCTTTATGTTCTAATGTTGCTTGTTACAATGCTAATATAGACTCTTGCTTGTTATGACTTGAATTGAATTACATGCTTGATTGCTTTACTTAAAAAGTTCTTATATGGTTGGTAGCATGTCACCACAGAAATTATGCTTGTTATCATTTACCTACTCGAGGACGAGCAGGAATTAAGCTTGGGGATGTTGATACGTCCAAAATGTATCTATAATTTATGCTTGCTCCATGCTACTTTTGTGTGATATTGCTATGATATTGATGCACTTCCATACACTTTTGATCATACTTGGACTAACCTATTAAATCAGTGCACCACAGAGCCAGTTCCTGTTTTCTGCTGTTTTTCTATTTCAGGTTTCCCCCATATTAAAAGTGCTCCAAAAATTCCAGGAAAAATCAGCGTACAGGAAGCTTCGCGAAGAACCAAAGATGGGCCAGAGGGGAGCCAGGGGAGGCCCAGGCGGCCACCTGGCGCGGCCTCACACCTGGCCGCGCCAGGGGGGCGCCTGGGGCCCCTGCTCCGCCTCTGGCGGCCCCCCTTCGCATATATATCCCTCTCGTCCCTAAACCCTCGAGGACAGAACCCTTTTTCGCGATCTCGCCTCTGTTCCGCCGCTGCAGCGCTTCCAAGATCCGGAGCATCAGGAGAACTCTTCCCGGCACCCTGCCGGAGGGGAGAACCACCACCGGGAGCTTCTCCACCACCATGGACGCTTCTCGGATGAGTCGTCAGTAGTCCACCTTGGACCATGGGTCCATGATCAGTAGCTATGTGATGTTCTCCTCCCCTCTTTGCTCTTTATGGTTTAGAACTCGTGAGCTGCCCTACATGATCGAGGCACATATGTAATCTTTCTGCTGTTGCTTTGCTGAGTTTGCTGGGATCTGATTGATTATGAGACTATGTTCAGATTGTGTTTGAGTAATATATTTGATTCACCTCTTTTATATCTTTGTTCTTGAATAATTTTTGCATGTTCTCCGTTGCTGTTTATTGCTTTGGCCAAGTAGTAGGTAGTAACTCCAAGAGGGAGTGTTATCCTTGATTGTGGGTTCATGCCCCCTGATGATTAGCTTGAGTGACAGAAACATGAGTCTAGTGGATGTGTTGTTGCCACAAGGGAGAAAACAACGGTGCTTGTACTTGCGGGTGCAAGGATTGTTTACTTTACGCAAAGTTCTTTTAATGCGGTTGTCTGTTGCTTTGAGTTTACACTTTGGGTGGGATTCGCAACTTAATACCAGCGAGATGTTCTCGATAGATATCTCAAGGTGGATGATTAGTAGTAGATGCAGATGGATTTCGGTCTACTTGCCTTGGCGTACCGCCCATGCTTTTGAACCTCTATCTTTCTTTGCAGCATAGTTAGCATTGGTTTGCGCACATAATCCTGTCAATTGCCCAGCTGTAATTTGTTTACCTCGCTTTGCTGTTTTATTGTCTTTTGGGAGAGAGACATCACTAGTGAACATCATGGGACCCCGGTCCATATTACCACCGCTGATCACACCTTCTATTTACTTCCTGTTTTTATTTCCTAGTTGCAGTCATAGCTATCATTATTATCTGTTGTGTTTGATCCTTTGTAAACAACAAGGCCGGAGGGATTGACAACCTCTCTGTACTCGTTGGGAGCAAAGTTATCTGTATCTGTGTGCAGGTCCCGTCAACCGCTAAGTTTCTGACGCCGTTGACACCTACTTGTCGACCCTCGGAGTCTCACAGGATTCGATCCTTGGTACCTTTGCCAAGGGAAATTTGTCGCAACGCTACATCTAAACCTTCCACTTGGGGTAACCAACGAGGGGCGAGAAGCCATCAGACGCTGCAGTGCATGGGAGGAGGGCCTGATGATGGCTACAGACTCATGGAGGTGCGCTAAGCGCGAAGGAGTGCTTGGCCGCATGCTTATGCAACTATGGCCACGACGACGACATGGACGGCGGACCAAATCTTTGGCCGGAGGTGGAGCCATGGCTGGAGATCGCAGGGAGGCCAGGGAGGAGGGAGAGTCAATGTGGGCGCTCACAGGGAGGTGGCGGAGTAGCTCAGTGGGCTCGAGGACGACCTCCAGCACGTGAATCAATGAGCGGCATCCGTTGGACTTGGGCGAGGAAGAAGAGGTGGCCATCGCCTGGTGGGATCCTCAGCTCAAATCCATCGGTGGAGAGGACGAGGATGATGATGCGGAGCTCTTTGCGACGATGCAGGGGTGAGGGGGCGGCTGTGGCCGCGTGGCAGCGAATGACAGCGGCGACATGCTCGGTTGCGTGCGTGGGAGAGAGCAAAGGAGGGGGAGAAACACGAGAGAAAGAGTGAGAAGGCCGGGGGAGGTGCGTGTCGACGTCCAGAGAGGCCAGGGCATCGAGGGGTAGGGCCGGGCAGTCAGGTGGCGTGGCGCCCTCGTGCGTGTACCGTGCCCTCCCTCGCCTCTGCCTTCTGGCAGATGTTAGGGATGACTAGCACAAGCCAGCAGTGTTGGGCCGCTAGTTGGGCCGCCAAGTTAGTTGGCCCAGGTAAGTTTCCTTCCCCTTTTCTATTTTTGTTTCTGTTTTCTAATTTGCAGTTTGTTTTTGATCCAGTATTAAAAACCAAATCAATTTTATAAATCCTGAAAATATTCATGAGCACTTTTTGAATTATTTTAGTGGCCCACAAAAAGTTCCAACATTATTTGAGCATTTAAATTAGTTATAGTTCATAAATGCCCAAAGTCAAATACAATATGATTTAATTCAAAAATCTAGGAATGACCTAGAAATATGTTCATCATTTTTAGCAGGGGTTTTCACCTTTATCAGAAATTATGAACATTTTGAAAGGGCATTTTGTGTTCATTGAAAGTGATTTTATTTTAGCCTATTTGAATTCATTTGGTGCTAGCGTTTGGTCATTCCCCATTTCAAGTTTAGCTCAAACTTAAACATGATGCAACACAAGATGCTAGCACTAAGCATTACCAGAACTAGGGATGTGACACCTGCCGGGACCTTTTTCACTTGGGGTGCAGCAACCTTGGATCTCTTGCTATTGGAGCACTCCGGCACGTCGTCAACAGGTGCCGTGCACTAGGAGGGGGAACGCTTCCCGGACTCCTTGCTAGAGGTCCGACCATCAATTCCTTTTCCTTTGCTTTCCTTGACGGGAACTTCTGCTGCCGCTGCCTCTGCCGCAACTGCATCTGGGTACATCCTGTCCATCCTGTCTACACAGATAATTGCATCCTTCTCATCTAATGGGATAGTGTCACACCCTGCATTTTTTAACATGGTTATTGCATTAATAAAGCATGAAAATTTGGACCAACAATTTTTTTTTGGCATCATTTGGCTTTTATTTAGAATTAAGTTTTTCTCTCTCTGATTTCAAGTGCTCTTTGAAAGTCAACTACTCCATCTTATATACTTCATCCCTTTGCTCCAAACTTCTACCCAATGATCATACCATGTGTATAGTGCAATATAGTATTTTCTTACAAAAATAATTTGGCCAGAAAGTATTTTCAAAAATTAGTTTTCAAAAACCCATGAATTGAGATTTGCACTACAAGTACTTGATTTGGGGTATGAAAAATATTTCGAAGAGTATATTTGAAACCTATTAGATATAAGATTCCCTTAAACCACAGAAATATAATTTTAAAAGTTATTTTCCTATTTTATTTAAAAGATTTTTCTTAAGGCCAGAAATGGTCTTTAATAGGGAAAAATTATTTTATTGTTTCAAAAATATTTGACAAAAATCAGGGAAATTCAGTGGACATATATTTTCCATATATAAGAGTTTCAACACATGGTCATGTTCAAAATATTGGACAAAACCTCCCAAAACCATTTCTGCCCATTTCAATGATTTGAAATATTTCTACAGGAAATATTTTCATAAAAATCCATGGAAAATCCAGCAAGTCACAAATGCATGTTGTGATCACCTTGCAAAGCCTCATGTCCATCAAGGTCATTTTGGTTCACCAAAATGCCCCAAAATCCTCTCTGACCAGAATCAAATTTGAACAACTTGGTACTACCAACTTTCTCTCCTTGTCCCCGGCTTTTGTGGGAATGTTCACATGACCAAATGAGGCCACTACACCAAGTGGTTCATCAAGGGGAAGTGATTTGCTCAACTAGATCTGCACAAGTTCATTTCTGCTAATTTCTAGGGTTTACAAAAGTTGCATTGGAAACTTTGCCCAAATAAGCTCCAAATTGGTGGAAGGCCCTAATTATATCTGTCATTTCACCCTATGGAATCTCATGGCAAATGAAACACATTTACTTGCCCAAAATATCATCAAACACCTTCTGTTGTTTTACCAAAACCCTTGCTTTGACCCCTTACACTATTCTCCCTTACCTCAGGTTCTTACCATAGCACCCCCATGTCCCCTTGCACCTCAAGTAACTGTTCTCTGGCCTCAACTCAATGATTCAAGGGTGAAACATCCCCATTTACCCTTCTGGACAACAGCGTTCTTCTTCTTTCTCACCTCCCTCCTCATTCCAGTGGCCCTCCATGGCATCCAACGCCCCTCCCACATTCTTTACTCCCCCCTAGAGCTACTAGACACCTTTGGCCGTGCCCTCATTGCATAGAAAATGGCCATGCCGGCCATTTAGGCGCTCTGGAGCATGCTATAGTGCGCTCCCGCACTGTAGCCGCCCCCTGCCAAGCACCTCCAGCCACCTCGGGCCTCCCCAGCACGCCCGACGATGCTCCTCGACGTCCGTGACATGCCACGGCCCTGTCCACCTCCTCCTTCTCCCTCCTGCTGCCCCTCCTCGCACGCGCACTGGCCACCCGAGAGCTCCAATGACCTTCCTCACAGGCGCGGCATCTCTAGCCTTACCCCGCTCTCTCCCTTAGCTCCCATCGGTGTAGTCCACGCCCAGCAACACCCCAAACATGGCGCCAGCTCCTCCCGAGCCCTGTGGCGATGAGCAGGAGCCCACCGGCGCATGGGTCCACGGCACCCCGCTGTTCACCTATTTAAGGGCCTCCCCGAGCCCTACTCTCCTCACCACTCGCTCTTTCACTCCCCTAATCACCCCCTACACCACTCACCCCTCTCAAGACAAGCCCGAGCTCGAGATCGAGATCGAGCTCCGCCGCCTCGGGTCGCTATTGGTCTCAGGGTAGAGGCCCTCTCCATCGCTCCTCTTCCTCGATCTGGAACCGCCGCGGCTCACTGATCATTTCCCCTCTTTCTCCCCACTTCTTTTGCAGCCAGAAACGGCCGGAACCATCGACGCCTGAAGCTCCTCCGCCGCGTGACCTCATCGCCGGCAGATCAGGCCACCCCGGCGACCGCAACCACCTCCACCTGAACGGCGACTCGACGCTGTGTCCAGCCGTACCCTCGCCCGACCTCGCCGTGCCCTGCATCAATGCCGGTGAGCTCGTCGGCCCTCTGTCGCAGGGTTAGGGATGATAGGCGGGCCCCGCCTGTCAGTCTCTCCTCTCCATCGCCCTCTCTCTCTCTCTCGCTGACGCCTGGGCCCCGCCCGTCAGGTTTAAACGTGGCACGCGCGCATGCACCAGTGCGTTGGGCCGCTTCTCTGGCTGGGCCTGCTGCACTGTGGCTGTTCTGGCCCAGCAGACACCAATGTTGAGGATATCGCTTATCGGGAACTTATCGGTCGACCCATGATAATGGGTAAATCGGCCAATTTATCGGCATATCGGTCGATTTATCGCCAAATCGGCTCATTTATCGGCCGATTTATCTTATCAGCCAGACAGCGGTAAGCCATAAATCGGCCGATTTATCGGCATATCGGAAGATATCTTGAACAGTGGCAGACACAGAGCCCTTCTCCTTTTTCTTTTCTGTCAAACTTGCAAAAATTCCTCCGGACTAAATATTAATCCAAATGAAATAATTTCAGTTCCTAAATTCTTGTAAAAATCCCACCTATTTAATGGTATAACTTTCATTCATGACCAACCAACTTTGATGTACTGTTCATATTCAAATTCGAATTTGAATATATTTAAACCCCTCTAAAAAAACCATTTCTTCTATTCTGCTACTCCAAATCCAAAACTAGTAATTCTCCCTTTCTTAGTTTTCCTTCTAGTCTTTTATAAATATAAGTTGACATTTTTCGGAGCACTTTGATTTTTCTGTTTTCATTATTGTCTTATTTCTCCATATTATTTTGCGATGATTAGATACCATATTTGACGAAGTTGCTGAAGAAGAAGAAGGAGAAGGATTTGAAGACTTTGAAGACCAAGCCAATCCAGGCAAGCAACCCTTTGACCATGACACCCCTCTTGTTCATCGGTACCCTTTTTCCGATTGCATGTGGATGAAACGTGACAGTGCTAAACTTGTTGTGAAACACCACATGATGCATACCCTTAGTCACAACTCTACCTTGTGCATAATGCAAGAGATTAGCTGTGATGCATAATGTTGCATGAGCAACATGAACTCTCCGTAATTACATTCTTTCGAAAACCCCATAGGGTGCCCCTAATGCTCGAGGGTGATGTTGAATTAAGGCCACCACTTGAGGAAGAAGTGGTGTACCAAAGAGAGTTCTCGTGTGTGGGTAAAATAATGGATTAGATTTATGTGTGATTACCGTCCCAACCAAACATGTGCAACCACTCTACCCCTTATGGGACGGGGCATTATTGACTACTTAGGCTGATACTAGCGTGGTGCCCACATCACTAGTGACGGGGGAGACTTGAGTTCACTCCCGGGACGGGGTCGTGCTTGGATAGGCGACCATGATTGTTTTTACACGACACCGGACACACCGTTGGTCCCTTCGTGTATGCGTGACAATGTAAAAAGGGCAAGTCTCACGATCTTTCGTTTGTACACGAGGGCTGTGCACCAATGAGTGGACCCTATGTTAGTGTCGTCTAGGGAAAGGTAATGACCGGGTGCTTCCCCCGAGTACTTGAGGTACTGCGAGATCGTGGATGACACGAAAGCTTCCCGGATCTTGTGGGTAAAGTGCGCAACCTCTGCAGAGTGTAAAACTATCCGAATAGCCGTGTCCACGGTCATGGACAGTTGGAAGGTGCTACTTAAACTATGTCCAGAATTTTACAATCCCGGTGAAAGTATGTGTGTGTGTGTTGAGTCAAGGTGGTGACTTGACTCGTTGATAATAAATTGAACCCTATTCATGTTGATATCCGTAACCTATCTGCGAGGTTACCCAAGGACGTTGATGCATGTTTGACAAATGGTAGAATATTTAATCTAGCTTGTAGCTAGGTTGCTCATTGTTGTACAATTGCATTGTTACCTTGAACCAAATCATGGGTTGCTTGCGAGTACATTCAAAGTAATCATTGGCTTGCCACTGGTTATTTAATTGGCCAGGCATGGAGGAGCAGGAATTTGAAGAAGAATTCTATGGAGACAAACATGCGAACTAGGACGCTTTCCCAGTCAGAATGCCTGAAGGGTTAAGGCAGATGGCATGGGTTCTACTTATCTACGAAGACTTCCGCTATTCGAGTTTATTTGCTATTCAGCCCATGAGGCTTTATCTATGTAAGACTTGGCCATAATGGTCATAATTTGTGTAAGACGGTATGTATGGATGTAAGACTCTTGTTATTTAGCTTCTGTGTGTTCATTGAGCATTGCTCTCTGGGATCACTTTACACGTGCATTCGGTGATCTCGACTCTTAAGTCGGGGTCCCCACATATAGTGATGACCCCTAGTGGCCCAAGCATCTTCAAAGTGTTGTAAGCATAGTGAGATGCTGCCATGAACTTGGCAAGGGCCGGGCGTCCAAGCATCCAATTGTACGGCTGGGGGAGATCAACCACATGAAACACAATCTTCTCAATCCGATAGTTCAGTTCTCCCCCAAACGTTACCGGCAGTGTAATATTTCCCTTAGGATGGCTCCTGTCGGGATTAACTCCTTGGAACATGTCGGTAACCTCTAGCTCTTCTTCTCCTATCTGAAGCTTGTTGATGACTGAAGGGGATATCAGATTCCACCCAGCCCCGCCATCCACTAACATCTTCATGACCTTGAGGCTGCAAATTGTTGGGGAGACCAACAAAGGGAAACACCCTACTGCAGTGGTGCGGATAAGGTGATCCTCCTCGTCAAAGATGATGTGTGGGCGGGACCATTTGAGCGGCTTACAGGCCTCCGGCACTGGCTCCACATCATTGATCTCTCGTGCCCTGTCACAACCCTAGTTCTGGTATGCTCTAGGATAGCTTTGGTGTTTGCATCATGTTTAAAATTCAAATGAATTTGAATTGGGGACATGTGAAACCCTCAGGAATCCTTTTGAAAAATGACCCAGATAAAAATTGCTCCAAAAGGGTCCAAGAAAATGTTCATGTTTCTCTCTGAAAATATTGGTCAGTGGTAAAATGCAAACCAATATTTTAGGAGCTCATAAATATTTATCTTGGGCATTTGGAATTAATGCAATAATTATTTTCTTTGGATGTATATTTATTATATATTTTATATATGTCGAAATATTCTGATTTGTTGTGAGGGGCTTTGGAATAACTCCTTAGGTCCCTGCAAAAATGTCAGAAGAAAATAAAATGATTTAGTTTTAGAAACTAAATCAAAACAAATTACAGAATTAGAAAAACAGAAAGAAAAAGGGAAAAGGACTTACCTGGAGGCCTGGGCCACTTACCTGGCGGCCCAGCTGGCACATCCCAGCTCACCACCGCCGTCGTCCTCCTAGCGACGATAGAAGGCAGGGGCATGCGCCCGCCGCCCTTGTGCATGGACGCCACCTCCTCCCTGCATGCCTGCCCCTCCCCCTCGCTGCCTGGACGTTCTGGTCGACGCCACGCGCCCCCCCGGACCTCTCTCGCATTCTCTCGCGGCCTCTCCCCTCCTCTGTCTCCCTCTCTCGCTCGGACCCGAGCGCCACCGTCACCGCCGATCGTCGTTGCCTTGACCGCCGGCCACCCCACGCCCAGCCGACGCGCCAGAAGCTCCGCCACATCATCTGCTACCTCTCCGTCGAGCCACACGTCGTCGGACGCCCTGCCTACCACATTCAAAGTACCACCACCTCTGTACCGAGATCGCCGGCGACCGTACGTCGTCTCCGCCGCCTCCTCGAGCCAGCCGAGCTCCGCTTCGACACCGCGGTGAGCTTTGCCGTGTTTCCCCCTGCATCTCGAGCCCGTTTTCTTCCGCTAACTGCCCGGGCCACCGGAGCCGAGAGCTCCTCACCGCCGTTCGTGCTGCCGCCGTGGCCACCATCACCCAGAGCCGCGACTGAGTACACCACCATGCTCAGCGTGGTCCCAGGAGCCTAGATCAAGCCTCCGCTCGTCCTCCCGTCCATCACAGCGTCGTTTCCGACGAGGCCCGAGCTCCGGCGGCCGCCCAAGTCATCGCCGGCGTTGTTTCCGTCGACCCCGAGTCCAGCCACCACCACCAATCAATGCGGACGAGCGTCCGCATCACGTAGATGCCCTCCGCCAGCCATTTGGTCCCCGGAGGAGGATTCCCCACACCCTCCGCCACGTTTGCTGCTGCCGGCGGCTTAACACCGATGAGTTTGACCCCGCTGACCGTTTTGACCCCTGTGGGTCAATGACAGGTGGGCCTTGCCCAGTTAATTTGTAGTTAGGATTAGTGTTAGTGTTAATTACTTTGTTAGTTAAACTATGGGACTGACAGTGGGCCCCAGCGACCTAATCTTTTTATTAGTTTAGAAATAACCCTCTGTTAACTCCGAGTCACTGACAAGTGGACCCCACTATCAGGTTTGACTCTGGTCAGCCTGGTTGACCTGCTGATGTCATGATGCTGTCATGCTGACGCAGTAATCCATTTCTAGAATTTAAATAAATCTTAAATGATTTATTTATTTCTGAAATTGGTTTAAGCTTCAAAAAAATCACAGAATTTCAACCGTAGCTCAAAATGAAATAATTTATATATGAAAAATTATCAGAAAAATTCAGTCTATCCATGTGCACCTTTTTCATGCATGACAAATGAAGTTATACCTACTGAATATATGAAAACACATAAATGGCATTTATAAATGTTTATTATAGTGTTGCATTTGAACCCTTGGTTCAAATGGACTTCACCCAATGAATTCTAGATGAATTAGCTCAAACAAACATCACATCTTCATGCCATGTTCATGCATCATATTGTTGCATATGCTTGTGTTTGATTGTCGGCACCGTCCTTCTAGATAGATCCTGCTCTGGAGACTATTCCAAAGTACCTGTGAGAGGAGCAGTGCCACCCTGTTGATCTACCAGGCAAGCAAACCCCCTTGTTCATTCCGATACAATCCCACTCTCTGGCTCCTACTCTCTGTTATTGCATTAGGACAATAACGATTTCAACTGCTACTTTATGTTGCAGTAGTTGAACCCATTCCTCTGCATGACCTGTCATTGCCACAGAAAATAGTTGAAACCCACTAGCATGTGTAGGAGTTGATTGAAGCCATGTTGTGTACTTACCATGCCATGCCTGCTATTGCTTAGAGTGAGTCAGGTCTGATTCATCAGGAATGAATTGGAGTGCAGTGTTATGTTTTGATGCTGAGAGTTAAGTGTGTGAACACGATTTGGTATAGGTAGCGGTCAGAGGCCATGTAGGAGTACATGGTGGGTTGTCTCACTGGAACCGTCCTTAAGAACTAAGTTATGTGTATGTTGTCCAATGACTAGCTACTACCACACATTGGGTTCCGGTAACTCGACCCCTCTCTGCTTATTAATCAACTTGATCTCTGTCCAAGAGTCACAACTAGTTTCTGGTGTTGCAGGTAGTGTTATTTTTCTACCAAGTGTCACCCGATAGGTTGGGCTTGGGACAAACTAGGCACAGGTGGCACGGTATACCAAGTGGCACCCGGATGGTGGGCTTGGGAACCCTCCTCACATCGTTTGGGGCCGTGATGGAAACCTCGGCCGTACTCCCTTTCGGATGGAACCCGAATAGGCGATAAACCAGGACTAGAGTTCCCACACCCTCGCCAGGCTTCTGTTTGAAGGTTGCCGAGATACACGACGTGTACATGGCGGTAAGTGGCGAGAGCGTGTGTGAAAAAGTACACCCCTGCAGGGTTAACATGATCTATTCGAATAGTCGGGTCCACGGTTATGGTCTTCTTGGATGCTTACGTGGTACATAGACAACCTGAAGTGGATACTCTGAAATACTCAAGACAAGTGTGAGTGCTATGGATGGCCTTCACGTAGGGAGACGGGGATGAATCCATAGTGGTGTATTGAGTGGTGATTAGTGGACTCGTGTGGGCCACCTCAAAGAGTTACCAGCAGTCGTAGAACATGATAGCCACTGAGTCAAAGCTGGCTTGCTGCAACTAAACCCCACTTTGCCTTCTTGATACAAGCGCATGTATGATAGGATCTGATGTAAGTCTTGCTGAGTACCTTTGTACTCACATTTGCTTAATTTATCTTTTTCAGATGAGACTTTGGTCTCACTAGTAGTTCTGCTTGCACATCGACAAGTAGCTTGTTACCTCAGCTATGATCTTGTACGAGTGTTGTAGATAGTGAGGCTCTTCAGCCTTTTTCATTTGTAGTTGTCTGTACTCAGACATGTTATGCTTCCGCATGTTGCTTGTATGCTCTGAATGTTGGGTCATGAGACCCATGTTTGTAATATCTGGCTCCTCGGAGCCTAATGAATAAATACTTTGTTTCATAGAGTCTTGTTGTGATGCCATCTTGTATTTGCACATATCGAGCATTTTGTGTGTATGTTATTGAAATTCTTGGTATGTGTGGGATCCGACAACCTAGTTGTTTCCTCTTGGTAGCCTCTCTTATGGGGAAATGTCTCCTAGTGCTTCCACTGAGCCATGGTAGCTTGCTACTGCTCCAGAACACTTAGGCTGGCCGGCATGTGTTCTCCTTTGTTCATGTGTCTGTCCCTTTGGGGAAATGTCACGCGTTTGTCCTTGAAGTCCTTGTAGCTTGCTACAACTTGGGTTCATACGTTGATGACCGACACGCTCGTTGCTGGGTCATGTATGCATGTCCCTGTAAGTTAGTGCCACCTTGGGTTTATAACTATTCTTGTCGGCCAGGGTTCTTTGTCATATGGATGCTAGCGACACTATCATATACATGAGCCAAAATGCGCAAACGGTCCCGGTCCATGTAAGGTGGCACCCGTGGGGATACCGTGTGTGAGGCGGCAAAGTGATATGATGTGTTACATGGTAGACCGGTGTGACTTAGGATCGGGGTCCCGACAGCTTTGGTACCAGAGCCTGACTGCCTGTAGGATTACCAAGCCAAACTGGTCGAAGTTGAGTCTAGAAATTATTTAGTTATATAAGGGAATTGATTGTGGAAGGGAATGTAAGGCTCTTTTTACTCCTTATACCTTATGCCCTTCTGATCTGAGTCATCTTATCTTTCCTGTGGGGTTAAGGAACTAGGCTTTCTCTTCCGTCTATCAGGATCACGAGTTACTACTCCGTAGTCCAATAGGATTGGTTGATAAGAGTCATCTTCCAGTTTTCGAGTTCTTCCGGTGTAGTTTGTTTAGTACTATCACAGAACCTTGAGTGATGTTGTTGAGTATGGTACTGCCCTATCGTTTGCAGGATGTCTCATTTTGAGCATCTTACTGCCGTTATGCTACCGGAATTGTCATGGGAATTCGTGAGATACTCATTTCCTTGTCCTACTTTCTAAAGCCTATGGATGATCCTGATTCCGACCTTGGTTTCGTTTCTCACGAAGTCATCAGTTACCTGAGGTTCAGTTGCTCGTAGAAAAAGAATCACGAAGGTGGTAGGGATGAGGAGGATCCTCCCGACCAGCCTTCGTTGGCAGAGGTCATGTTAGAGATGGAGAGAAACAAGCGAGAGTCTAACCGCTTGTTGGCACGTATTGAGGAGAACACCACACATTAGTGCAAAGAGTTAGTGACCATCCATGACTTCATTCGTCTGAAACCACCCACCTTCCATCATCCCGTCGAGCCACTCGATGCAGATGACTAGCTCCATAGTATCACTCACAAGCTTCGTTCTGCGAATGTAGCTGAAGGTGACAAGGTCACCTATGCCACATATCACCTGGAAGGTCTTGCTAGTCTTTGGTGGCAGAACTATGAGGCCATGATTCCAGCTGGCCAGATTCCTACCTGGAGATATTTCACTGAGGCTTTTTGCGAGCATCACATTCCTCAAGCCCTCATTGATCGCAAGCGAGAAGAGTTCTGTAGTCTTACCCAGGCTAAGATGGCTGTTGATTCTTACGGTAGAGAGTTTGAGAACATCGCCCGCTATGCTACAGAAGAAGTGTCCACGGACGCTAAGAAGCAGGCTAGGTTCCGGAAGGGTCTCAACCCCAAGCTGCGTCGTGATCTCCACTCTCATCATTGCAATACATTCTAGGCTCTTGTGAACAAGGCCATTAATGTAGAGACAACTCAGCTCACTTACGAGGAGTCCCGTAAGCACAACCGTGATTTGGGTTCTTCCTCCAGCTCTAGTTCTCAGAAGCGCCGAATCTGGGTTCCGAATTCCACTCTTCCACCCAGATATACACCGAGGCCATCCTACGTGGTACCTTATCCAGCTCAGTCATATGCTCCACCCAGGTCTATTGGTAGACCGCTTTTCAATGCGGGTCCACGTCCTGCCTCAGGGAATTGCTTCGCATGCGGAAAGCTAGGACATTATGCACGTGACTGCTCTCAGGCCAGCTTTGCTCCACCCAGCCCGAGAAGTCCGTTCTTCGTGGTAAGCCACCACACATGATGATCAGTGTCATGTCAGTTTCCATTGAACATGGATGTGTGCATCACGTCTCAGCTAAAGACGCCCATGATGATCCAAATGTCGTTCTTGGTACACTCCTTGTCAATTGTTATCCAGCATCGGTTCTATTCGATACTGGCGCATCTCATTCTTTTATTTCTGAAAGCTATGCTAGTTTGCACAACATATCATTCTGTGATATGCCTTTTCCATTGGTCATTCAAACTCCTGGATCAAAATGGCAAACTTCTAGTATAAGCCATGGTAATGGAATCCTTGTTGACAGACTTGTACTCCTTGCCTCACTTATAGCACTCAAGTATTCAGATATTAACATCATCTTGGGTATGGATTGGATGACAACTTATAATGCAAAGATTGACTGTTACACTAGGTATGTTCAGCTTACCCACCCATCTGGCAAGATAGTCACTGTCTCCACTAGAGTTTCAAAGCGTCAACTCTATTCTCTTAGTGCCAGCCCTCTCCCAGACCTTGAAGATATCTAGGTAATCCGAGACTTTCCGGATGTCTTTCCAGAGGAACTGCCAGGTATTCCACCTGACAGGGATGTAGAGTTTGTCATAGATCTTATCCCAGGAACTGTTCCAATTTCTAGGAGACCTTACAAGATGGCACCCCTAGAACTAGCTGAGCTTAAGGAACAACTTGATGAGTCCTTGCAAAAGGGTTTCATCCGTCCTAGTTCTTTTCCATGGGCTTGTCCCGTCCTCTTCGTCAAGAAGAAAGATGGTACGGATCAGATGGTTGTAGATTATCGTCCCGTTAATTTGGTCACGATAAAGAAGAAGTATCCGCTCCCCAGGATCAACGACCTGTACGATCAGCTCGCTGGATCCTCAGTCTTTTCCAAGATGGATTTGAGGTTAGGCTACCACCAAATCAAGATTAGAAACGGGGACATTCCTAAGACGGCTTTTGTCACTCGTTATGGCCAGTACGAGTACACCGTTATGTCCTTTGGTCTAACCAATGCTCCAGCCACATTCTCCCGCTTGATGAACTCGATCTTCATGGAGTACTTAGATAAGTTCGTCATGGTTTACCTCGATGATATCCTTATCTACTCGAAGAACGAGGAAGAGCATGCCGAACATCTTACACTTGTGTTAGAGAAACTCATAGAGCACCGCCTTTACGCCAAGTTATCCAAGTGCGAATTTTGGTTGCCAGAAGTGACCTATCTCGGCCACGTAATCTCTGGTAAGCGCATTGCTGTCTATCCCGAGAGAGTTCAAGCCGTCCTTGATTGGACTCCACCTGAAACAGTTAAACAAGTTAGGAGTTCCCTTGGTCTAGCTAGCTATTGTCGCCGCTTTGTTGAAAACTTCTCTAAAGTGGCCAAACCTCTCATGGAACTTCTCAAGAAATATAAAAAGTTTGAGTGGTCCCCACAGTGTGAGCATAGTTTTCAGGAACTGAAAAGACGCCTGACTTCTGCTCCCATACTTTTGCCACCGAATTTCACTAAGGACATTGTTATGTATTATGATGCCTCAAGACAGGGACTAGGTTGCATTCTTATGCAGGATCGTCATGTGATTGCCTATGCATCTCGACAGTTGCATCCACATGAGGAAAGTTATCCTACACATGATCTAGAGCTTGCAGCTGTACTCTATGCACTTATGACCTGGCGACATTACCTTCTTGGTAATCGTTGCGAGATCTACACCGATCACCAGAGCCTCAAGTATATCTTCACCCAACCAGATTTGAACCTTAGGCAAAGACGTTGGTTGGAGTTGATCTCAGATTACGACTTAGGGATTACCTACACCCCAGGCAAGGCCAATGTCATGGCTGATGCTTTAAGTCGTAAGTACTATTGCAACAATCTCGTGTTGCAGCAGGGCCAACCACTTCTCCCTGAGGAATTATGCAAGCTTAACCTTCACATTGCTCCTCACGGATTCCTTTCTACCTTGGTGGCGAAACCTACTCTTGTGGATCATATCATAGAAGCCCAGAAGCATGATACATGGATTACCCGGATCAAGAGAAACATTGCCAAGGGTATTGCTGGTAGTTTCTCCATAGATGATCGAGGTGTTGTTTTCTTCAAGAACCGACTAGTGGATCCCAAGAAGCAACATCTTTGGCAACGGATCCTTAAGAAGGCTCATGAATCTCCTCTCACGATTCATCCCGGTAGTACTAAGATGTATTAGGACCTACGCAGAGGTTCTGGTGGACTAGGACGAAGAGAGAAATCCTTCAGTTCATTGCTAACTGTGACGTTTGTCGTCGCATTAAGGCAGAGCATCAAAGACCTGCTGGCACCCTTCAGCCTTTAGCTATTCGTGAGTGGAAATGGGATAAAGTTAGTATGGACTTCATCACCAGCTTTCCCATGACCAAGAGAGGGAATAATGCTATCTTCGTAGTCATTGATCTTCTGTCCAAAGTGGCTCACTTCCTACCTGTTCGAGAGAGTATCACTGCTAGTCAGCTCGCTGACTTATATATCTCTCGAATAGTGTCACTTCATGGTGTTCCACTAGAGATCAATTCAGACCGTGGTAGTCTTTTCACTTCTCATTTCTGGGAGAGTTTCCAAACTGCTATGGGCACCCATCTTTCCTTCAGTACCGCTTTCCACCCTCAGTCAAGTGGTCAGGTGGAACGGGTCAACCAAATTCTCGAAGACATGCTTAGAGCCTACGTTATCTCATTTGGTATGGATTGGGAGAAATGTCTTCCTTTCGCCGAGTTTGCTTATAACAATAGCTATCAATCTAGTCTCAAGAAAGCTCCTTTTGAGATACTCTATGGACGAAGATGTCGAACACCTTTGAACTGGCCTGAAACCGGTGAAAGACAATTCTTTGGAACGGATATGTTCCAGGAGGCAGAAGAGCAAGTTCGCATCATTCGTGAGAATTTGAAAATAGCCAAGTGTCACACCCTGCATTTTGTAACATGTTATTTGTATCTTGAAGCATAAAAAATTGGACCAGCAAATTTTTTTAGCATCGTTTGGCTTTTATTTGGAATTGAGTTTTCTTCATTTGCTTTTTCATGTGTTCATTAAAGTCAACTATGATCTCTTGTAGATTTCATCTCCATACCCAAAACTTCTGCCCAATGATCATGCCAAGTGTTATATAACAGTATAGTATTTTCTTACAAAATTAATTTGGCCAAAAAGTATTTTATAAATTTAGTTTTCCAAAAACCCCTGAATTGAGAATTGCACTGCAAGTACTTGATTAAGGGAGTGAAAATTATATCAAAAGGTTTATTTGAGACCTTGTAGTCATAGGACTCCCAGAAACCACAAAGGTATAATTTTAAAAGTTATTTTCCTATTTTATTTAAAAGCTTTTTCTTAAGGCCAGAAATGGTCTTTAATAGGGGAAAATTATTTAACTGTTTCAAAAATATTTGCCAAAATTCAAAGAGACTCAGAGGACATATATTGTCCATATATAAGAGTTTCAACACTTGGTCATGTTCAAAATAATGGGCTAAACCCTCTAAAACCCTTTCTGGATATTTCAAGCTTTTGAAATATTTACAAAGGAATTTTTCTCCAAAGATTCCAGGGAAATTCTATCATGTCATATATGACATATTTGATGATCTTGCCAAGTCCCATGACTTGGGAAGCAAGAAAACCTCCTCAAACCCCTTCTTAACCATTCTGTCCATATTTGAAGTTTGAGCAACTTTTCATTGCCAAACTTGTCCAAATGCTCTCAAACTTGGTGCACATGCTAGAATGGCCTAATAAGGCACCTAGACCAAATGGCACAAGATTTGGAATAGAGCAACTTGATCAGATCACCTCAAAACCCTTTTTGTTCAAATGCAAATTTGAACAACTTTACATTACCAACTTTTTATCTGGAGCCTCAAACTTTGTGAGCATGATCAATACCCCAAATGAGGATGCTACACCAAGTGGTGCATCAAGGGGAAATGATTAGCTTGACTCAATCAAGGTGAAACTGTTTCTGTTGATTTATAGGGTTCACCAAAGTTACATTGGCTAGTTTCTTCAAATGAGGCCAAATTTGGTGAGGCACCCTATTTCCTCATGTCTTTCAACCCTGTTAAGTGCCATGTCAAGTGGACCTCATTTACTTGATCAAACACAGATCAAACACCTTCTGCAGAAATTCTAAAACCTCCAACTTGATCACTTTCACTTTTCTCCATGGCCTCAACTTCTTACCACAAGCTCATTGAGTTACCAGCCACCTCCAGTAACTCCTCCAGCACCTCAGCTCCATGATTGGGGGGTGAAACCCCAGCTTTACCTTGCTGTGCAACCACCTTTCACCATTTTTACCAGCACTCTCACCCTCTCTCTGCACCCTAGAGCATCCAAGGCCTCAGGGCAATTCTTTACTCCTTCCTCTACGCCCCAGACACTGTTGGACACGCTGGGACGGGCCAAACCGGCGAGAGCACGCTGATGCCGGTCATACGCACGCTCCAGAGCGCGTGAACAGTGCACCTCGCACGCTGGCTCGGGCCAATCACCGCTCCCCGACAGCCTCGGGCCTCCCCCTCACGCCAGTCGAGGCGTCTCAACGTCCGCGACCTCCCCGGCGCTGTCCCCCCTCCTCCTGCGCCCTCCAGTAGCCGCCGTCGCACGCGCGCTGGCCGCCCGCGGCAGCCACTCCTCTGCCTCGCACGCGCGCGCCTCTCTGTCGCTCCCCCGCTCCTCCTCTTACCTCAGCTGGGCGTAGGGCTCGTCCAGGAACTCCCCAGACTCATCCCCGTCGCCTCTCGTGCGATGTAGCTTCGAAACTAAGCTCGCCGGCGCAGTGGACCTCGGGTCCCCGTCGAGCTCCTATATATAGGCCTCCCGAGCTCCCCCAACACCACCACCAGCCTCACACCTCTCCACTGATCCCTCCTGCACCCTCATTTCGACCCCGGAGCACCCCAGTGCTCGGGATCGACCGGAGCTCCGCCGCGTCGGGCCGCCGGCGATCTCGAGGTACAGGCCTCCCCTGCCTCTCCTTCCGCTTGTTTCGGAACCGCCGCACCTCCCTGACCCTTTCCCCTCTCTTTCCCCCTCCATTTGCAGTCGGAAACGGCCGCAGCATCTCCCCTCCGACGGGCCTCCGCCGTCCAACCTCGCCGCCGGTGAACCAGGGCTCCCCGCCGTGCCACGCTACCACCACTGCAAGCGCAACACGCCACTGAGTCCGTCCCTGGCCTCCGTTGCCGTCGTCGTGGCCGGAGTCGTCGCCGGTGAGCTCGCCGCCGCCGTGACCGAGGGGTTAGAGATGACAGGCGGGCCCCGCCTGTCATCCCCCCACCTCTCTCCCCTCCTCTGTGCCGCTGACCCACGGGCCCCGCCCGTCAGGTTTGAAACCTGACGTGCGCGCGCACTGGCTCCGTGCGGCTGGGCCAGTCCGCCTGGGCCGTGCAGTATAACTCCTGTTCAAAAATCAATATATCCTATTCTGTAACTCCAAACTCCAACTAAGATTTTTCCCCATCTTAGAAAACCCTCTAGTATTTTACAAAAATGAGTTGACATTTTTCTGAGCACTTTGACTTTTCAGTTTTATTTTTATTCTTATTTTTCCGTGGTTATTATGCGACGTATAGATCCCGTATTTGACGAAGTTGCTGTGGAAGAAGAAGGAGAAGTACTAGAAGACTTTGAAGACCAAGACAATCCAGGCAAGCAGCCCTTTGACCATGATACACTTGTTCTTCGGAACCCATTGGTTTCCGATGCATGATGGTTAGGGTTACAATGGTAACCTAGATGAACCACCACATGATGCATGCTGTATTGTTGATCTTGCTACATGCTAGATAACATGCAATAGGTGGCCATGATGCTTATATGATACATGACATGATCTTGATCTTGCTATATGCTAGATGACTTGCATATGGTTAGTAGTTATGGAAAAGTGATGCATGTGTGACATGAACCTTCATGGTTGAAGTCTTTGCATAAAACCCCGTCGGGTGCCATTTATGCCCGAGGGAGATGATGATGATGAGTTGGGTGACCACTTGATGACGAAGTGGTGTGCCAAGGCAAGTGTGTGTGTTTTTCAAACGGATTGGTTGAAGTTGCGACCGTTATTCCAACCATACATGTGCAACCACACTACCCTTATGGGACGGGGCTTTATTGATTACTTAGGTCGATACTAGCATGGTGCCCGCATAACTAGTGACGGGAAGACTTGAGGTCTTTCCCGGGACGAGATCGTGCTTGGATAGGCGACCATGACTGTTTTCACAGGGCACCGGACACACCGTTGGTCCCTGCGGGTACGCGTAACATGGAATTAGGGCAAGTCTCGTGATCTGTTGTTGTACCCAAAGGCCGTGTGCCAACGAGTGGACTCTATGTTAGTGTCATCTAAGGAAAGATAATGACCGGGTGCTTACCCCGGGTACTTGAGGTACCGCGGGTCGTGGATGACACGGAAGTTCCCCGGATCTTGTGGGTAAAGTGTACAACCTTTGCAGAGTGTCAAACTATTTGAATAGCCGTGTCCACGGTCATGGACAGTTGGGTAACCGCTCTTGGGCTACGTCCAATGTTTGTGAAACCATGCGTGTGTGTGTGAGTCAAGGTGGTGACTTGACTCAATGAGATGAATCATATTCATGTTGATGTCGGTAACCTGTTCTCGAGGTTACGCGGAGTTATTGATGCATAACTTGATGATAGCATATTGTTCTAGCCTCCCGCTAGATTGTTCATTAATATTCAATTGCATTGTTACTTGAACCACATCATGGGTTGCTTGCGAGTACATTCAAAGTACTCATTGGCTTGCCACTGGTTATTTAATTGGCCAGGCATGGAAGAACAAGATTATGAGGAAGAGTTCTTTGGAGACGACCATGCGAACTAGGACGCTATCCCAGTCAGAATGCCTGTAGGGTTAAGGCAGATGGCATGGGTTCTACCCGTTTTATCGAAGACTTCCGCTACTTGATTTATTTGCTATTCAGCCCGTGAGGCTCTATCTATGTAAGACTTGGCCATAATGGCCTTAATTCGTGTAAGACTATTTGTATGGATGTAAGACTCTTGTTATTTCAGCTTCTGTGTGTTCAGTGAGCATTGATCTCTGGGATCACTGTACACGTGCATTCGGTGATCTCGACTTCTAAGTCGGGGTCCCCACAGAGCTGGTATCAGAGCCATCCTGACTGTAGGAAGCCTTAGTTAGCATGGGCGTTAGTTAGTTGAGACCCCTTTTCAAAACCTTCTGAACCTCTCTTCTTTTCTAAACCTGAGATTTTCTCAGCTTATTAACCCCTCCTATTCCACCTTTGTAGATGGCCGCTGTTCCCGAAGAGCACCTGACCACTGGGTTTCCCCTACTTCTCGAGGATAGCCTCCAGGAGTGTCAGTTCCACCGAGCACCCATCCTCACCTACCTTGAGCATTGGGTGAGCGATACTGAGGTGGAGTACCATGTGCAAGTGATCGTGAAGGCAAACGATCCTCCCACAAGTTGGTTCTTCGAGGGACCCCAGATGACGACACTACCACTCGCTGCCGAGGCTGCTGCACTCAAGGCACTAACCCGTCTTCGCGAGCTTCTTCCGGAGATGGCAGCCAAGATGGCAACTCGCTTCTTACCTTACCGGAAGGAAGGTGACGAAGAAAGCAGCGCACTAGCCCCTCCACTGAAGGATGGACTCTCGCTTCGGTTCCAGACCTACTTCAGTCTATGTGCCGACAGCCTAGCACAAGACTTGGCCTCGGAATCAATGAAGCTTCGAGAAGAACTTTACAAGACCAAGGCACTTCTTCATCGAGCTCAAGAGAAGGCAAACAGGATCAAGAAGGAAGGAGCACCTTCTGGACAATCCGCTATCGCATATCGAGGCGGAAGGCCCTCCGAGGATGCATCTTCCAAGGGTGAAGAACCACCTCGGCGACGCCGGATGATAGCAAGGGAATATCGCAAGCTTTTCCCTGCACCACCATAGAAGCACCGTCGTATCCAACTCCTCCACTCCCCCACTCCCTCCGGTGACAAGGGAGCCCAGACAGATGAAGACAAGGAGGAAGACCCAGAAGAGCCGGAATACGCGACCGAGCATTCCGCCGCTTAGGCATTATTCGCTACTCGGATATGCCCGTTGTGACCCCTACAATAGGATAGGTCGTGTAACCCCTATGCGCAGTCGAGTCCTTGTATGGTTCACATGAAACCATCTAGTGTTTGCTTTTGTTGTGTCTGGATGCATGTCGTATTCTTCCTTCGGGAAGGTGTAAACGACTACATCACCCGTTTGGATTTTAATGAAAGTGTTTTGGCCTTACGGCCCTTGCATGATTTGATTTAGTGTCACACCCACCCCCTTACTAGGCACCCATCTATCTTGCTTTTCCTCTTCCGAGTCATGAGACCTTTTACCGCTCCAACAGGATGCCTGTTGTAACTCGTACTGGTACCTCTACCCAGCAGCCCGAAGCCAGAGCATCCTCTCACCCAGAGGCAGACCACGACCAAACCAACGACCAAGCTCCACCACCACCTCCTCCAAGCATGGACATGGCTCAGCTTCTCCAAGCTTTCCGATAGGAACGCCAAGCCAACACTGCAGCTCTTCAGCTGATTGCTCAAGCTGTCGCCAACAACCGCCAGCCGGCGGGGAATGGCAATGGACGTTCCACGTTGGCAGAGTTCAAGAAGCATGCACCGCCAACCTTCATCGAGACTGCTGAACCCCTGGATGCGGATGACTGGGTCCGTTCCATTGAGGAAATCCTGGAACTGGTCGGATGCACCGAAGATCGCGAGAAAGTGGCTTATGCAGCCCACTGCCTTGGGGGAACCGCAAGAGCTTGGTGGGATGTATTCAAGGTCATGCATGATGAACAAGACATCACTTGGGTTAACTTCAAGGCAGAATTCCGCAAGGCCCACATTCCCTCTGGAGTCATGGCTATCAAAAAGCGCGAGTTTCGAGCCCTGAAGCAAGGAAGTGGCACTGTCAAGGAGTACATGCAGAAGTTCAGTATTCTGTCAAGGTATGCCCCTGAGGATGTCAGCACTGATGCTGCCAAAAGGGAGCGCTTCATGGAAGGCCTTAATCAGACTCTGCAATATTCGCTTGTCGTGTGCGACTGCCCGTCTTTCCCTGACCTGGTGAACAAGGCACTTATGCTTGAAGACAAGCGGCGTGCTTTGGAAGACACTCACAAGCGCAAGTTGGTCAGTAAGGGAAGTTCCAGCAACCAGAAGCCTCGTCCGTTGCAGTCAGCCTCGGCCAAGCCAACCTATCAGCAGCCAAGAGTTCCTACACCCCGTGCCAATCCTCAGCCTCAGCAGTATGCCAACCCCAGGCCAGCTTTCAACCCCAATGCCAATGGTGGCAACAAGATCAACACTCCAAATCAAGTCACTTCTTTTGGGTGTGGTCAGCCTGGACACATCTCCAGGGTGTGCCCCAACAAGAAGCCTGATGCCCCGCGCCCCAATGCGCAGAACCAGGGACAAGGCCGTGGTATGCCACCAAGGAACCCAGCTCCTCGCAATCCACCGAACTATGGGAAGGGGCGTGTGAATCACGTCACTGCTGAAGAAGCCCAGGAAGACCCGGACGTCGTGCTGGGTACGTTCCTTGTCAACTCAGCACCTGCAACTGTCTTGTTTGATTCTGGAGCAACGCATTCATTTGTCACTCAAAGATTTGCATTAAAAAGTGGCATGACCCCTACACCCCTGAATAACCCTATGGTGGTACTAACCCCCGGAGCCGAGATGAGTGCCAAGATAGGCTGTAAAGGAGTCAGTATTACCATTAACGGTGTAGACTTCCTAGCAGACCTTATCATCCTGAGATCGCAAGGCTTGGATGTGATCTTAGGGATGGATTGGCTCAACAAGCACCAAGGCTTGTTAGACTGTGCCAATCGGACAGTCACTGTGACCAATGACCAGGGAGTAGAAGTCAAGTTTGCCCCGAACTCCTCTTTCGCTCAAGCCGCTAAAGTCAACTGTCTGTCTGAGGTTGGGCTAGATCAAGTACCGGTGGTATGTGAGTATCCTGATGTCTTTCCGGATGAACTACCGGGAATGCCCCCTGACCGTGACATTGAGTTCATCATCGAGCTCGTGCCCGGAGCAGGACCCATCTATAAGAAGCCTTATAGAATGGGGACGGAAGAATTAGCCGAGTTGAAGAAGCAGCTAGAAGAGCAGCTAAGGAAGGGATTTATCCGCCCAAGTGCCTCCCCTTGGGGATCTCCTGTTTTGTTTGTGGCAAAGAGGGACGGTACCATCCGCTTATGCATTGACTATCGTTCCCTCAATGAAGTTATAATCAAGAACAAGTACCCACTTCCCAAGATCGAAGATTTGTTTGATCAACTCAGCGGAGCCAAGGTATTCTCCAGGATCGACCTCAGATCTGGGTATTACCAGCTGAAGATCAGACCCCAAGATATTCTGAAGACGGCATTCGTAACCAGATATGGCCTATACGAGTGCACGGTCATGTCTTTTGGGTTAACCAATGCCCCAGCTTACTTCATGTACCTCATGAATAAAGTCTTCATGGAATATTTGGACAAGTTCGTTGTTGTCTTCATTGATGACATCCTTGTGTTCTCGAAGTCGGAGGAAGAACATGAGCAACATCTCAGAATGGTCCTAGACAAGCTTCGTGAGCACCAACTGTATGCCAAATTCAGCAAGTGTGAGTTCTGGCTACACAAAGTTGGATTCTTAGGCCATGTCTTGACCGAGGAAGGATTATCTGTTGATCCTGCAAAAATCGAAGCTGTGACCCAATGGCAATCTCCAACGACCGTCAAAGAAGTCAGAAGCTTCCTCGGATTGGCGGGCTATTACCGCAAGTTCGTGGAAGGATTCTCTAGCATTGCACGACCAATGACTCAGCTCCTCAAGAAGGACAAGAAGTTCGAGTGGACGCCAAAATGCGAAGAGAGCTTCCAAGAGCTCAAGAAGAGATTGACCACCGCCCCAGTTCTGGCAACACCTGATATTCACAAGGAGTTCGTGATATATTGTGATGCCTCTCGAACCGGATTGGGAAGTGTTCTGATGCAAGAAGGCCGCGTCATAGCATACCTCTCCAGGCAGCTACGACCCCATGAGGAGAACTACGCTACTCACGATCTTGAGCTAGCGGCAGTAGTTCATGCCTTGAAGACATGGCGGCATTACCTCCTAGGGAAATAGTGTGAGATTTACACAGACCACAAAAGTTTGAAGTATATTTTCACCCAAAAGGAGTTGAACATGAGGCAGCGGAGATGGTTGGAACTCATCAAGGATTATGACCTCAGTATTCAGTATCACCCTGGGAAGGCCAACGTGGTGGCCGATGCCTTAAGCAGGAAGGCTTGCTCTTTGAATGTCATTATTCAAGAAAGGCAGCCAGCCTTGTTTAAGGAGATCGAACAATTCAGTTTGGAATTGGTCACCCCGGATTTCTGGATCATTTGGAAGTCAGACCAACCCTAATGGACGATGTCAAGAAGGCTCAAGATGGACATGCAAGCATCGAAGGTATCAAGAGGAAGATGAAGCTGGGCAAGGCCCCAGAATTCTTCGAAGACGAGCACGGGATTGTTTGGTACAAAGGCCGCCTCTGCGTACCAAACAACACCGAGCTGAAGACGCTGATTCTGCAAGAAGCCCGCGACACCCCGTATTCCATCCACCCCGGAGGAACCAAGATGTACCAAGACTTGAAGACACGATTCTGGTGGCACGGTATGAAGAGAGAGATTGCAACCTATGTTGCAAAGTGTGATGTGTGCCAAAAGGTCAAGGCTGAATATCAGCGACCTGCTGGATTGCTTCAACCACTCAAGGTTCCTGAGTGGAAGTGGGATAAAGTCGGAATGGACTTCATCACTGGACTACCAAGGTCGAATAGAGGACATGACTCTATCTGGGTCATAGTCGACCATTTGACCAAGGTGGCTCATTTCATTCCTGTCAAGACTACCTACTCAGGCAACCAGTTGGCAACTCTCTATATCAACCGAATCGTAAGTCTTCACGGTGTTCCCAAGGAGATTGTGTCAGATCGAGGCACCCAGTTCACTTCAAGGTTCTGGAAGAGATTCCAAGAAGCCTTGGAAACCAAGTTGTCTTTCAGCACAGCTTTCCACCCACAGACCGGAGGTCAAACTGAGCGAGTCAATCAGATTCTCGAAGACATGCTCCGAGCCTGTGTCCTGGCATATGGAGCCAAGTGGGAAGACTGTCTTCCTTTTGCCGAGTTCTCCTATAACAACAGTTACCAGTCAAGCCTTCAGATGGCACCATTTGAGGTGTTGTACGGACGCAGATGTCGCACACCCCTGAACTGGTCAGAGACTGGAGAAGGACTAGTCTTTGGACCAGATATTCTCCGCGCAGCAGAAGAGCAAGTCCAACTAGTCAGAGAGCGATTAAAGGCAGCCAAGTCAAGGCAGAAGAGTTATGCTGACACTCGACGCCGAGACATGAGTTTCCATGTCGGAGATCATGTGTACCTGCGGGTAACTCCTCTGAAGGGAACCAAGCGTTTCCACGTCAAGGGGAAGCTCGCACCAAGGTTCATTGGCCCTTTCAAGATCACCGACCGACGAGGAGAAGTGGCTTATCAGTTGGAACTACCACCTGAGCTATCCGATGTGCACAATGTGTTCCATGTGTCACAACTCCGGAAATGTCTCCAGGTTCCAGACAAGCCCAGTCTCTACAAGGATGTGGATCACCAAGCCATTGATCTGCAGCCTGACTTGACCTACCGCGAGAAGCCCATTCGTATTCTGGACGAAGCTGAACGTCGTACGCGGAGCCGTACCATCAAGTACTTCAAGGTCCAGTGGAGCAACAACACCGAAGCAGAAGCAACCTGGGAACGAGAAGACTATCTTAGATCCGAGTTTCCCGACCTCTTTTAAGCCCTAGTTTAGGAATCTCGGGGACGAGATTCTTGTAAGGGGGTAGGTCTGTCACACCCTGCATTTTGTAACATGTTATTTGTATCTTGAAGCATGAAAAATTGGACCAGCAAAATTTTTTAGCATCGTTTGGCTTTTATTTGGAATTGAGTTTTCTTCATTTGCTTTTTCATGTGTTCATTAATGTCAACTATGATCTCTTGTAGATTTCATCTCCATACCCAAAACTTCTGCCCAATGATCATGCCAAGTGTTATATAACAGTATAGTATTTTCTTACAAAATTAATTTGGCCAAAAAGTATTTATAAATTTAGTTTTCCAAAAACCCATGAATTGAGAATTGCACTGCAAGTACTTGATTAAGGGTGTGAAAATTATTTCAAAAGGTTTATTTGAGACCTAGTAGTCATAGGACTCCCAGAAACCACAAAGGTATAATTCTAAAAGTTATTTTCCTATTTTATTTAAAAGCTTTTTCTTAAGGCCAGAAATGGTCTTTAATAGGGGAAAATTATTTAACTGTTTCAAAAATATTTGCCAAAATTCAGAGAGACTCAGAGGACATATATTGTCCATATATAAGAGTTTCAACACTTGGTCATGTTCAAAATAATGGGCTAAACCCTCTAAAACCCTTTCTGGATATTTCAAGCTTTTGAAATATTTACAAAGGAATTTTTCTCCAAAGATTCCAGGGAAATTCTATCATGTCATATATGACATATTTGATGATCTTGCCAAGTCCCATGACTTGGGAAGCAAGAAAACCTCCTCAAACCCCTTCTTAACCATTCTGTCCATATTTGAAGTTTGAGCAACTTTACATTGCCAAACTTGTCCAAATGCTCTCAAACTTGGTGCACATGCTAGAATGGCCTAATAAGGCACCTAGACCAAATGGCACAAGATTTGGAATAGAGAAACTTGATCAGATCACCTCAAAACCCTTTCTGTTCAAATGCAAATTTGAACAACTTTACATTACCAACTTTTTATCTGGAGCCTCAAACTTTGTGAGCATGATCAATACCCCAAATGAGGATGCTACACCAAGTGGTGCATCAAGGGGAGATGATTAGCTTGACTCAATCAAGGTGAAACTGTTTCTGTTGATTTCTAGGGTTCACCAAAGTTACATTGGCTAGTTTCTTCAAATGAGGCCAAATTTGGTGAGGCACCCTATTTCCTCATGTCTTTCAACCCTGTTAAGTGCCATGTCAAGTGGACCTCATTTACTTGATCAAACACAGATCAAACACCTTCTGCAGAAATTCTAAAACCTCCAACTTGACCACTTTCACTTTTCTCCATGGCCTCAACTTCTTATCACAAGCTCATTGAGTTACCAGCCACCTCCAGTAACTCCCCCAGCACCTCAGCTCCATGATTGGGGGGTGAAACCCTAGCTTTACCTTGCTGTGCAACCACCTTTCACCATTTTTACCAACACTCTCACCCTCTCTCTGCACCCCAGAGCATCCAAGGCCTCAAGGCAATTCTTTACTCCTTCCTCTACGCCCCAGACACTGTTGGACACGCTGGGACGGGCCAAACCGGCGAGAGCACGCTGATGCCGGTCATACGCACGCTCCAGAGCGCGTGAACAGTGCACCTCGCACGCTGGCTCAGGCCAATCACCGCTCCCCAACAGCCTCGGGCCTCCCCCTCGCGCCAGTCGAGGCGTCTCGATGTCCGCGACCTCCCCGGCGCTGTCCCCCCTCCTCCTGCGCCCTCCAGTAGCCGCCGTCGCACGCGCGCTGGCCGCCCGCGGCAGCCACTCCTCTGCCTCGCACGCGCGCGCCTCTCTGTCGCTCCCCCGCTCCTCCTCTTACCTCAGCTGGGCGTAGGGCTCGTCCAGGAACTCCCCAGACTCATCCCCGTCGCCTCTCGTGCGCTGTAGCTTCGAACTAAGCTCGCCGGCGCACTGGACCTCGGGTCCCCGTCGAGCTCCTATATATAGGCCTCCCCGAGCTCCCCCAACACCACCACCAGCCTCACACCTCTCCACTGACCCCTCCTGCACCCTCAGTTCGACCCCGGAGCGCCCCAGTGCTCGGGATCGACCGGAGCTCCGCCGCGTCGGGCCGCCGGCGATCTCGAGGTACAGGCCTCCCCTGCCTCTCCTTCCGCTTGTTTCGTAACCGCCGCACCTCCCTGACCCTTTCCCCTCTCTTTCCCCCTCCATTTGTAGTCAGAAACGGCCGCAGCATCTCCCCTCCGACGAGCCTCCGCCGTCCAACCTCGCCGCCGGTGAACCAGGGCTCCCCGCCGTGCCAGGCTACCACCACTGCAACCGCAACACGCCACTGAGTCCGTCCCTGGCCTCCGTTGCCGTCGCCGTGGCCGGAGTCGTCGCCGGTGAGCTCGCCGCCGCCGTGACCGAGGGGTTAGAGATGACAGGCGGGCCCCGCCTGTCATCCCCCACCTCTCTCCCCTCCTCTGTGCCGCTGACCCACGGGCCCCGCCCGTCAGGTTTGAAACCTGACGTGCGCGCGCGCTGGCTCCGTGCGGCTGGGCCAGTCCGCTTGGGCCGTGCACTGTGGCCTCTTCTGGCCCAGTGCACAGGACCCTTTTTCTCTTTTTCTTTTCTGTTAATGTTTTAAACATTTATGCAGAAAAGAATATTGATCCAAATTAAATATTTCCAACTCCTAAAATCTTGTAATATTCCAACTTATTTAATGGTACTACTTTCATGCAAATCCATGAAACTTTTCTGTACTGTTCAAATTTAAATTCAAATTTGAGCAGTATAACTCCTGTTCAAAAATCAATATATCCTATTCTGTAACTCCAAAACTCCATCTAAGATTTTTCCCCATCTTAGAAAACCCTCTAGTATTTTACAAAAATGAGTTGACATTTTTCTGAGCACTTTGACTTTTCTGTTTTATTTGTATTCTTATTTTCCCGTGGTTATTATGCGACGTATAGATCCCGTATTTGACGAAGTTGCTGTGGAAGAAGAAGGAGAAGTACTAGAAGACTTTGAAGACCAAGCCAATCCAGGCAAGCAGCCCTTTGACCATGATACACTTGTTCTTCGGAACCCGTTGGTTTCCGATGCATGATGGCTAGGGTTACAATGGTAACCTAGATGAACCACCACATGATGCATGCTTTATTGTTGATCTTGCTACATGCTAGATAACATGCAATAGGTGGCCATGATGCTTATATGATACATGACATGATCTTGATCTTGCTATATGCTAGATGACTTGCATATGGTTAGTAGTTATGGAAAAGTGATGCATGTGTGACATGAACCTTCATGGTTGAAGTCTTTGCATAAAACCCCGTCGGGTGCCATTTATGCCCGAGGGAGATGATGATGATGAGTTGGGTGACCACTTGATGACGAAGTGGTGTGCCAAGGCAAGTGTGTGTGTTTTTCAAACGGATTGGTTGAAGTTGCGACCGTTATTCCAACCATACATGTGCAACCACACTACCCCTTATGGGACGGGGCTTTATTGATTACTTAGGTCGATACTAGCATGGTGCCCGCATTACTAGTGACGGGAAGACTTGAGGTCTTTCCCGCGACGGGGTCGTGCTTGGATAGGCGACCATGACTGTTTTCACAGGGCACCGGACACACTGTTGGTCCCTGCGGGTACGCGTAACATGGAATTAGGGCAAGTCCCGTGATCTATTGTTGTACCCAAAGGCCGTGTGCCAACGAGTGGACTCTATGTTAGTGTCGTCTAAGGAAAGATAATGACCGGGTGCTTACTCCGGGTACTTGAGGTACCGCGGGTCGTGGATGACACGGAAGTTCCCCTGATCTTGTGGGTAAAGTATACAACCTCTGCAGAGTGTCAAACTATTCGAATAGCCGTGTCCACGGTCATGGACAGTTGGGTAACCGTTCTTGGGCTACGTCCAATGTTTGTGAAACCATGCGTGTGTGTGTGAGTCAAGGTGGTGACTTGACTCAATGAGATGAATCATATTCATGTTGATGTCGGTAACCTGTTCTCGAGGTTACGCGAAGTTATTGATGCATAACTTGATCATAGCATATTGTTCTAGCCTCCCGCTAGATTGTTCATTAATATTCAATTGCATTGTTACTTGAACCACATCATGGGTTGCTTGCGAGTACATTCAAAGTACTCATTGGCTTGCCACTGGTTATTTAATTGGCCAGGCATGGAAGAACAAGATTATGAGGAAGAGTTCTTTGGAGACGACCATGCGAACTAGGACGCTATCCCAGTCAGAATGCCTGTAGGGTTAAGGCAGATGGCATGGGTTCTACCCGTTTTATCGAAGACTTCCGCTACTTGAGTTATTTGCTATTCAGCCCGTGAGGCTCTATCTATGTAAGACTTGGCCATAATGGCCTTAATTCGTGTAAGACTATTTGTATGGATGTAAGACTCTTGTTATTTCAGCTTTTGTGTGTTCAGTGAGCATTGATCTCTGGGATCACTGTACACGTGCATTCGGTGATCTCGAATTCTAAGTCGGGGTCCCCACACCAAGTCTCGTCAAATGAGCTAGTACGATCGTCATCATAAGGAAGTGGCTTATGAAGTTGGCGACAAAGCTTACCTTTGGGTTACCCCTTTAAAGGGTACCCATCATTTCGGTATCAAGGGAAAGTTGGCTCCTCGTTATATTGGTACTTTTTGCATTCTCACTAAAAAAGGAGAGGTTGCCTACCAGTTGGAACTACCCCCACATCTTTCTCGAGTTCATGATGTCTTCCACATCTCTCAACTCCGGCGTTGCTTCTCGGATCCCATCCGCGGAGTGGACCACGAAACACTTGATCTCCAAGATAACCTCACATATCGAGAGTACCCCGGTCATATTCTGGATCAAGCAGAGTATGTCACTCGACGACATAACATCAAATTTCTCAAGGTTCAGTGGTCTCATCATTCCGAGAGAGAAGCTACTTGGGAGCGAGAAGATCGTCTCCGACTGGAGTACCCCACTTTCTTTCCGCTAACTCGTGAATCTCGGGACGAGATTCTTTCGAGTGGGGGCGAGTTGTCACAACCCTAGTTCTTGTATGCACTAGGATAGCTTTGGTGTTTGCATCATGTTTAAAATTCAAATGAATTTGAATTGGGGACATGTGAAACCCTCAAGAATCCTTTTGAAAAATGACCGAGATAAAAATAGCTCCAAAAGGGTCCAAGAAAATGTTCATGTTTCTATCTGAAAATATTGGTCAGAGATAAAATTCAAACCAATATTTTAGGATCTCATAAATATTTATCTTGGGCATTTGCAATTAATGCAATAATAATTTGCTTTGGATATATATTTATTATATATTTTATATATGTCCAAAAATTCTGATTTGTTGTCAGGGGCTCTGGAATAACTCCTTAGGTCCCTGCAAAAATGTCAGAAGAAAATAAAATGATTTAGTTTTAGAAACTAAACCTGGAGGCCTAGGCCACTTACCTGGCGGCCTAGGACTATGCGGCCCAGCTAGCAGGGCCCAGCCCACCACCGCCGTCGTCCTGCTGGCGATGACAGAAGGTAGGGGCACGCGCCCGCTGCCCTTGCGCATGGACGCCACCTCCTCCCTGCCTGTCTGCCCCCCCCCCTCGCCGCCTGGACGTTCTGGTCGACGTCATGCGCCCCCCCGGACCTCTCTCGCACTCTCTCGCGGCCTCTCCCCTCCTCTGTCTCCCTCTCTCGGTCGGACCCGAGTGCCACCATCGCCGCTGCTCGTCGTTGCCGTGGCCACCGGCAACACCATGCCCAGCCGATGCGCCAGAAGCTCCGCCACGTTGTCTGCTACCTCTCCGTCGAGCCACACGTCGCTGGACACCCTCCAGCCTCGCCATCAAGCTCGAGACCTCCGCCTCTGCACCGAGATCGCCGGCGACCCTACGTCGTCTCCGCAGCCTCCCCGAGCCAGCTGACCTCCGCTTCGACACCGTGGTGAGCTCCGCCGTGTTTCCCCATGCATCCCGAGCCCGTTTTCATCCGCTAACTGCCCGAGCCACAGGAGCGAAGAGCTCCTCGCCGCCGTTCGTGCTGCCACCGTGTCCACCATCACCCAGAGCCACGACTTAGCACACCACCGTGCTCAGCGTGGTCCCATGAGCCCAGATCAAGCCTCCTCTCCTCCTCCCATCCACCGCAGTGTCGTTTTGGACGAGGCCCGAGCTCCGGCGGCCGCCCAAGTCGTCGACGATGTTGTTTCCTGTAATGCCCCGGATGTAATACTTTCCCTTTTGGGTATATAATATATCTCCGGCTTCATCTATTTCCATTTCGGGTTCTTTGTCTTTCGGGCTTTCGTCGTTTTGTTGTGTGAGTGTGTGGCATTCATTCATATCATGTAGACATGTGCATCGCATTGCATTTGTGTTGTGGGTTGCATCCGGTTCGTCGTGTTTCTTCCCGTTGTCCGTTTCGCGTTCCGGAGCTCCCTCACGTGTCCGTGACGTCCCGTAGGCCTACTTTGTTGTTCGGGCGTTTTTCGTTACCGGTGTGCCGCGAGGTTGTGTTGTGTGTTGTTGTTTTGTTGTGTGCAACCCGCCTCTCAAATCTCGTCTCGTTTGGACTCCGTTGACTTTTCCCTCCGTTGCTCGTGTGGGCCCGAAGTGCCTTCGCTTCGTGTCCCGGAAACACCCCTACTGCTTTCTTTTATCTCCGTCTAGCCTTTTAAAACAATCCCCGCGATCGGATCCGTTGGATCAGATCGGAGGGCTCCTAAACACCCCTAGTCTCCAAACCCTAGTCTAAAACTGCTACATATAGACCCCCTAGTCTATTTGGGCATCCCCTTCTTCTTCCTCCTCTCTCCCCTCTTTTTTTTTCCTTTTTCTACTTCAGATCCACAATTTTCCCTTCCTGGATCCCGAGGAACCAGGCTCTCCGGCCAGTCCCTCGATCTCCAGCGCCAGAGCCACCGAAGTCAACGCTCTCAACCACCTCATCGCCGGATCCAGTTCGACTGGATCTTTCCCTCGATCGCTCGGGTCCGATCGGACCAGATCGGATCGACCCAGTCGATCGCTTCGCCAGGAGCTGCGAGGCCTCGTCAGCCCACCGCTTCCTCCGTCGAAGTGGTCCCGCGGGCCTCCGCGCGCGACCAGGCCGCGTCGCCCCGCTTCGTCCCGCAGTCGCCTCATCGGGCCGGCCAGGTCAGCGCGAAGCAGCCCGGTCCCCACTTCGCCTTCTCCGCCGCCTGGGCCAAGGCCCGTACCGCGCCGCCCCTTCCCGCACAGCTCCGCCTCAGCGTCTGGGCACCGCCCGAGCGGGCCTCCTCCACGGGCGCGCGCCGCCGGCCCGCGTCAGTTCTTCCCCCGCGGGCCTCCTCGTCTCGGTGGGCCTCGCCCCGCCGGATCCCAGCCGCGGTGGACCGCCGCCGCGCCGGGCCCAGTTTCCGCCACCGCCGGGCCGCCTCTGTCAGCACAGTACCGGCCTGTTACTGTTCATCTAGATCCAACGAGGTTGACTCTTTTTTCCCTAAGTCCTTTTAATCCTGATCTGATATGCGATCTTTGAACTGCTCTAATTTTGTGCCTGTTGCTCCGTTTTGCGCGTGTAGCATGTCCAGATGTTCGTGGAGATGCCCTCTACGTTTTACCTGTTGTTGTCATGCATGTTAGAGATCTTCTTGACACTTGTTTTGCTGTTGCAAGAGTGCATCATGATATAAACTGCTGTTATGTGTTATTTTCATGCCACCTTTGACTTGTGATAACTTTTAGCTCGTTTGTCCAAACGATGCAAATGACATGTCCACGTGTTCGTCTCGTCACGAACTACGTGTTGTGTGTGATAGGTTGCATGGTAGATTTATTGTTTCCTTGTTGTCATCTTTGCAAAGTGCCATGTTCACATGTTGTGTTTCCACTTGTTATGAAATGCCATCTTGATGAGCTCGTTGCAATCGTTGTGTTCACCTCAATGATGCATGCTTGTGTGTTTCGGGATCACCGTCATATGTATTTTGATGAGGTGCTTACCCTTTGCCATGTTTAGTTTCGAGGTGACTTAAACATGCTCTTTTTGTTGCTATGATGATATTGCTGTTTTAGGACTTAGTGAAATTTCACTAAGTCTGAAATCTGTAACGTTCCGATGCCATGTTCGTGTGATGTTGTAGGACAAAGCATGATAGTTTTGGGGTGGATTTTGATTGTCCTTGAAGTATATATTTTTGTCTTTCCATCCATGTCCTCACATGTCCATTTGAGTGGCTGTAGCATGTTTATCTTTTGCTCTAAAGTTTCAATAAAATTCTGCTGCCAGAATTTTATTTCAAAGTTCAATATGTCCAAGATCATTGCTATTGATCCGTGACTCCGTTGGGGGTGCACTTTGGACCTAGTTGCTGTACTTTATATCTAGTTTATGTTCAAGTCCTTTGCCATGCTTTTTGGGTGCTGTAGATTAATTATTTTGAGCTCCAAAGTTGCTATGTTGCTGTAATTTTCAGTTTTCGCTCAAATCTTGTTTCGGGCATAACTTTTAGCCCGTAACTCCGATTTCAGCGAATCTTATATCAAACTTGGGTGATTTTCTGTATAGTTTAATAATATCAGGTTGTTATCTTGTTTTGAGGTGTTTTGCTTGAGTGATGTTTTACGTGCTCCATATGCATCTTTAGTGCATCCATCATGCATTCATGTTTTTCGATTGCGCATTGCATCATGTTGATTGGTGCTTGGTGTGTTTGTCTTGTTTAGAGCCGGAAGCTGAGACCGGGTTCGAAGTTGAGCACAAGTTTTCCAACGAGGTTGAGCACGAGGACCCTTCTTACGATCCAAACGAATTCTCTTCAGGCAAGATGACCGAACCCCGATAACATTACTATCTTTGCCTATTGCTAGTAGTCTCGATCAATAGTTTTGCCTCGATGCCCATGTTCTTCTTGTCAGCCTCCTGCTTGTAACCAATTGCCATGTTTAACCACCCTACCTATGCAAACCATTGCTTGGCTAAGTACGCTTCGCTCAGCCCTTCTTATAGCGTTGCTAGTTGCAGGTGAAGTGAAGATGCTTGCTCCATGTTGAAGTTTGGTTGGGTTATATCACACTATATAAATGCTTTAATTGAAATCATCTATATATTGGCAAGGGTGGAAGGCTAAGCCTTTTGCTTGGTGTTTTGTTCCACTCATGCCGTTAGGATCCGTATAAGCCGGTTTTATGTTCCTTGATTATGCGTTCCTAACACGGTTGGGGTGTATGGGACCCCCTCGATAAACCGCTAAGTGCTAAGTCTTTTCCAGCAAATCCCAACATTGGTACTATTTGCCTAATAACAAACTAAACTTGCATAGGGAGTAATTAACCCTCTTTCTTAATCAACAACCCCGGGCCAGTGCTCCACATGAGTGTTGGTCCGAAACGGGGAGTCTGCGGGGCCGCCTTGGGGAAACCCGAGGTATCTGGTATCCACCCGTAGAATCGCCCATCCGGTCGTGTCCTGAGACCTAGATACGCGCGGCTACGATCAGGGTGTCGACACACCGGGAGGATTTGCTGGATTAGCCTTACCTTAGCTCGGTATATCTTGAGCACGGGATTCCGAGGATACTCGGGTCTTCCCACTTTGGAGTTGCGACTCCGCGGATCGTGGGCTTGTAATGGGTCAAGTTGGAACACCCCTGCAGGGTTTGAACTTTCGAAAGCCGTGCCCGCGGTTATGTGGCAGATGGGAGCTTGTTAATTCCGGTTGTAGAAAACTTGACACAATGTTACTAATACACTACCAGCGTGTGTTCCGTGACTGTCAATTTCCGAATAGGGATTCGGGAGTTGAACACGGAAGGGTTATGTTTGTGAGCTTGTAGCTAGGATCACTTCGTGATCACTTCTCGCCGATGCCTTCTCTTCTCGCTCTCACTTGCGTAAGCTAGATGCTAGTTGCTGCTGCAGACTTGTTCTTTCTTCAGCCTTTCCCTCACCTAAAGGCTTAAATAGTTCTGTTACCCGGGAACGGGATTGCTGAGTCCTCTGTGGCTCACAGTTACTTCACACACCAGATGCAGGTCCAGCTGTGAGCTATCCAGGTGATGGCACCGAGCTGGATTGGGAGTACGACGAGGAGCGTAGTCGTTACTACGTGCGCTACCCGGACGATCAGTAGTGGAGTCTCTTACTAGGATTCGATCTGCATGTGGTTTATTTATCTGAGTTTGGTACTTTGACTTTTGGCTTTTGCCCTTAGAGGGTTGTAGTGATCTTAATGTATGATGTTTGAGACTTGTACTGTTATTCTGTGACGTGGCGAGTGTAAGCCAACTATTTTCAGTTTACTATCCCCTCTTTTACATGAGTTGTGCAAAGATTACCAAACTTGAGATCATTCTAGGATGGACTTATGCCTTTAAGTCGTGCCTCGACACGTAGGAGCTATAACTCCATCCTGGGCATTACAAGTTGGTATCAGAGCCTTCTCCGACCTAGGAGCCCCCACTGTTTGATCGAACCGTTGACGGTTGAGTCTAGGCACACACTGAAAACTTTTTGAGTCCTATATTATATCGGAGAGTAGGATTTCTTTGCTTCTCATCCCCTTTCTCTCTGGTGAGGACTCCTGACGTCTACTCTTGTCTCTCCTATCTTCAAAATTTGCACAAATTTTTTTTTAGGAATCCTGCGAGTATTCTGGGATTGTTTCGATGTTCTTGTGACAAGGATATTGTTCCCGATGCCTCCTGTTACCGAGGAGTTGAGCTTCGGGGTATCATTGTAACAAGCATATCGCGACAGTACTAAATACTTAAGACGGCCGACATCGAAAATCTCCCCTATACGGCCAGTGGCAAGATAACCCCGACATCACCCAGTACTGGGGAGGTAGTTCGGGAGTATTGCCATAGCTTGTTATAGTGGATGCTTTTCGAAGGTCCGAGGTACACAGTTTCCGAGAAAGACTGGTTATGTGTTGAAGGATGGATACACCTGGATGTAGGTTAGAGTTGATTGCGCGGTGCTTCCCGTGTATCCCCAACACCTGATTGCATAACTGGAATCTTTCGGAAAACTATAGGTGGGTTTTATCCAGTAGATCATAGGCATTCTTCCAACGAATGCAGGTTAGTGAGTTCGGGGTTCGACATTGAGTGAAGGAGTTATATGACCGAGGTTACTATCAGGAGTTGCATCTTAAAGGGTCCTTGGCTATGCTGATCCGGGGATTGCAAAACTTTTTCGTAACGCGTTCATATGCTTTCAGCACAAAGATGTTAGAACGAAACTCCTCTCTTGTGTTTGTTCCTTTCCGTACCTTGTTGTTTTATTATTTTATCCTTTTGATCCCTATGTGGCTTCTCGTGAAGACTGATGTTATCATTTAACTGAGAAATTCATTCGTTCCTCTTGTTCGGATGATTTCATTCGTTCTTAATTGTTCGAATGATTATTGTGAAGACTTGTTGCAATTCATTCCATTGATTCAGCTTATTCCTTTTGTCAATCAATTGCTGATTCGTGGTCATCTCTTACAGGATGGCTCCGAAAAGGGTTCCAAATGCCAACCCAGAGGGTGAAGAGGTTCCAGAACGTCCTCCTTCCCCTCCTCCTCCGCCTGAGGCTTGGAGAGCAATTATGCAGACTACTGCTCAGAACACTCAGTTGATGATGCAGATGATGCAGCAAATGCAAGCTATGCAAGCTAATCAAGCTAATCAGGGCGTTCCAATGAACCAAGGCAACTTCTTCCAGCAGCACCATGCTACCCTCAACCAGTTCTTGGCCAACAATCCTAAAGCTTTCAGTTACTGTGTCGACCCTCTTGATGCTGAAGATTGGCTGACCGATATCAAGAAGCATTTTGAGTGCAGTAACGTGAAAGAAGATGACTATGTGAAGTTTGCAGCCTTCCAACTGAAAGATCAAGCAGCTGACTGGTGGCAGCAGTACAAAGACTCAAGGCCGGGTCAAGTGATCTCATGGGAGAATTTCTTCAAGGATTTCCGCTCGCATCACATTCCTACAAGTGTTATCGAGGGTATGCGTGAGCAATTCCGCAACCTCAAGCAGGGCTCCATGACAGTCTATCAGTATAATGTCAAGTTCCAAAACCTCGCTCGCTATGCAAAGCAAGACATTCCTGATGCAAAGAGCAAAATCTATCAGTTCCGTGGAGGTCTCAAAGATGAACTTCAGCTTGCTCTCACTTTGTTCGAGCCAGACGAATTCGATAAGTTCTATAATATGGCTTTGAAACAAGAAGCAGCTCAGCTTAAGATGGAGGCTTCTAAGAAGAGAATTCGAGATGCTGTTCACTCTACCTCATCGTCTCAGTTGGCTGCGAAACAACAGAAATTCTGGCTTCCTCCTCCTCCAATGATTCGAGCTCCATACAACAACTCCAGCAACTTCAACAACTCCAACAACAAGAACTCTAGTGGTCGTGGTTTCTCCCCCCCACCCAACCCAAGCAACCAGTCGAAGAAGCAGTTTCAGTCTCAAGGCTCCAAGTCCAGTGGCTCTCATTTCCGTCCTCTCTCTGAAGTGGTGTGCAACAAGTGTGGCCAGAAGGGTCATTATGCCAACAGATGTCCGAATCCGAAGCGTCTTCCTCCTCCACCACCTGTGAGTTCAGCTATTGTCAGGCATGATCCAAAGGCTGCAAGGGTTAATCTGATGAATGCAGCACAAGCAGAGGCTTCTTCTGATGTCATTTTGGGTAACCTTCCAGTGAACTCTTTTCCAGCTAAAGTGTTATTTGATTCGGGTGCATCATGCTCTTTCATGTCTCAACCATTTGCATCCAAGCACAGTATTGCCACTTCAAATTTGCCTCAGAAGTTACAAGTTGTTTCTCCGGGCAAGATTATGACTTCTAGTGTTTATGCTCCGGATGTTTCTATTCGCATGGGAGACTATCGTTTTCTGGCTAAACCGGTGATTCTTGGTCATTCTGACATCGACCTCATTCTCGGAATGGATTGGCTTTCTCAGCATGATGCTCACATTGATTGTGCTCAAAAGGAAGTCAAGTTGACTCATTCTGATGAAGATGTGATTATCTTCGCCTCCAGGGATAATACTATTCGGCTTTTCTCTCTTAATGATAAGGGTGAAATTAATGCCATAGAGCAAATTCCAGTGGTGAACGAATATCAAGACGTCTTTCCAGAAGAACTTCCAGGCATGCCTCCACACCGTCAGGTGGAGTTTGTCATTGAACTCGAGCCGGGCACCGAACCTGTTTGCCGGCGTCCATACAAGCTCTCTTCAGATGAATTGAAGGAATTGAAGAAACAGTTGGATGGACAGGAGCGTATGGGTCTCATCAGACCGAGTACATCTCCGTGGGGCTGTGGTGTCTTATTTGTCAAGAAGAAAGATGGCACGGAGCGTCTCTGTGTTGACTACCGGCCATTGAATAAGAAGACGATTAAGAACAAGTATCCGCTCCCCTACATCAACGAACTCTTTGAGCAGCTCAAAGGAGCTAAAGTATTCTCTAAGCTTGACCTCCGAATGGGCTACCATCAAATTCGCATTCGCGAGGAAGACATTCCCAAGACGGCCTTCAGAACGAGCTACGGTTCATATGAGTATACCGTCATGTCCTTCGGTCTCGCCAATGCTCCTCCTACCTTTTCAAGGATGATGCATTACATCTTCAACCCCTATACTGGCGAGTTTGTGCTTGTTTATCTGGATGATATTCTGGTGTTTTCCAAGAATGAAGAAGATCACGAAAAGCACTTGCGTCTGGTTCTTGATCGACTCCGAGAGCATAAATTCTATGCCAAGTTCTCAAAGTGCGAGTTTTGGCTCGATAAGGTTCTGTACCTGGGCCACATCATCTCCGCTGACGGTATTGCGGTTAATCCCGAGAAAGTTGAAGCAATTGTCAACTGGGAAGCTCCTCAGAACGTCAAGCAGCTCCGCAGTTTTCTGGGTCTTGCCAGCTATTGCAGAAGGTTTGTTGAAAACTTCTCCAAGATTGCCAAGCCTCTTTCCAACCTCCTTCAGAAGAATGTCAAATACTTTTGGTCTCCCGAGTGTGAAGTGGCATTCAAAACCCTCAAAGAGAAGCTTGTCTCAGCTCCAGTTCTGATTCCTCCAGATGAATCCAAGCCCTATGAAGTGTTCTGTGACGCTTCTCTTCAAGGCCTTGGTGGTGTGCTTATGCAAGAGAAGAGAATTGTGGCATACACTTCTCGTCAGCTAAAGCCAGCTGAGAAGAACTATCCCACACATGATCTCGAGCTAGCAGCTGTGGTACATGCTCTGATTACGTGGAGACATCTGTTGCTGGGCAGAAAGGTCGACATCTTCACTGATCACAAGATCTTGAAGTACATCTTCACACAGCCGCATCTGAACCTCCGCCAGACTCGTTGGGTAGAGATGATCCAAGAGTACAACCCCAGCATTGAATACACTCCAGGCAAGGCGAATGTGATTGCAGATGCTTTGAGCAGAAAGGCATACTGCAACAGCCTTCTTATCAAGCCACACCAGCCTGAGCTTTGTGAAGCTTTCAGGAAGCTCAACCTTCAGGTTGTTCTGCAGGGTTTTCTTGCAAATCTCCAAATTGCTCCTACCTTGGAAGATCAAGTCCGTGAGGCCCAGCTCAGTGATACCATGGTGAAGAAGGTGAAACATGGGATTGCAAAGGGCACTCCAAAATACAAGTGCTTCCGTGTTGATGAGAGAGATACCTTGTTCTTCGAGGACAGACTCGTTGTTCCCAAAGGTGATCTCAGGAAGCTCATAATGGAAGAAGCTCATGATTCTCTCCTTTCCATTCATCCTGGCAGTTCCAAGATGTACCAAGACCTCAAGCAATCTTACTGGTGGACACGCATGAAAATGGAAATTGCCCAATTCGTGAATGAATGTGATGTATGCAGAAGAGTGAAAGCAGAACATCAACGTCCAGCCGGTCTTCTCCAACCTCTTCCTATTCCTGAGTGGAAGTTCGACCACATTGAAATGGACTTCGTCACTGGTTTTCCAAGATCCAAGCGAGGAAATGATGCTATCTTTGTGGTGATTGACAAGCTTACCAAAGTCGCTCACTTTCTTCCAGTCAAAGAATCAATCAATGCAGCTCAACTTGCAGAGCTGTACACTTCCAGAATTGTGTCCCTACATGGCATTCCTCAAGTGATATCCTCAGACCGTGGCAGCTTGTTCACATCAAGGTTCTGGGACTCCTTTCAGTCCGCCATGGGCACGAAGATTAGGTTCAGCACTGCCTTTCACCCTCAGACTAGTGGTCAAGTCGAGCGTGTGAATCAGATCCTTGAAGATATGCTAAGAGCCTGTGTCATCTCCTTCGGCATGAAATGGGAAGACTGCCTTCCATTTGCCGAGTTCTCTTACAACAACAGCTTTCAAGAAAGTGCAGGCAAAGCACCGTTTGAAATTCTCTATGGCAGAAAGTGCCGTACCCCTCTCAACTGGTCTGAAACAGGCGAACGCCAACTTCTTGGCAATGATTTGATCTCTGAAGCCGAAGAAATGTGCAAAGTCATACGTGAGAATCTCAAGGCCGCTCAGTCGCGTCAGAAGAGCTACTATGATGGAAAGCATCGTGATTTGGCTTTCGACATCGGTGATCATGTCTATCTCCGAGTTTCTCCGATGAAAGGAACCCAAAGATTCGGTATCAAAGGAAAACTTGCTCCTAGATACGTCGGGCCTTTCAAAATTCTTGGCAAAAGAGGCGATCTAGCCTATCAGCTCGAGCTCCCTTCCAACTTTGCAAATGTTCATGATGTCTTCCATGTGTCTCAGCTTCGCAAATGCTTCAAGGCACCTGAGCGCATGATTCCGTTTGAGGAGATTGATCTTCAACAAGACCTTTCTTACCGAGAGCATCCAGTTGCAATTCTCGAAGAAACCGAACGCAAGACTCGCAACAAGTCCATCAAGTTTCTGAAAGTCAAGTGGTCACATCACACAGACCGAGAAGCTACCTGGGAACGAGAAGATCATCTTCGTTCCGAGTACCCTTCCTTTTTCCAGTCCTAGATCTCGGGACGAGATCTTTTTGTAGTAGAGGAGAGTTTGTAATGCCCCGGATGTAATACTTTCCCTTTTGGGTATATAATATATCTCCGGCTTCATCTATTTCCATTTCGGGTTCTTTGTCTTTCGGGCTTTCGTCGTTTTGTTGTGTGAGTGTGTGGCATTCATTCATATCGTGTAGACATGTGCATCGCATTGCATTTGTGTTGTGGGTTGCATCCGGTTCGTCGTGTTTCTTCCCGTTGTCCGTTTCGCGTTCCGGAGCTCCCTCACGTGTCCGTGACGTCCCGTAGGCCTACTTTGTTGTTCGGGCGTTTTTCGTTACCGGTGTGCCGCGAGGTTGTGTTGTGTGTTGTTGTTTTGTTGTGTGCAACCCGCCTCTCAAATCTCGTCTCGTTTGGACTCCGTTGACTTTTCCCTCCGTTGCTCGTGTGGGCCCGAAGTGCCTTCGCTTCGTGTCCCGGAAACACCCCTACTGCTTTCTTTTATCTCCGTCTAGGCCTTTTAAAACAATCCCCGCGATCGGATCCGTTGGATCAGATCGGAGGGCTCCTAAACACTCCTAGTCTCCAAACCCTAGTCTAAAACTGCTACATATAGACCCCCTAGACTATTTGGGCATCCCCTTCTTCTTCCTCCTCTCTCCCCTCTTTTTTTTTCCTTTTTCTACTTCAGATCCACAGTTTTCCCTTCCTGGATCCCGAGGAACCAGGCTCTCCGGCCAGTCCCTCGATCTCCAGCGCCAGAGCCACCGAAGTCAACGCTCTCAACCACCTCATCGCCGGATCCAGTTCGACTGGATCTTTCCCTCGATCGCTCGGGTCCGATCGGACCAGATCGGATCGACCCAGTCGATCGCTTCGCCAGGAGCTGCGAGGCCTCGTCAGCCCACCGCTTCCTCCGTCGAAGTGGTCCCGCGGGCCTCCGCGCGCGACCAGGCCGCGTCGCCCCGCTTCGTCCCGCAGTCGCCTCATCGGGCCGGCCAGGTCAGCGCGAAGCAGCCCGGTCCCCACTTCGCCTTCTCCGCCGCCTGGGCCAAGGCCCGTACCGCGCCGCCCCTTCCCGCACAGCTCCGCCTCAGCGTCTGGGCACCGCCCGAGCGGGCCTCCTCCGCGGGCGCGCGCCGCCGGCCCGCGTCAGTTTTTCCCCCGCGGGCCTCCTCATCTCGGTGGGCCTCGCCCCGCCGGATCCCAGCCGCGGTGGGCCGCCGCCGCGCCGGGCCCAGTTTCCGCCACCGCCGGGCCGCCTCTGTCCGCACAGTACCGGCCTGTTACTGTTCATCTAGATCCAACGAGGTTGACTCTTTTTTCCCTAAGTCCTTTTAATCCTGATCTGATATGCGATCTTTGAACTGCTCTAATTTTGTGCAGGTTGCTCCGTTTTGCGCGTGTAGCATGTCCAGATGTTCGTGGAGATGCCCTCTACGTTTTACCTGTTGTTGTCATGCATGTTAGAGATCTTCTTGACACTTGTTTTGCTGTTGCAAGAGTGCATCATGATATAAACTGCTGTTATGTGTTATTTTCATGCCACCTTTGACTTGTGATAACTTTTAGCTCGTTTGTCCAAACGATGCAAATGACATGTCCACGTGTTCGTCTCGTCACGAACTACGTGTTGTGTGTGATAGGTTGCATGGTAGATTTATTGTTTCCTTGTTGTCATCTTTGCAAAGTGCCATGTTCACATGTTGTGTTTCCACTTGTTATGAAATGCCATCTTGATGAGCTCGTTGCAATCGTTGTGTTCACCTCAATGATGCATGCTTGTGTGTTTCGGGATCACCGTCATATGTATTTTGATGAGGTGCTTACCCTTTGCCATGTTTAGTTTCGAGGTGACTTAAACATGCTCTTTTTGTTGCTATGATGATATTGCTGTTTTAGGACTTAGTGAAATTTCACTAAGTCTGAAATCTGTAACGTTCCGATGCCATGTTCGTGTGATGTTGTAGGACAAAGCATGATAGTTTTGGGGTGGATTTTGATTGTCCTTGAAGTATATATTGTTGTCTTTCCATCCATGTCCTCACATGTCCATTTGAGTGGCTGTAGCATGTTTATCTTTTGCTCCAAAGTTTCAATAAAATTCTGCTGCCAGAATTTTATTTCAAAGTTCAATATGTCCAAGATCATTGCTATTGCTCCGTGACTCCGTTGGGGGTGCACTTTGGACCTAGTTGCTGTACTTTATATCTAGTTTATGTTCAAGTCCTTTGCCATGCTTTTTGGGTGCTGTAGATTAATTATTTTGAGCTCCAAAGTTGCTATGTTGCTGTAATTTTCAGTTTTCGCTCAAATCTTGTTTCGGGCATAACTTTTAGCCCGTAACTCCGATTTCAGCGAATCTTATATCAAACTTGGGTGATTTTCTGTGTAGTTTAATAATATCAGGTTGTTATCTTGTTTTGAGGTGTTTTGCTTGAGTGATGTTTTACGTGCTCCATATGCATCTTTAGTGCATCCATCATGCATTCATGTTTTTCGATTGCGCATTGCATCATGTTGATTGGTGCTTGGTGTGTTTGTCTTGTTTAGAGCCGGAAGCTGAGACCAGGTTCGAAGTTGAGCACGAGTTTTCCAATGAGGTTGAGCACGAGGACCCTTCTTACGATCCGAACGAATTCTCTTCAGGCAAGATGACCGAACCCCGATAACATTACTATCTTTGCCTATTGGTAGTAGTCTCGATCAATAGTTTTGCCCCGATGCCCATGTTCTTCTTGTCAGCCTCCTACTTGTAACCAATTGCCATGTTTAACCACCCTACCTATGCAAACCATTGCTTGGCTAAGTACGCTTCGCTCAGCCCTTCTTATAGCATTGCTAGTTGCAGGTGAAGTGAAGATGCTTGCTCCATGTTGAAGTTTGGTTGGGTTATATCACACTATATAAATGCTTTAATTGAAATCATCTATATATTGGCAAGGGTGGAAGGCTAAGCCTTTTGCTTGGTGTTTTGTTCCACTCATGCCGTTAGGATCCGTATAAGCCGGTTTTATGTTCCTTGATTATGCGTTCCTAACATGGTTGGGGTGTATGGGACCCCCTCGATAAACCGCTAAGTGCTAAGTCTTTTCCAGCAAATCCCAACATTGGTACTATTTGCCTAATAACAAACTAAACTTGCATAGGGAGTAATTAACCCTCTTTCTTAATCAACAACCCCGGGCCAGTGCTCCACATGAGTGTTGGTCCGAAACGGGGAGTCTGCGGGGCCGCCTTGGGGCAACCCGAGGTATCTGGTATCCACCCGTAGAATCGCCCATCCGGTCGTGTCCTGAGACCTAGATACGCGCGGCTACGATCAGGGTGTCGACACGCCGGGAGGATTTGCTGGATTAGCCTTACCTTAGCTCGGTATATCTTGAGCACGGGATTCCGAGGATACTCGGGTCTTCCCACTTTGGAGTTGCGACTCCGCGGATCGTGGGCTTGTAATGGGTCAAGTTGGAACACCCCTGTAGGGTTTGAACTTTCGAAAGCCGTGCCCGCGGTTATGTGGCAGATGGGAGCTTGTTAATTCCGGTTGTAGATAACTTGACACAATGATACTAATACACTACCAGCGTGTGTTCCGTGACTGTCAATTTCCGAATAGGGATTCGGGAGTTGAACACGGAGGGGTTATGTTTGTGAGCTTGTAGCTAGGATCACTTCGTGATCACTTCTCGCCGATGCCTTCTCTTCTCGCTCTCACTTGCGTAAGATAGATGCTAGTTGCTGCTGCAGACTTGTTCTTTCTTCAGCCTTTCCCTCACCTAAAGGCTTAAATAGTTCTGTTACCCGGGAACGGGATTGCTGAGTCCTCTGTGGCTCACAGTTACTTCACACACCAGATGCAGGTCCAGCTGTGAGCTATCCAGGTGATGGCACCGAGCTGGATTGGGAGTACGACGAGGAGCGTAGTCGTTACTACGTGCGCTACCCGGACGATCAGTAGTGGAGTCTCTTACTAGGATTCGATCTGCCTGTGGTTTATTTATCTGAGTTTGGTACTTTGACTTTTGGCTTTTGCCCTTAGAGGGTTGTAGTGATCTTAATGTATGATGTTTGAGACTTGTACTGTTATTCTGTGACGTGGCGAGTGTAAGCCAACTATTTTCAGTTTACTATCCCCTCTTTTACATGAGTTGTGCAAAGATTACCAAACGTGAGATCATTCTAGGATGGACTTATGCCTTTAAGTCGTGCCTCGACACGTAGGAGGTATAACTCCATCCTGGGCATTACATTTCCTTCGACCCCGAGACCAGCCACCACCACCAATCAATGCGGACGAGCGTCCACATCACATAGATGCCCTCCGCCGACCATTTGGTCACCGGAGGATGATTCCCCACGCCCTCTGCCGCGTTTGCTGCTGCCGGCGGCTTTGACCCCGCTGACCGTTTTGACCCCTGTGGGTCAATGACAGGTGGGCCCAGCCTAGTTAATTTGTAGTTACGATTAGTGTTAGTGTTAATTACTTTGTTAGTTAAACTGTGAGACTGACAGTGGGCCCCAGCGCCCTAATCTTTTTATTAGTTTAGAAATAACCCTCTATTAACTCTGAGTCACTGACCAGTGGACCCCACTGTCAGGTTTGACTCTGGTCAGCCTGGTTGACCTGCTGACGTCATGCTGTTGTCATGCTGACGCAGTAATCCATATCTGGAATTTAAATAAATCTTAAATGATTTATTTATTTCTGAAATTGGTTTAAACTTCAAAAAATCAAAAAAATTCAACTGTAGCTCAAAATGAAATTATTTATATATGAAAAATTATCAGAAAAATTCAATCTATCCATCTGTACCTTTTCATGCATGAAAAATGAAGTTATACCTATTGAATATATGAAAACACATAAATGGCATTTAGAAATGTTTATTATAGAGTTGCATTTGAACCCTTGATTCAAATGGACTTCACCCAATGAATGCTAGATGCATTAGCTCAAACAAACATCACATCTTCATGCCATGTTCATGCATCATATTGTTGCATATGCTTGTGTTTGATTGTCGGCACCGTCCTTCTCGATAGGTCGTGTTCCGGAGACTATTCCAGAGTACCTGTCACAGGAGCAGTACCCCCCTGTTGATCTACCAGGCAAGCAAACCCCCTTGTTCATTCTGATACAATCCCACTCTCTCGCTCCTACTCTCTGTTATTGCATTAGGACAACAACGATTTCAACTGCTACTTTATGCTGCGGTAGTTGAACCCATTCCTCTGCATGAACTGTCATTGCCATAGTAAATAGTTGAAACCCACTAACATGTGTAGGAGTTGATTGAAGCCGTGTTGTGTTCTTACCATGCCATGCCTGCTATTGCTTATAGTGTATCAGGTCTCATTCATCGGGAATGAATAGGAGTGCAGTGTTATGTTCTGATACTGAGAGTTAAGTGTGTGAACACGATTTGGTAAAGGTAGCGGTGAGAGGCCATGTAGGAGTACATGGTGGGTTGTCTCACTGGAACTGTCCTTAAGAACTGAGTTCTGTGTATGTTGTCCAATGACGAGCTACGACCACAAATTGGGTTCCGATAACTCGACCCCTCTCGGCTTATTAATCAACTTGATCTCTGTCCAGGAGTCGCAACCAGTTTTTGGTGTTTGTAGGTAGTGTTATTTTTCTACCAAGTGGCACCCGACAGGGTGGGCTTGGGACAGACTAGGCATAGGTGGCACAATGTACCAAGTGGCCCCTGGATGGTGGGCTTGGGAACCCTACTCACATCGTTTGGGGCCGTGATGGAAACCTCGGCCGGACTCCCTTGCGGATGGAACCCGAATAGGCAATAAACCTGGACTAGAGTCTTGTGTGGTTAGTCAGGTCGTGGCCGACACCCTCGCCAGGCTTCCGCTTGAAGGTTGCCAAGATACACGATGTGTACATGGCGGTAAGTGGCGAGAGCGTGTGTGAAGAAGTACACCCCTGCAGGGTTAACATGATCTATTCGAATAGCCGGGTCTACGGTTATGGACTTGTTGGATGCTTACGTGGTACATAGGCAACTTGAAGTAGATACTCTAAAATACTCAAGACAAGTGTGAGTGCTATGGATGGCCTTCTCGTAGGGAGACGGGGATGAATCCATAGTGTTGTATTGAGTGGTGATTAGTGGACTCGTGTGCGCCACCTCAAAGAGTTACCAGCAGTCGTAGAACAGGATAGCCACTGAGTCAAAGCTGGCTTGCTGCAACTAAACCCCACTTTGCCTTCTTGATACAAGAGCATGTATGATAGGATCTGATGTAAGTCTTGCTGAGTACCTTTGTACTCACATTTGCTTAATTTATGTTTTGCAGATGAGACTTTTGTCTCACTAGTATTTCTGCTTGGACTTCGACAAGTAGTTTGTTACCTTAGCTACGATCTTGTACGAGTGTTGTACATAGTCAGGCTCTTCAGCCTTTTTCATTTGTAGTTGTCTGTACTCAGACATGTTTATGTTTCCGCATGTTGCTTGTATGCTCTGAATGTTGGGTCATGAGACCCATGTTTGTAATATCTGGCTCCTCGGAGCCTAATGAATAAATATTGTATTTCATAGAGTCTTGTTGTGATGCCATGTTGTATTTGCACATATCGAGCATATTGTGTGTATGTTATTGAAATGCTTGGTATGTGTGGGATCCGAAAACCTAGTTGTTTCCTCTTGGTAGCCTCTCTTATGGGGAAATGTCTCCTAGTGCTTCCACTAAGCCATGGTAGCTTGCTACTGCTTCGGAACACTTAGGTTGGCCGGCATGTGTCCTTCTTCGTTCCTATGTCTGTCCCTTTGGGGAAATGTCACGCATTGTTCCTTTAAGTCCTTGTAGCTTGCTACGACTTGGGTTCATACGTTTAGGACCGACACGTTCGTTGCTGGGTCATGTATGCATGTCCCTGTAAGTTAGTGCCACCTTGGGTTTATTACTAGTCTTGTCGGCTCGGGTTCTCTGTCATATGGATGCTAGCGACACTATCATATACATGAGCCAAAATGCGCAAACGGTCCCGGGCCAGGTAAGCAGGCACCCGTGTGGATACCATGCGTGAAGTCGCAAAGTGAAATGATGTTTTACATGCTAGACCGGTTTGACTTAGGATCGGGGTCCCGACATGCCCACTACTTGAGCTGGCGGTGAGAGGTATGTTAAGATGCACCCCTATCAAGGCACATGGCGTCAGTGGCCTTCTGAAACTCCTGCTCACTGGTTTCATCTTCAACCCCTCCATCACTCACATTATCACAGACTTCCTTCTCTTGACCCCTGGCAGGTTTTCCTTGGTTCCGAAAGGGTTTGCCGAGGCTGTTTGCTTCACCACCTCGGCCCTTACCACCAGCGACATTCTGACTCTTTTCCTTGTAATGCTTATCGTATTCTGCTATGTGCTTCTTGAAAAGCTGCTCAACCTAGTAACAGTCATGAAGGTCATGGCCCTTGTTCTGATGGATCTTTTAGTACGGCCCATCACCCTTCCTAGCTTTCTTAGCGGCAATAGCTTCCCGACACGTAGCGCAAGCGGCAGCTCCCTTGCCAGGGGCCTCTGCCTTGGCCTCCTTGCCGGTACTAGCTGTGCCTGATCCTTCCACAGTCATCACTTCTTTGTCTCTTGGCTTCTTATTGCACTTCTTGCCCTTTTTCTGACTGGTTGATTCATCCTCATCCTCTGAATCAACATCAACACAATCTTCCTCTGCGAGCAACTTCCTTCCCTCCTCCATCCAAGCACAGTTATCCACCAGTGTGTATAGCTCCTTCGCAGTCTTGGGCAACCGCACGTTCATTTTGGAACGATTACGACGGTTCCGCACATTGGACTGGAAAGATGCTATAACTGTTTCCGGATGGATATTTGGAATATTTCTATGAACTTTACTAAATCTCTCTAAATACTTATGGATAGTTTATCCTTCCTTTTTCTCAAGGAGTTGCAGGTCGCTAGGCCTGTCGGGCTCCTAGTGGCCACCGGTGAAGGCACCGATGAACTCTTGGCACATGTCTGCCCATGAAGAAATGGAGTCCTCTAGTAGGTGCATCAGCCAAGACCTCACGTTGGACTTGAGGGCCAAAGGGAAGTAGTTGGTGAAGACCTTCTTGTCTCTTCCCCCGGAAGCCTGAATAGTGATGGTGTAGATGCTCAGGAACTCTGCCGGGTTCAGCCTCCCATCGTACTTCTCAGGTATCTCTAGGTTGAATGTGCATACGGACGACGAATGGACTTGCCAAAATTCTTGCGTGAAGGCTGGGCGGCCGACCTCGAATTGTCGACACCCGCCAACACCGAATGCAGGCGCGTTGAGTTTGGAGCCACCGCTCTCGTTGGTCTGGCGGAGGTCGTCGCGGCGTCGATCTGTGGCGACGCACGCGTCTCCCTATCACCTATCCTCTAGGGCTTGATGCTGGCCAGGACGTGCTAGAGGGCTGGAAGAGGCCATCGAGACATCGTCAGCTTCTTGATTCTATCCCGCCCGCATCGGCTGCCGTGGCAGGGACTGCACCGTGAGGATGGCACCCTCCGTTCGGCCAATGGTACGGTTGTATCCTGTTGCTTGGGGAGACCGAGGTGGGCCAGCTTGCCGAGAGCCCCCAGCTTCGGTGAAACTGAGCAGTCTTTGGATGGTGGCACACCATTCACCCATCTACCCGGCTGCTGGCGGACACCTCAGCAGTAGCTGAGCTCGCGCCATAGCCTCCGCGGTTGTGCTTGGCATGGATGTTGATGATGTTGACCGCAGCTTCGCCTGGCTCCTGATGGGACAAATGGTGGTAATGGCTGTGGCCCCACGCCAACACAATTGTGGAACGACCGCCTGGGCAGCCGGGTTGCGCGGTGGTGGCGCTCGAGGATCAGCGGCTCCGTTTGGCGCCGAGGCTTGTCCGGGAGGAGGCACATGCGTCGCTTTCGCTCCCATAGCAGGGATGACCGGAGGGTGATTGCTTGTCCCAGACCGAGCGTCATTGCTGCAGCTGTGTCCATCGATGGGAGGAGGGGGTGCGGACGGAGTGACCTCCTCTCCCACACCTTGCGGGATGTGGCCGTCGAGCCGCTTCTGCTGATGTTCTCTCCCAACGTCTCCTGCCCTTGCTTTGGCCACGAGGGATATGGTGATGGGGCCGCCTACTCCAGCTACATCCCCAGCAGCATTCACATATCGGCTCTCATCCGCGTCCCCCGCGGCACTAGTGGCCAGATGCGGCGGAGCCTTCGAGGTGGATGGATGGGCAGAAGCACCGGACTTCTTCTTGGGCGCCATAGTTGATGGCGCTGTCGAAGACGAAGATGGCGATGATGATTATGACGTGCTACTCATGCCTTCAGGTTCGTGCAAGTGATCCCCCTACCTGGTGCGCCAAAGATGTCACGGGATATCCACGACCACCTATGGGACCAGGAGGCCTCTTGCTGGTTCGGCAGGGGGACGTTTCTTTGCACAAAGAGCAGACTAGCGCACGACAACACCGCGGGATGCACACAAGTAATTTACCCAGGTTCGGGCTGCCGCGAGGAGCAAGACCCAACTCCTGCTTTGGAGGAGCGTAGTACACTCTCCCGGCAAGGGTTGCCCTTGGGCAGTCGTGACTACGCGTCTATGGTGATGTGGGTTTCTCTATTCTCCAACCCTTTCTACGGCTGTCATGGGCCTCATTTTATAGATCAAGGGGCGATCACAGTGGCAAAGTATTTATTACGCACTAACATGAAAACAAACAGTGCTATCAGACCTAACTCTGCGGGCTGACAGGGTGCATTAAATGCATCGCTTAGTGTCACATCACTGGTATTCTGGCAAGGCTTGCCGGGCTCCTTCGCCTGCTCCGTGCTTGTCTTCATGACACGTTGCAGGACAGGTGTCACCTCCGGTTTCTTCTTGCGGGAACTAGCCTCCATGTGGCTAATGGATGCCACTTAATCATCTTGCGGCTTGACACCGCATTGATTGACGATTTGGGTCGTGCTTGAGTGCTTGGTGAGGTGGTTTGCCCTCCACGAGCCCCCGGCAGGCCCTACCGAGGTGGTTCTGATGTCTGCTTTCGGGGATGGCCTCGGCCCTTGCTGGGCTCTCCTGCCCGGCAAGGGAGGCCCTTCTCTTGGTGATGTCTTGCTTCTTAGGCTTGGCCTTCGTCTATCTGCTCCGAGCTGGTACTCTGAATATCTTGGTTTCTTGTACATCTTGGCTTGGGCTGTTGCTTCAATCTTGTGCTTGTGCATGTGTACAGTCTAGGCAACAGACCCGGGGATTGTTGCAACGCTAATCCGACTTTGTGTCTTCGGCCTTGCAAGGTAGGTTCTTCATTATATTCCGGAGCGATGATAGTGTGGCTCTAACCTTTATGCTCTGCCTTGATGATTCCTTCCCGTTACCGTTTCAATTTCCACGTGTCAGGAGAATGTGAATAGTACATGTACTTTTTACATATAAACCCCTGGCCAAGCGAGGATGGCGTCTATTTAAGGATATTGGATCTCAGATTCGCTTCTAAACCGCACAGAAATCTTTAGAGCAAGCCACAAAAAACACTCCAAACATGGCAAACGCCCCTGGCTCTTCCTCGTGTCCCCATGGCCCTCGAGGCGGCGATTGAGTAAGCTACTCGGTATCCCACTCCCAACTTAGTAGGATTCAGACAGAGGGATATCTGCCTCCCACGAATCTAGTTTTTGTGCGGGCTGGGTTAGCTTCAATCGATGGCGAGGCTCTGGCCGAAAATTTCCCAAACCCCAGTAAGTAGGAGTGGGTGTGCTTTGTTTCGTTCCTTCTAAGAGGTGTAGTCTTTCCAATCAATCCATTACTCAGAGGCTTCCTAGAGTTTTATGGGCTTCAACTGCACAACCTTACGCCAGGTTCTATCATGTATATCGCGGGTGTTATTGCTCATTGCGAGCTATTCTTGGGCTACGAAGTTCATTTCAAATTATGGAGAAAGTTATTTTGCCTCGTCCCTCGCTCCCAAAAGGGATCCATATTCGAGGTGGGCGGCGTCGTAGTATGGCGCATAGCTGGAACAGGTTACCTGTCCGGCACTTCTAAAAAGGGACCCGAAGAGTGGCCCTCTAAGTGGTTTTATATCGAAGACGTAGCCCTTCCGGACCCAGTTCAGCACGGTCTTCTCGAATTTTCCAGCGCCCCTTTGAAGAAACGCTTCAACTGGTATCCCTGGAACCCTAAGGAACGGGATAGCGAGGAAGTTAAGAGGCTAGTCAGCAAAATCATGGTACTTGGCACTCCAAGCTCTCGATAATTGAAGTTATGGCTATTGCGATAAAGCGATGTGTTCAACCACTTCAATCTAGGGGTTTTCCCATGTGGCATTACAACGGGCTGGACGACACGTCTCGCTAAAAGTGCGAGGGTCTCGATACCCTGATCGCCTTGGCCACCAACTTTGTATATCTTTACAAGGGGGAGAAAGAAGACTTTGTCTGTTTACAATGCTGGTAAGGTTTTTCCATGTATAACTCCATCGACCGAGTAACTTTTTGTTAAATTGCTAGCATCATCCACCATCTTTACTGAGATGTGCTGATCAAACTATATTCGGCTATCTTTTTAAAACAAACATGGAGGAAGGTAATAGAGGGGGTTCATTGCCTTGCCCCGCAACTAGAGGACAATGTTCGCGACAAAGATCCCTGAATCGAAGAGGATCCGGATATATTCATAGAACTTGTCAACGGAGTTTTCTACCAGGTGAGCCACGAGGGTACGGAAGTGTCAATTATAGCCTATTATCCCGGTCTTCTTCCTTCCTCCAATGTAAGTACCCATGAGACATTCTCTCAAAGAGATCCTTCCCTTCACGCCTCACCCACTACACCAACTCATGCTCAAAAGGGTCGGCGCTCGGTACGCCGCACTGCATCGAGGGTACCTTCTAGGGGACAACACCAATGCCGGGCGAGCCTTCAAAATGAAAAGAAACAAGGGGCACAGTCAAGCCTCCTCCTTCATCGAAGAGATATAATTTTCCATATGTGCTCTTGTTCTAGACCGGGTTGTTACATTTCCCCCTCTGTCTTATTCCAGAAGGAGTGTATGCCGAACTGCGTCCGAAGACCCAATTGGCCGATCACCATCCAATCCGGCCTCGGGCTCCTCAACGAGGACAAGAACCTGTACAGATGCGGTGTCGGATTGTCCATCGCACGAGGATTCAGATAACCTATCAGTCATGAACTCCAAGGTGGAGAGTGCAATGAATCATCAACGGCGAAAAGAAGCCATGCGTGCTTTAGCCTTTAATGAGGAGTTCAACGCCTTTAGCTCCGTGATGCATATATCCGAGCTGATCGGGACGGTCTTGGCGGAGCCACTCACCTGTTTTCAAAGGATACGCGGGTAAGATTTTGTGTAAATTTAATAAGTATATGCCAGTAGCCCCTGAGACGTGAAGCGCTTGGTCCAACCAATTTAAGGATCGTTATAACCGCAGGTTCTTCAGGAAAAGAATATCACGCTGTCCCAAGAGCTTGAAGTAAACCGGGCCAACCTGAATTCAGTGACCGTCGAGCTAGAAAAAGTGAGGAAATCGACGAGGGGATCTCATGGTCAGGACGAATGCTGTCCGACAATTATGATTTTTTCCTTCAATGATGTTTAAGCATACATTGTTGCATTTCGTCGGTGGAGTCGACTGGTCAACTGGAAAAAAGCTAAGGACTGCCCAAGAGGACAAAAAATATTCTGAGGGGCAAGAAGCAGCCGGTCAGCGTGTATTAACATGGACCATTGAGGAAAAGAATAAGCTACTGGATGAAAAGATCAAGCAAGCCGAAGATATAAAGGACCTAAGGGCCCAGTTATCGGATGGATTGAAAGAGAATAAAAAGTTGAAAGGCGGCATATTCAGTACGACATTTGATCTTTGCTCCAGTATTCATATTATCCTGTAATTTGGAGTGTGATAATGTTGTTGTTACAGGTTTGTTAACCGTGTGTCCTGAAGAAGAAGTATCCGGATTCCGAGGTGACGCGCTAAAAGAGCTCTCCAAAGTGCATGAGCGGGTCCGAAAAGCCATGAAGAATATGGCTAAAGCCTTATGGCCATCCGGTTGTCCTCCTGAAATTAAGGAGGATCTGGCAAACTTGTTCAAAGGAGCTCGGTGCCGCTTTGAACTATGGAAGGCATCAACATGTCGAGAAGGTGCTCAAGAGGCATGGGACATGGTGAAAATATGCTACAATGGGCTTGAACCAAATCATATGGCCCGAGTTGGACCTCGGGGACCAGACAGGAACGAAATTCCCGTCAACTTGGTATATGACCAAGTGATGGTAGCCACGAAGTATTCGCAAGAAAACTATAGTTTAGACAATCTCATAGATGGCATAGATAAAGAATAGGCATTTGATTCTATGTATCAATGTAATTTATCATCAAATTTATCTCCGACCGAACTTGTAATAATTTGTCATGGCAGGCCTTCGGCTTCAACCTCATGAACCCAAAGGTTTGAGTGTTTCCGGATACTATTCTTGAATGTAGTAATCACTCAGCATGTACGGAAACCAGGCAATCAAATCATTTTGCTTGAACAGACAAAAATTGTTCAGGGAGTTATGTTATATTACTATTTAACATAAGAAACATCTTCGAGGGAGAATAGTTCTGTTAAGGGTTCCTTTCTTTGGGTCAGCATGCTTATTTATGCATGCGTGGGCTTTGATCCTAAAGATAGTATTACAGGAAGCCTGGCTCTTGATTATGTACACATAAGCAATTCGTCATTTGTTCACTGACAAATAATTCCCGTAAGAACGCTAGCTTTCGGCTTCACCCGTCTGAGGTACAGGTCCGGATTACCCGGTTGTAACAATCACAGAGGTGATCCCTTTCCACCCTAGCCGAACAATCGGGAATGTAGGGTATAAGCACAGGAGTGAGGCAACCCAGCTTGGCAAAAACTGAAGCCATAAAGGTGCATATAATGGCGAGAAAGATTGTATAAAACAGATGACATAGGATATGTAAGCGACAAGCTTATAACAGTAATCTTCATTATAGAAGCCCCCAGTAATATTGAGGTATATACATTTAGAGATGTCTACCCCGAACAATTTGTTATAGCCGAACACATGCTGGGAAAAAGAGAAACAAAGAGGTACATCCGGATTATCTGTAGAATCGTCAGAGAGGAGCAGCATTCCATGGATTTGGCTCAAGGAGATTGTCTGATGCATTTCGAAGGCGATAGGCTCCTCTGGTGAGAATTTCGTCGATGATGAAGGGGCCCCCATCTTGGTTTGAGCTTATCCTTTTTCTTCTCCGGGAGGCGCAAAATGAGTTCCCCAATGTTGTATGTTTCGGCCGGCACTTCTGTGCTCTGGTATCACCTGGCATGTTGCTGATAGAATGCGGAACGAGATTGCGCAATATCGTAATGCTCTTCAAGGCCGTCTAGGTCAACCTGCTAATCAAGCTCGGCATCTCGCTCTTCGTACATACGCATTCGAGGTGAGTCATGAATAATGTCACAGGGAAGAACATCGTTTGCACCGTACACCATGAAGAAAGGTGTGTATCTGGTTGTCCGGTTAGTTGTGGTCCGCAGCCCCGAGAGTACGGAGTCAAGCTCCTCCACCCAGTGTTTATCTGACTCCCGTAGGGAGCGCACTAGTCGCTGTTTAATGCTGCTCATTATTAGGCCATTGGCCCGTTCAACCTAACCGTTTGTTCGAGGGTGGTACATAGAGGCATAATCAAGTTTAATGCCTAGCTTGGCGCACCAATTTTTTTACCTCATCGGCTGTGAAGTTGGAGCCATTATCTGTGATAATGTTTCGTGAGACACCATAACGGTGTACCACACTTGATATAAAATCAATCACTGGCCCAGCTTCAACCGTTCTTACTGGTTTGGCTTCTATACATTTAGTGAATTGATCTACCATAACCAGTAAATATTTCTTTTTATGGCTTCCCCCTATAAGGGGTCCTACCATATCCAGCCCACAGAGCGCAAAAGGACAAGTAATGGGGATTGTTCTCAAGGCGGTGGGAGGAATATGAATTTGATTGGCGAAAAGCTGACATCCAACACAATGTTGGACGAGGGCTTGTGCATCTGCTCGGGCTGTTGGCCAGAAAAGACTGTTCGGAAAGCCTTGCTTACGACAGCCCGAGCTGCCGCATGATGGCCACCAAAGCTAACATGTATTTCTGCGAAAAGTTGTCGTCCCTCCTCTTCAGAGATTTATCTTTGGAGAACACCGGTAGTACTTTTCTTGTATAGTTCACCTTCATGAACTTTGTAGGCGTTAGAACGTCAAACTATGCGACGGGCCTCGTCTTGATCATCGGGTAGCTCTTGCCTATTAAGGTAGGCCAGGAATGGTTCAGTCCAAGGAGCGATTACGACCATGATATCATGAGCTGCAGGTGTCATTTTCGGATCCGGATCAACGATGATATCTGCATTATGCTCGGCTACTGGGGGTGTGATCAGGTCTGAGCTTGCGTCTTTGCTCTCATCCTTTCCTAACATAGATGGCTTAAACAGCTATTTCACAAAGGTGTTAGGCAGGACGGGGTCACGCTTGGCGCCCATGCGAGCAAGTATGTCTGTTGCTTGATTACTGTCGTGAGCGACATGATGAAATTCGAGCCCCTTGAACCAAGCTGACATTTTTAATATGGTGTTTCAATAAGTTTCCATTTTTGGATCCATCGCATCAAACTCTTCGTTTACCTGAGATATTGCGAGGTTTGAGTCTCCGCGCACCTCTAGGCGTTGTATTTCCACGGATACTGCCATGCCGAGACCGTGTTGTAGTGCCTCGTATTCTCTAGCATTGTTGAAGTCCGTATACATGATTTGTAATATGTAACGGACTGTGTCCCCTGTTGGGGATGTCAAGATGACGCCAGCCCCCAATCCGGGTAGCCTTTTAGAGTGGTCGAAGTACATGGTCTAGTTGGAAAATGAATCATACTCTTTAGGGAGTTTGGGTTCTGTATGTTATTTCAAACGGCAAAGCTCGATGGCCCATTTGGCTATGCGGCCCGTGGCGTCCTTGTTATTTAAAATATCATTAAGTGGTACTACGGATCCTATTGTAATCGAACCCTCTTGAAAGTAGTGTTGGAGCTTCTGTGATGCCATAAACACTGCATAGGCGATTTTTTTATAGTGGGGGTATCGAGACTTGCACGGTGTAAGGACTTCTGATACATAGTAAATTGGTTTTTGGACAGGGAATTTATGTCCCTTTTCCTCTCGATTGACGACGAGCACAACACTCACAACCTAGTGAGTTGTTGTGATATAAAGCAACATTGGCTCGCCAACACTTGGAGCGCTAGGATTGGATTACCTGCTAACAGGGTGTTTATGCATTCCAATCCGGCTGTGGCCGCATCCGTCCGTTCAAAGTTATCCGTGCGCCTGAGTAGTCTGTAGAGTGGTAATGCTTTTTCTCCTAGTATAGAGATGAAGCGACTCAAGGCCGCGACACACCCTACTAGCTTTTGGACTTGTTTTAGATCGGTTGGTGTAGCCAACTATAACAAGGCTCAAATTTTAGCTGGGTTTGCTTCAATTCCTCTATGGGAAAAAACGAACCCCAATAGCTTTCCGGCTGGAGCAACGAAGACGCATTTCTCCGGATTGAGCCGTATGTCATAAGCTCGGAGGTTGTCGAATGTGAGGTGGAGATCGTCCACCAGTGATTCAACGTGCTAAGTCTTGATGATTACGTCATCCTTGTATGAGTCTACATTCTTGCCAATTTGTTTCTCTAAGCACGTTTGAATCATGCGTTTGATACGTGGCACCAGCGTTTTTGACCCCAAAAGTCATGTTGTTGAAGCAGAAAGGGCCGTACGGGGTGATAAACGCCGTTGCGGCCTGGTCGGATTTCTTCATTTTTATCTGATGGTATCCGGAGTAAGCGCCGAGGAAGCATAGTGAGCCATGTCCTGCTGTTGCATCGATGATCTGATCAATGCATGGTAATGGAAAGGGACCCTTAGGGCAAGCCTTGTTTAAGTCTTTGAAATCGATGTAGAGGTGCCATGATTTATCCTTCTTCGGTACCATGACCAAGTTGGCTAGCCAATCCGGGTGTTTAATTTTTCTGATGAATCCGGCTTCAAGTAATTTGGCCAGCTCCACCCCCATAGTTTGTCTTTTGGGTTCGAAAAATCATCAGAGTGATTGCTTGACCGGTTTGAAGCCCTCGATGATGTTGAGGCTGTGTTCGGCCAGCCTACGGGGGATCCCTAGCATATCTGAAGGACGTCAGGCGAATACATCCCGTTTTTCATGCAAGAGTGCATGAGGAGCGGTGTCTACCATCGGGTCCAGCTGAGCTCCAAGGGACGCCATTTTATAAGTATCGTGGATTTGTCACGGGAGATGTCCTTAGTGTGAGGACTTAGTCGTGAGGCCAAATCATCTATGTAGTAGCTTGACAGGGGTTGAGAGGAATCGAGAGACGCAACACAAGACAATGATTTAGAAAGCTTCGGGCCCTGGGAAACATCATCCGGTAATAACCCTACATGATGTTTGTCGCTAGGTCTCATTATCATCACGAGAGACTCGCCGGTAAACCGACGCTTTGTGTCTAGCCCTAGAGATTATTTCTTCTTGTGTGTCCCTCTTTGGGGAGCCCTGTCCCTCCTTATATATGTTGAAGGGGCGGGTTACATGACTAGTCCTAGTAGGACTAGTATTACTCTATTACAATTGGAGTCCTAGTCTTGCTTCCTTTGTAGGAGAATATTCCTTGTGCTTTCCTCATAAACCGACCCACCATAACATGAACCGGCCTTCCATAAACCGCATTCTGGGCCACCGGGTCTTGTCGTTCCTCTGGCCCGCTCGCCGGGTCACCCATGCGTCGTCGGGCTCGGGCGGGTCAGTTAGTGAGTCGTCCAGTCAGGGCAGGTCATTAGTGAGTCGCCAAGTCCGGCCGCGTTACGCCACGGGTTATATCCCTGACATTAGCCCCCAGTTTAATTTGGATTTATCCATGTTAAACTGATCTGCAACACAAACACAAGAACAAATTTGGTGGCTTGTGCTCTAGGTTACCTATTCTTATAAACCGGCACTTGATCATCCTTAAGTCGTTGTCATTTCTTGCTTCTAAAAAATCAGAGTCAATAGACCAGCTTCATAATCAATTTGCTTACAGAAGATATTTTTTAAATAAAGAATCCATTTGAATCGGCCTTCAATGCTCTGATTTGACAATGATATTGGTCTTCAAATATTGAACTAATATTCGGCCGGTTTAAAAATGTGGAACTTGCTAGTTTATGATTGCCAAAATTACCGGGTTATAAAAACTGATGCTCCCGGGTCATGACTGTTTATAGACGCCGGGTTATGATTGTCGCCAACGTCGGGTCACGCAATTAATCTTCCTGATTTTCCCAAAACTGAGAATTTGAAGATGTTCCTCCTTTATATGCATATTACCTGTAGCCCCCAAGTCATAAGATGAGAACATAGTGATAGCTTAAGACTTGTTTCAATATAAATGTTGCAACCTTGAAGAAATCCAGATTGTTCATCCCAGTCACTAGTGAAAACTGAATACTCCATATTATGTAGCCTCCAAGTGTCGGGTTGTCATGCTTGCAGCAACCTGGGACTTGTAACTGCCTGATGCTCAAAAACTTCAACCAGTGTAACCCCCAAGGGCCGGGTCATTATGTATAATGAGCAGGGAGTTTATAAATATGGTCACACTTCATTGAAAATAACATCATATGATGTAACTCCACCATGGGGCTTTCAACCCACATCCACAAGGTTAAAAGCTTTGTGATTTACCAACTGAACAGTGGACCTTTCAATATAATGGTTTTAAGACTTGTGTACCTTCAATTGTTGACAGGAGCAATTGGTAGTCCCCAAGGGCCGGTTCATTACAATGTCATGAGTCGGGTCTTCAATAAGGTGAGCAAAAAACAACTTTGCATTAGCCCCCAAGTGCCATGGTGCATGCTCGCAGTGACATGGGACTTGCATATTTGATGTAATCTCAAGTTGAATAATGTAGCCCCCAAGTGCCGGGTCGTAAGCCTGCAGCGACTCAGACTATTCCTTTGTAGAATAATCATACTCATTGATAAAATGACAGCCATTGCGCTAAAGCGATTTTGAAAACCTCAATCATAATATTTGTTATTGATAACCATAATAAAAATCCAGCCATGTTGGCTATTAAAGATTTGAATAATATAACCTGGTTTGTAAACTGATTCCTGCCATATAAACCGGTATATTCGTGCACATATGATACATGCTATGATGATGTAATGATGATGTAATGATGATGCAATATATAATGATGTATGTGTATGATCAAGAGGGTTTAAGCTATGGTTCAGATACAACCAGAGCCCCCAAGTAGTCATAATTGTGGCATTGCGTCGATCAAGAGGTGTAGCTATGGTTCGAATATGACCAGGCCCCCAAGTGATTTCCCTGGTGCCCTTATGCCTATCAAGAGGTGTAACTATGGTTTGAACCCATAGCCCCCAAGTGATTTTCCTGGTGGCCTTAAGCCTATTAAGAGGTGTAGCTATGGTTCGGATACGACCAAGCCCCCAAGTGATTTTCCTGGCGCCCTTATGCCTATCAAGAGGTGTAACTATGGTTCGAACATAGCCCCCAAGTGATATTTTGATCTGCGCTCAAGGGATACCCATGTTTGAGCTGTGCTGTGCGGCAGACTCTCTTTGGCCCATTATGATAATATTGGCTTGATAGCCGGATTACCAAAGTAACCAGAGCTGTGCTCTTATGATAATATTGGCTTGATAGCTGGATCAAGAGGGTAGTCATAGCTATGCTTAGTGAGGAGGAAGCCCCCAAGTGATCAATAATATGATAAACCAATAAGGCAAGATACCCATGTTTGAACTGCGCATCATAGCAGCAAGTTCTCTTTCGCAACCTTTAATTTTTCAGAGAACTCAAACTTGCAAGAGATATTTCTTGTTGAACCGGATGTTGAACCAGATATTGAGAGCTTAAGAGCTTAGTGGGAGACATCTTTCCCTTTGTCAGGACCCCGATCCTAAGTCACACTGATCTAGCTGTAACACGTCATATCACTTTGCGGCCTCATGCACGGTAACCCCATGGGTGCCACCTTACCTGGCCCGGGACCGTTTGCGCATTTTGGCACACGTATATGACAGTGTCGCTAGCATCCATATGACAGAGATCCCGGGCCGACATGGCTAGTTATAAACCAAAAGTGGCACTATTACAGAGACAGGCATCCATGACCCAGCAACGAATGTGTCGGCCATCAACGTATGAACGCAAGTCGTAGCAAGCTACATGGACTTAAAGGAACAACACGTGACATTTCCCCTAAGGGACAAACACAGGAACGAACAAGGACACATGCCGGCCAGCCTACGTGTTCCGAGCAGTAGCAAGCTACCAAGGCTCGTTGGACTCACTAGGAGGCATTTCCCTGTAAGGTAGGCTACCAAAGGAAAACAACTAGGTGTCGGATCCCACACATACCAAGCATTTCAACCATACACACAATATGCTCAATATGTGCAAATACAACATTGCATCACAACAGAACTCTATGACTCAAAGTACTTTATTTAAGAGGCTCCAAGAGCCATACATAACATATCCATACAGGTAGGGGTCACATGACCCAACACTCAAGTCATACAAGCACAAGCGGAAGCTACATGTCTGAGTACAGACAACTTAGAAAATAAAATAGGCTTGGTGTAGCCTGACTATCTACAAGGCCCTTCACAAGCTCCAGATCTCCGTCTGGTTGACAAGCTACTCGTCGACGTCAACGTCTATGTAGAAACCATCAGCTGGGGCAAGGTTCTCCTCTGCAACAGTTATTAAGCAAATATGAGTACCACATAACCTATCATACATGCAACATTATCAAAAGGCGTAGTGGAGTTCATAGCAGAACGCCAACTTTGACTCTTGGCTAACCTATACTACAACTCTCAACGGATTGCAAGATGTTATTACGAACACGAGTCCTCTACTCACCACAACAATACACCACCAAGGATCCTCTTCCGTCATCCTACGGAGGGGCCGTCCACGGTACTCACACTTATCTTCAGGCTTTTAGTAGTATCCATCAACTTGTCTATGAACTGTAAGAGTAACCAAGTAGTCCGTACCGCGAACAACGGCTATTCGAATAGATTGATAACCCTGCAGGGGTGTACCTCTTCACACACGCTTTCACCACTTATCGCCGTTTACTCGACATGTACTCGGCAACCTTCAAGCAGAAGCCCAGCGAGGGTGTCGGCCACGACCTGACTAACTACTCAAGTCTCTCGTCCAGGTTTATCGCCTATTTGGGTTCCATCCGTGAGGAGATCCGGCCGGGGTGTCGCTCACGGCCCCAAACGATGTGTACAGGGTTCCCGAGTCACCAAACGGGCAATCGGTACACCGTGCCACGTACCCGTCGCATCACAACCCACCCCGAGGGTCAGCGCTGTGCAGGACCTCCAGTAAACTATAAACACGAGAAACTAGTTGCAACTCCTGGACAGAGATCGAGGGTAATTAATAAGCCGAGTGGGTCCATTGGTTTCGGGCCCAATGCATGGTAGTAACTGGAACTTGAACCACACATACAGATCTCGGGTCCTATGTACGGTTCCAATGAAACAACCCACCACGTACTCCTACATGGCCTTTCATCGATACCTTAACCAAACGTGTTCCACACTTCTTTCTCTTTATCGATATGATTGTTTCACTCTGATCCATCACCCAGATGAACCAGACCAGACACAACTCTAAGCATAGCAGGCAACATAAGCAAATAGCATGGTGGATCACACATCACATGGCTCAATCAACTCCTACACATGCTAGTGGGTTTCAACTATTTACTGTGGCAATGACAGGTCATGCAAGGGAATAGGGTTCAACTACCGCAGCAAGTAGCAGTTCACACGTTGTTGCCTTAATGCAGTAAAAGAGAGCAGGAGCGAGAAGATGGGTTTGTATCAGAATGATCAATGATTGCTTGCCTGACAAAGTGCTTGTCGGGTACTGCTCTTCAGCTGGATACGCAGCAGTATCCTCGGGAGCAGGACCTAACACGGAGAATACCGACGATACAATCATTAAACAAACAAACGCAACAATATGATGCATGCTCATGACATGGCAAGATGCATGTGTTTTGGGCTAATGCAACTATAACCAGAAGGGTTTGAGCCTATTTGAATCAAAGATTCAAATTGGCACTTTAGCTATTATTTAACTAAGTGCATTATCATGTTTTAATGTATACAGCAAGGTTAACTTGCTCTAACATGCATGAAACCAGTGTCATTGGAAAGATTGGATTTTTCTGATCAATTTTCATATATAAATCTTTTCCATCTGAGCTACTGTTGGATTTATATGATTTTTTGAAGTTTAGGCATTTTCTAGAATTTCATGCTGACGTCAGTCAGTCAATGGGGCGGCCTAGGTCAAACCTGACCAGTGGGACCCACTGGTCAGTGTCACAGTTAACTAATTAGTTAATTAGAATTAAATTAACACTTAAACTAGGTTTGACTAGCAGGCAGGGCCCACATGTCAGTGACCCAGGGGGTCAAACCCGTGGTCAAACAGGCCCAACTCACCGGCGAGGCCAAACACGGCGGTGAGGTGCGGGTTTTGTGCTCCGGCTGCTAAAACAACGGCGGAGCACACCTACGGGTAGCTAGAGGCAAACCGCATCGAATGGAGATGGTGGATGGCCTCGGGGTCGCCGGAGATGACGCCGGCGACAAGTCCAGCGGCTGCCGGAGTTCGGCGAAGTCGAAAACGACGGTGCGGTGCTCGTAGAGGTGCGTGGATTGGTCCTACGGCACCTACGCTTGATAGTGAAGCTGATAGGCACGGTGGCTAGACCATTGGATGGCCAGAGCCTCGTCGGCGACGAGCTCCGCGGCGGTGCGTGCAGGTGAGCTACATGCGGTGCGTTCCAGGGTAGAAGAGAGCCAACAGAGAGGGGGAGGACGAAGCTGGGCTCACAGAGGTTGCAGCAGACGCCGGGGCGAGCTTGGGGGCGGTCGGAGCTGAGCGGGACGGCGAGGGGGATCTCCGCAGCCGGAGTTGGGGAAGAAGGGGTCAGGGGCGTCTCCAGGGCGGGCGAGCACTCGGGGCTCGGCCTGCTCGATGTAGTCGAGGACGGCGGAGACGATGGACACGAAGACAGGGCTCAGTGACGATGGTGGGCGCGGCTACTACGACGGTGCGAGCACGGCGGCGTCGGCCATTGTGCGGGGAGGGCAAAGGAGAGGAGCTGGGGAGAGTGGAGAGTGTCTGCGAGGTGAGGGGCGAGGTGGACGATCGATCCAAGCCTCCAGGGCGGCGAGGGGAGGAAGCAGGGCGGCGGGCAGCTGCGTGGCGCGCGCTGCGGCCGCCGTCGAGCACCTGCGTGCCTACCTGGCTGAGCCAAGCAGCTCGCTGGAGCGGCAGCTGGGGTGGGCCGGCAGGTGGGCCGGTTTGGCGTCAGGTAACCTTTCTCTCTCTCCCTTTTCCTATTTCTTTTCTGTTTCATTTCTTTTGCAACTTTGTTTAATTAATAAAAATGCCAGAACATTTTTATAACTCATAAAACTAGTCATGCCCACTATATATAATATGAACAGTATGGGACATTATAGTTTATGATTATTTGGGCACATAATATATTTTGTAGCATTTAAATGCCCAAATGCAAATACCATATGATTTAATCCAGAGACCTTAGATGTCCTAGAAAGTTGTGCACCATTTTTGGCAGAGGTTTAAGACCAAGGCAGAAATGATGGACATTTTTGAAGGGCATTTTGGGTACATTGGAAAAGATTTTATCAAACCCTAGTTGTTAGAAGAGGGGTGCTGGGGTTTCTGTCATTCCCATTTCAAGTTTCTTTGATAAGTAAACATGATGCACACTCTAGCTAGTCCTAATGCAAGTGCTAAACTAGGGATGTGACAACTCACCCCCACTTAAAAGAATCGCGTCCCGAGATTCGGGTTCCTCCGGAAAGAGGGTGGGGTACTCAAGTCGAAGACGATCCTCCCTTTCCCAAGTAGCTTCACTCTCGGAATGATGTGACCATTGAACCTTGAGAAACTTGATATTTTGGCATCGAGTGGTGCGCTCGGTTCGATCAAGAATACGAACGGGGTATTCTCGATATGTGAGATTGTCCTAGAGATCAAGCGTTTCGTGGTCCACTCCGCGGATAGGATCCGAGAAGCAACGCCTGAGTTGAGAAACGTGGAACACGTCATGAACTTTGGATATGTGCGGAGGTAGTTCCAATTGGTAGGCAACTTCTCCTCGTTTGGCAAGAATGCAAAAAGGACCGATGTAACGAGGGGCCAATTTGCCTTTGATTCCGAAGCGATGGGTTCCCTTAAGAGGAGTAACCCGAAGGTAAGCCTTATCGTCGACTTCAAAAGTCACAGCCTTATGATGACTATCATATTGGCTCTTCTGGCGAGACTGGGCTGTTTTCAATTTCTCACGAACGATGCGAACTTGCTCTTCTGCTTCCTGGATAATATCCGGGCCAAAGAATTGTCTTTCCCCGGTTTCTGACCAGTTAAGAGGTGTTCGACACCTTCGTCCATATAGAACTTCGAAGGGGGCTTTACCCAGGCTGGCTTGATAACTATTGTTATAAGCAAATTCAGCAAATGGAAGACACTTCTCCCAATCCATACCGAAAGAGATGACAGAGGCTCGAAGCATGTCTTCCAGAATTTTATTGACTCGTTCCACTTGACCACTTGACTGGGGATGGAAGGCGGTGCTGAAAGAGAGATGAGTTCCCATAGCATTCTGGAAACTTTCCCAAAATCGTGAAGTGAAAAGACTTCCACGGTCTGAGTTAATCTCCAACGGCACACCATGAAGTGATACTATTCGAGAGACATACAAGTCTGCTAGCTGGCTAGCGGTAATACTCTCTCGAACAGGCAGGAAATGAGCTACTTTAGAGAGGCGGTCGATAACGACGAAGATAGCATTATTCCCTTTCCTGGTCCTGGGAAACCCGGTAATAAAGTCCATACCGACCTTGTCCCATTTCCATTCAGGAATAGCTAAAGGTTGAAGGGTGCCAGTAGGCCGTTGATGCTCTGCTTTGACTCGACGACAAACGTCGCAGTTAGCAATGAATTGAGCGATTTCTCTCTTCATCCTAGTCCACCAGAATCTCTGACGTAGGTCCTGATACATTTTGGTACTACCGGGATGAATTGTGAGAGGAGATTCATGAGCCTCCTTAAGGATCAAACGTCTCAGGTTTTGTACTTTAGGAACCACTAAACGGTTGCTAAAGAATACAACTCCTTGATCATCAATTGAGAAACATCCCGCGACTCCTTTCTTGATGTTCCTCCTAATTCGGGAAATACCCGGGTCAACCTTCTGTGCTTTGGTGACCTGATCCGTAAGGGTAGGTTCTGCCACCAAGGTGGAAAGGAATCCTCGAGGAACAATGTGAAGGTTAAGCTTACGAAATTCCTCGTGGAGAAGTGGTTGTCCTTGTTGTAACATCAAGTTGTTACAATAAGACTTACGACTTAGTGCATAAGCCATGACATTGGCCTTCCCAGGGGTGTAAGTGATTCCTAAATCGTAATCTGTGAGCAACTCAACCCAACGTCTTTGCCTGAGATTTAGATCCGGTTGGGTGAAGATGTACTTCAAACTTTGATGATCAGTGAAGATTTCACAGCGATTACCAAGGAGGTAATGTCGCCATGTTTTGAGTGCATGGACTACAGCTGCAAGCTCTAGATCATGAGTAGGATAGTTATCGTCATGTGGACGCAACTGTCGAGATGCGTATGCAATCACTTGACGATCTTGCATGAGTATGCAACCTAGTCCTTGTCGCGAGGCATCGCAGTAGATTATAAAATCCTTGGAAAAGTCTGGTGGTACCAGTACAGGTGCAGATGTCAGGCGTCTTTTCAGTTCCTGAAAACTGGACTCGCATTGTGGGGTCCACTCAAACTTTTTATCTTTCTTGAGGAGTTCAGTTAGAGGTTTAGCAACCTTGGAGAAATTCTCGACGAAGCGTCGGCAATAGCTCGCTAAGCCAAGGAAACTCCTAACTTGCTTGACCGATACAGGGGGAGTCCAATCAAGGACGGCTTGAACTCGCTCGGGATTGACAGCAATACCCTTGCCAGAGGTCACATGACCTAGATAGGTTACTTCCGGCAACCCAAATTCACATTTAGAGAATTTGGCATAAAGGCGGTGTTCTCGAAGTTTCGTCAATACCAGCCTTAAATGCTCGGCATGATCTTCCTTGTTCTTGGAGTAAATGAGTATATCATCGAGGTATACCACGACGAATTTATCCAGGTACTCCATGAATATAGAATTCATTAGCCGGGAAAAGGTAGCTGGGGCATTGGTTAACCCGAAGGACATGACAGTGTACTCATATTGGCCATAACGAGTAACAAAAGTCGTTTTAGGAATGTCCCCATTCTTGATTTTGATTTGATGATAACCCAACCTCAAATCCATCTTAGAGAAGACTAAGGATCCAGCGAGCTGATCATACAGGTCGTTAATCCTAGGGAGCGGATACTTGTTCTTTATGGTGACCAGATTGACAGGTCGGTAATCTACAACCATCCGCTCCGTTCCATCCTTCTTCTTGACGAAGAGGACGGGGCAAGCCCAAGGGCAAGAACTAGGATGGATGAAACCTTTTTGGAAGGACTCATCGAGTTGTTTCTTAAGCTCAGCTAATTCTAGGGGTGCCATCTTATAAGGTCTCCTAGAGATTGGGACATTTCCTGGAATAAGATCTATCACGAACTCGACATCTCTGTCAGGTGGAATTCCTGGCAGTTCTTCTGGAAAAACATCCGGAAAGTCACGGACTACCGGGATATCTTCGAGTTCTGGTAGAGGGCTGGCATTAAGAGAGTAGAGCTGACGCTCAGCCATTCGGGTCAAGACATTGACTATCTTGCCGGATGGGTGTGTAAGTTGAACGGTCCTAGTATAGCAATCAATCTTGGCGTAATGAGTTGTCATCCAATCCATACCCAAAATGATGTTTATGTCCGAGGACTTGAGAGCGATTAGAGACGCTAGGAAAACAAGTCTATCGATAAGGATTTCATTTCCATGGCTTACCCTAGAGGTTTGCCACTTTGAACCAGGAGTTTGAATAACCATGGAAGTAGGCATGTCACAAAAAGTCATGTTGTACATTCGAGCATAGCTCTCAGATATGAACAAATGGGATGCTCCAGTATCGAAAAGAACAGATGTCGGATGGCAGTTAACGAGAAGCGTACAAAGGACGACGTTAGGATCCTCATAAGCTTCCTCAGCAGAGACATAGTTGACATGACCACGTGCAGTGGGGATTGGATTGACATAATTCACCTTGCCGGTAGGCTTACCACGGCCAATAGGTTTTCCTGGTTGGTTCTGAGGACACTCACGCATGTTGTGTCCCGGTTCTCCACACTTGAAGCATGTCACAGTGCTAGTGCGTGGAGCAAAGTTGGAAGGTGGTCCTCCATAGGTCTTAGCAGGTGCATACTGTTGAGTTGGGCGAGTCGCCTCATAGGATGGCCTCGGTGTGTACTTGGGTGGCAGAGCAGTGTTTGGAACCCACACACGGCGCTTGTGAGAGCCAGAGCCGGATGAGGAACCAAAGTCTCGAGTATGCTTGCGTGTGGCCTCGAAGTCGGTCTGGCCCGTCTCAGCACTGATAGCCTTGTTTACCAACTTCTGGAAGGAAGTGCACTCGTGCAGACGTAGATCTCGACGGAGTTCAGGGCTAAGTCCCTTGCGGAACCTTGCCTGCTTCTTGGCATCGGTGGATACTTCCTCAGGTGCATAGCATGCCAAGTTGCCAAACTCGCGACTATAGCCATCTACAGTTAACCGGCCCTGGGTGAAATTGCAGAATTCCTCCCGCTTGCGATCCATGAGACCTTCCGGAATGTGATGTTCACGGAATGCCTCAATGAACTGAACCCAAGTAGTGATTTGGCCAGCAGGACGCATAGCTTCAAAGTTCTCCCACCAAAGACTGGCAGGGCCCTCAAGATGGTAGGCGGCATAGGTAACCTTGTCAGCTTCGGCCACACGTGCAGAGTGTAGCTTGTGGGTGATACTACGTAGCCAGTCTTCCGCATCTAGAGGTTCAGTGGAGTGATGGAATTTCGGTGGGCACATCTTGATAAAATCATTGATTGACACCACGTCATTCCTCTGGCGGAACCCAGTGTTCTGCTCTATGTGTTCCAGCAGATGGTTGGTCTCTCTCTTGTTCCGTTCTGCTTCGAGCATAACTTCAGCCAAGGAGGGTGGCTGGGGCAGATTCCCATCTCTAACCCCGCTAGCCTCACCCTGCTCCTGAGCAGCAGGAGTGTTGCGAGTGTTGACCATCCTAAAGAAGCAAAACAACGGTTTAGACAAGGATGGCAAAATTTGACATAGGAGTGCAGAATGTAATGGATGACACGGAATGCAGAGAAGTTCATCCGTACGACATGGTAATATAGAAACTGCTATATATACACCAGTGGTCATACACACCATACATAGTTTAGTACAAGCCAAGGCTAAAGTACAACTGCGGTGAAAGACGATACATCCCATCAGAGGCATTCCAAGCTCCTATACATTATTTAACTACACCTTCGGAACTCAGTACACACTAAGTTATATTCCACAAGACGCGCAGGATTGTGGGAATACAACTACTACAATACTACTACTACCACGGTCTAGCTCAGACATTCCCGTAGTAATCTTCGTAAAGATTACCACCGTAGCCTGGAAGTGGAACAAACGGATCTTGAAACTCGCGAGCACTCGAAGGCTGTGGACCATAGGGACATGGATGTGGCCTCGGTCCCGATGCTGGTGGTAACCGACGCCCACGTGGAGGTGTAATACCCCCAACGTCACGCCAATCCATGTGATCAGGCAAACGAGTCTGCACGGTGTACAAATCCCGCATGTCCAGATATCCGGCGTGCACAGCAGGTGCAAGCCGTGTCAAAGTAGTCTAGTGGGCGGCTCGAGTGTTATAGAGCTCCATTCGGAGGGCACGGACCTCACTGTCCCTATCCTCCAGCATGTGAACAGTAGTCTGAAGCAGTGGCTCTTCATGAGCAGCATCGGTATACAGACCAGTGTAGTAGCCTTCCTCTCCGGGAAGTGAGGCTGGCATGTAACAGAACTTAGTGTTCAGCAACAGGGCATGCCTAGCCCGGAGAATAGTCATCATCGAATAGGCGGCATCCTGTACTGCCATCTCGATGGTAACCCCGAGTCCATAAGACCAATGGATAGGGTCGTTAGCTCCGGGATATGAGGGGTATATCCGGACTGTGCAAAAATACTGACTCTGATTGAAATCCCGGTATTGTTCCTCCACGGTGTACTCAGGATACCAGCGATAACCGGTCTCAGTCAGCACACGGACTAGCATGGCCGTGTGACCGGGCACATTAATGCACCGAGTCAAACGAACCACTTGGTGAGGGGTGCGGCCAGACATTTGAAACACGAAGTAATGCAAAGGCATTAGTGTTTCTGGAAGAAATCGGGCAGCATAACAACTGTAAATGCTCAAACAATGATTTTAGACATCATACAAATGATAGCTTAACCACTCAACAGTTCCATATCAAGGCTCCGGGTCCAACAATCATCATACTAAAAAGATAGAAACTTAACTGAGACTTGAAACCAACAATCCTAAGAGTCTACGGATTAGTAACACGTGAACTTGGTAAGGATGAGAGGCCTAGTCCTAAATCCCCGTAGAAAGAATAGACTGGCTCAGATCCGAAGGGCATAAGGTAAAGGAGTAAAAAGAGCCTTACATTCCCTTCCACAATCAATTCCCCAACATATAACTAATAATTTTTCTAGACTCAACATCGACCAGTTTGGCTTGAGAAATCTACAGGCAGTCCAGCTCTGATGCCAACGCTGTCAGGACCCCGATCCTAAGTCACACCGATCTAGCTGTAACACGTCATATCACTTTGCGGCCTCACGCACGGTAACCCCACGGGTGCCACCTTACCTAGCCCGGAACCGTTTGCGCATTTTGGCACACGTATATGACAGTGTCGCTAGCATCCATATGACAGAGAACCCGGGCCGACATGGCTAGTTATAAACCAAAAGTGGCACTAAATTACAGAGACAGGCATCTATGACCCAGCAACGAATGTGTCGGCCATCAACGTATGAACCCAAGTCGTAGCAAGCTACATGGACTTAAAGGAACAACGCGTGACATTTCCCCTAAGGGACAGACACAGGAACGAAGGACACATGCGGGCCAGCCTACGTGTTCCGAGCAGTAGCAAGCTACCAAGGCTCATTGGAATCACTAGGAGGCATTTCCCTGTATTGTAGGCTACCAAAGGAAAACAACTAGGTGTCGGATCCCACACGTACCAAGCATTTCAACCATACACACAATATGCTCAATATGTGCAAATACAACATTGCATCACAACAGAACTCTATGACTCAAAGTACTTTATTTAAGAGGCTCCAAGAGCCATACATAACATATCCATACAGGTAGGGGTCAGATGACCCAACACTCAAGTCATACAGTCATACAAGCACAAGCGGAAGCTACATGTCTGAGTACAGACAACTTAGAAAATAAAACAGGCTTGGTGTAGCCTGACTATCTACAAGGCCCTTCACAAGCTCCAGATCTCCGTCTGGGTGACAAGCTACTCATCGACGTCAACGTCTATGTAAAATCCATCAGCAGGGGCAGGGTTCTCCTCTGCAATAGTTATTAAGCAAACATGAGTAAAAAGGTACTCAGCAAGTCTTACCACAGAACCTATCATACATGCAACATTATCAAAAGGGGTAGTGGAGTTCATAGCAGAATGCCAGCTTTGACTCTTGGCTAACCTATACTACAACTCTCAACGGATTGCAAGATGTTATTACGAACACGAGTCCTCTACTCACCACAACAATACACCACCGAGGATCCTCTTCCGTCATCCTACGGAGGGTCCATCCACGGTACTCACACTTATCTTGAGGCTTTTAGTAGTATCCATCAACTTGTCTATGAACTGTAAGAGTAACCAAGTAGTCCATACCGCGAACAACGACTATTCGAATAGATTGATAACCCTGCAGGGGTGTACCTCTTCACACACGCTTTCCACTTATCGCCGTTTACTCGACATGTACTCGGCAACCTTCAAGCGGAAGCCCAGCGAGGGTGTCGGCCACGACCTGACTAACTACTCAAGTCTCTCGTCCAGGTTTATCGCCTATTTGGGTTCCATCCGTGGGGAGATCCGGCCGGGGTGTCGCTCACGGCCCCAAACGATGTGTACAGGGTTCCCGAGTCACAGAACGGGCAATCGGTACACCGTGCCACGTACCTGTCGCATCACAACCCACCCCGAGGGTCAGCGCTGTGCACGACCTCCAGTAAACTAGAAACACCAGAAACTAGTTGCAACTCCTGGACAGTGATCGAGGGTAATTAATAAGCCGAGAGGGTCCATTGGTTTCGGGCCCAATGCATGGTAGTAACTGGAACTTGAACCACACATACAGATCTCGGGTCCTATGTACGATTCCAATGAAACAACCCACCACGTACTCCTACATGGCCTTTCATCGATACCTTAACCAAACGTGTTCCACACTTCTTTCTCTTTATCGATATGATTGTTTCACTCTGATCCATCACCCAGATGAACCAGAACAGACACAACTCTAAGCATAGCAGGCAACATAAGCAAATAGCATGGTGGATCACACTTCACATGGCTCAATCAACTCCTACACATGCTAGTGGGTTTCAACTATTTACTGTGGCAATGACAGGTCATGCAAGGGAATAGGGTTCAACTACCGCAGCAAGTAGCAGTTCACACGTTGTTGCCTTAATGCAGTAAAAGAGAGCAGAAGCGAGAAGATGGGTTTGTATCGGAATGATCAATGATTGCTTTCCTGACAAAGTGGTTGTCGGGTACTGCTCTTCAGCTGGATACGCAGCAGTATCCTCGGGAGCAGGACCTAACACGGAGAATACCGGCGATACAATCATTAAACAAACAAATGCAACAATATGATGCATGCTCATGACATGGCAAGATGCATGTGTTTTGGGCTAATGCAACTATAACCAAAAGGGTTTGAGCCTATTTGAATCAAAGATTCAAATTGGCACTTTAGCTATTATTTAATTAAGTGCATTATCATGTTTTAATGTATACAGCAAAGTTAACTTGCTCTAACATGCATGAAACTAGTGCCATTGGAAAGATTGGATTTTTCTGATCAATTTTCATATATAAATCTTTTCCATCTGAGCTACTGTTGAATTTATATGATTTTTTGAAGTTTAGGCATTTTCTGGAATTTCCTGAATTATTTTTAAATTTAAAAATCCCAGAAAATCCTTTACTGCGTCAGCATGACATCATGCTGACGTCAGTCAGTCAACAGGGCGGCCCAGGTCAAACCTGACCAGTGGGACCCACTGGTCAGTGTCACAGTTAACTAATTAGCTAATTAGAATTAAATTAACACTTAAACTAGGTTTGACTAGCAGGCAGGGCCCACATGTCAGTGACCCAGGGGGTCAAACCCATGGTCAAACAGGCCCAACTCGTCGGCGTTTAGCCTCCGACGAGAACAAACACGGCGGTGAGGTGCGGGTTTTGTTCTCCGGCTGCCAAAACGATGGCGGAGCACACCTACGGGTAGCTGCAGGCAAACCACATCGAATGGAGATGGTGGCTGGCCTCGGGGTCGCCGGAGATGACGCCGGCGACGAGTCCAGCGGCTGCCGGAGTTTGGTGAAGTCGAAAACGACGGTGCGGTGCTCGTAGAGGTGCGTGGAGTGGTCCTACAGCACCTACGCGTGACAGTGAAGCTGATAGGCACGGTGGCCGGACCATTGGATGGCCGGAGCCTCGTCGGCGACGAGCTCCGCGGCGGTGCGTGCAGGTGAGCTACGTGCAGTGCGTTCCAAGGTAGAAGAGAGCCAACGGAGAGGGGGAGGACGAAGCTGGGCTCACAGAGGTTGCAGCAGACGCCGAAGCGAGCTTGGGGGCGGTCGGAGCTGAGCGGGACGGCGAGGGGGATCTCCGCGGCCGGAGTTGGGGAAGAAGGGGTCGGGGGCATCTCCAGGGCGGGCAAGCACTCGGGGCTCGGCCTGCTCGATGTAGTCGAGGACGGCGGAGACGACGGACACGACGACAAGGCTCAGGGACGACGGTGGGCGCGGCTACTACGACGGTGCGAGCACGGCGGCGTCGGCCATGGTGCGGGGAGGGCGAAGGAGAGGAGCTAGGGAGAGTGGAGATAGTCTGCGAGGTCGGGGGTGAGGTGGACGATCGATCCAAGCCTCCAGGGCGGCGTGGGGAGGAAGCAGGGCGGCGGGCAGCTGCGTGGCGCGCGCTGCGGCCGCCGTCGAGCACCTGCGTGCCTGCCTGGCCGAGCCAAGCAGCTCGCTGGAGCGGCAGTTGGGTTGGGCCGGCAGGTGGGCCGGTTGGGCGTCAGGTAACCTTTCTCTCTCTCCCTTTTCCTATTTCTTTTCTGTTTCATTTCTTTTGCAACTTTGTTTAATTAATAAAAATGCCAGAACATTTTTATAACTCATAAAACTAGTCATGCCCACTGTATATAATATGAACAGTATGGGACATTATACTTTATGATTATTTGGGCACATAATATATTTTGTAGCATTTAAATGCCCAAATGCAAATACCATATGATTTAATCTAGCGATCTTAGATGTCCTAGAATGTTGTGCACCATTTTTGGCAGAGGTTTAAGACCAAGGCATAAATGATGGACATTTTTGAAGGGCATTTTGGGTACATTGGAAAAGATTTTATGAAACCCTAGTTGTTAGAAGAGGGGTGCTGGGGTTTCTGTCATTCCCATTTCAAGTTTCTTTGATAAGTAAACATGATGCACACTCTAGCTACTCCTAATGCAAGTGCTAAACTAGGGATGTGACACCCTTGGACCGGATCTTTAAACCGGAATCTTCACTTTTCCGCCGGAATTTTTCTGACGGCCTTTTAAACTCGAACTTTGCGAGAGATTAATTCTTTTTGAACTGGATATTCTTAAACCGGATTTGAGAGCTTCAGAGCTTTGTAGGAAACAAATTTCCCTTGAACCAGATTGTAAACCGGATATTTGAGAGCTTCAGTAAGACTGATGTCCCTTGAGCCGGATTTTAAACCGATTCCTTTCTGATTACCCGGAAACTTCTTCATTGAGCCGGGATTTTGTAATTGACATATACTTTTTAAGCCGGAAATTTTCTGATGGCCTTTAAATTTTCATCAATATAGCAGTTGCCTTTGGGACCGAGTTATATTTCCCTCCATCGTCCTGAGGTTCTTAAATTTGCAGAAATTGGCAAGATTTGCTGAGTCATGTCATCGTAGCCCCCAAGTCTTCAGACGACTCGAGGAATTGTCTTGAGATTCTCTGTATTTGACCATAGCAGAAGGTGTATATCATTGGTGTTGATAACGCGACATGAATCCACAGAACGTTGAGGTGACTAAAACGGGTTATAAATGATCCCGTATGAGCCATGTCAGCAACTCGGACAATTGTTCCTTCCAACTGGCAATTTGAAGTTAACCAAACTGCAGAGGCGACAACTTGTGCGCCTGCCCGTTGAGCCACCCAGTGCAGACGGCGGTTGATAGTATATGATAATTTACCTCCATTTTGTTGAAAGAAAACCGGGCTACCCAAGTTGTGACTTGCTCATACTCAATAAAGAACTCATGCAGACAGGTGTAGCCCAGTATGTTGATGTAGACCAGGCCGCGAGAGTCGGATAGTAAAGACGACCGCAACATCAGAGGTGATATAGATAAATGAGCCGGCCATGGCGTTGTAAGCCGGTGTAGTCTGGTGAACCGGCCGCGGGGGCGGACGGGTGAGTTGCCGCGGCATTGTAAACCGACGCAGACTGGTGAGTCGGCCTTTAAATTTGCACCAATATGGCGGTTTAGGGTCCTACATTAGATAACTTTGCAAGCCGGAGTAATTTCTTTTATATAATAAAAATATACTGGATGGATTTCACCTGATATGTTAGGCCAGTATTTATCCGCCGGAGAGTTGATGATCAGTTGAACACCATGGTGAAACGACGCGGTAAACCATGCGAATGGGCAAGTGAGCCACATTGTGTTGATATATGCCGAACCGCGAAGGCGGACGAAAAAAACAACCGCAACATTAAAGGCAGTATGGACACTGGCGAGTCGCTACCGCTCTTGTAGTGACCAAATGTCTTGCATAAATAATATCATAAATAGGAGTAATTGTTCTCAAAAGGAAAAAATTGATATGTGCTATTTAAAATAATCTAGACAGAAATATTCAAAAACAAATCTAGACATATATCACCTGATGTATATGGACTTTATGGTCCTCATCGTTGTCCGTTAGCCAACCCGGCATGTTGAGTAGGCCGAACCGCAGGGCGGACAGTAAAACGACCGCAATATCAGAGGCAACACAGACACATGAGTCGGGCGCAGTGTTGAAAGCCGGCGCAGACGAGCAAGTTGTCCTCCGCGTTGTAAACAGGTGCGGACGCGTGAACCACCATGAGGGCAGATGAGCGAGTCGTCCGTGGCGTTGTAAGGCGGTGCGGTCGCGAGAGACGGCCACGGCGTTTGTAGGCCGGTGCGGGAGTCCATTGAGTAAGGACGACCACCTGTGTCGAGTAATGTTGGCACACCACCATCTCCGTGGTATAATGCTACTTTGTAATGATTAATTCTCTTGCATATAAAATACAGCCGGGCAAAGTAGCTTCGCTCAGATGAATTAATATGTACTTAAAACTAAATATGGTAAATAGCACCTGATTTTTGTCGGATGAGGCAGATACTGATGCTATACTTGTAGTAACTTTATATACTTCTAATACGCGAGTCGGGCGGCTGATCCTTTGACCTTTGTGGCCCCCACACACAGGAGAGGAGAGGCCACCGGCGGCTCGGACGCGGGGTCGCACGGGGATGGTTCAACAGTGATGCTCCAGCCGGCTCGAGGCCGCGCGGGCCGCTCAACGGCGACTGGCGTCAATTTAACGCGAAGACGGGCAGAGGTAGAGACGAGTCGGGGCCGCGTGTGAACCGGCATTGGAGTACATCAACCAGTGCGCATTGGCAGGTCGACGGCGCGGGCGTACCGGGCGGGTCCACGAGTAAGGTGAGTCGCTGGCTCGGGGGCGCAGCCACAGCTGCAGCGAAAGCAGAGATCACATCGGTGTCAGAGTCCGAGTCACTGCGGCCCGATCCTCCTCCGGGTCATGGCCAACTTCTGTGGCAGCTCAAAGAGCGATGCGGCGAAGGAAGGTGCAGCAAAGGCATGTCGGGGCCGGCGAGGCGGGTTAACGACGGAGGTTAATGCAGGCTAGTGAAGGCGAACGGAAACCGTTGACTTGGTGAAAACCGGTCCGCAGCGGCAGCTTTGACGAGGCATAAACGGCGGCTCAACAGAGCCCAGCAGAGGAGAACACCGCTGAAACTCTGCGGTGATGGCGACTTGACCCAACAGTCTTGGAATTAATCGTTTCGTCAACGGATTATCACCTTTTTCGCATGTAATTGGTATGTACTTGATACTCATAGTAGTACTAGTAGTCTTTTGATGTTGGTGTATTTTTCATCGAGCCCCGCTTTTTACACAACTTGATTTATCTTGTACTCCCGTGGGCCATCAGAACAAAACTACTTCGGTACTTGAGTTTGTAACCCAGCAGCTGCAACTTGTGGGACTCGGCGGATCAGACAATGAGGCGGATCAGAAAGCGAAAACTTTTTTTGTCCGTTTTCACAGATCGCCTCGCGTCAGCGGCGCACAGAATGCCAAGCCCTACCTTTTTTATCTCAATCTTATACGTCGTTCCGTCTGGTTGCGACGTTGACGATGTAGATCCTTCTAAACTGGTTATTTTTTCATCCAGCACATCACGAGCTTCGCGATCCCTGAAGAGATCCCTCCAAGAACTCATCACCATCGTGCGCAGACCCCACGGTGGGCGCCAACTGTCGTGGATTCATCACGGCAGATGTCCTTAGTGTTAGAACTTAGTCGTGAGGCAACACATCTATGTAGTAGCTTGAAAGGGGTTGAGAGGAATCGAGAGACGCAACACAATACAAGGCTTTAGACAGCTTCGGGCCCTGGGAAACATCATCCGATAATAACCCTAAATGCTGTTTGTGGCTAGGTCTCATTATCATCACGAGAGAGTTGCCGGTAAACCGGCTCTTTGTATCTAGCCCTAGAGATTGTTTCTTCTTGCCTGTCCCTCTTTGAGGAGCCCTGGCCCTCCTTATATATGTTGAAGGTGCGGGTTACATGACTAATCCTAGGAGGATTAGGATTACTCTATTACAAGTGGAGTCCTAGTCTTGCTTCCTTTGTAGGAGAATATTCCTTGTGCTTTCCTCATAAACTGGCCCACCAAAACATAAACCGGCCTTCCATAAACCGCTTTCTGGGCCATCGGGTCTTGTTGTTCTTCTGACCCACTCGCCGGGTCACCCATGAGTCGCCGGGCTCGGGCGGGTCACTTAGAGAGTCGTCCAGTCAGGGCAGGCCATTAGTTAGTCGCCAAGTCCGGTCGGGTTATACTTCCGGCTGGGTTACACCACGGGGTATATCCCTGAGAATTAGGGTGCGTCAGATGTACTTGAAATTTGTCAACTTCATTTGCTGGCTTGAAGGAGGTAGATTTAGACCTTTTATTGAGGACCACATCGTCCTTGTCCACTATGGATCGCAAGCTGGTTAATTCTTCGGCCGCGAAGGCTTCAGATAGTGCCTCAAGGGCCAAGGATGCGGTTTTGTTTTCGACACGGAGCGCTCTCTCCGGATCACTTGTGACTGTGATTATTCCATTGGGCCCTGGCATTTTAAGCTTCATGTACCCGTAACGGTGTATGGCTTGGAAGAGCGAAAAAGCGTCTCACCCGAGAAGGGCGTGGTATCCACTGTTGAATGGGACAATGTGAAAGAGCAACTCTTCTGACCTGTAGTTTTTGGGCGTGCCAAATAGTATGTCGAATTTAATACCTTGTCACATCCCTAGATCAACCCCTGTGGTCTTTGCCTGATAATCATGTCATCATGTTTACATTTTTGCTAAACTTGAATTGGGGAATGACCAAACCCTAGCACCAAATGAACTCAACTAGGTTCAAACTAAAATCTTTTTCAATAAACCCAAAAATGCATTCATCAATGTTTGATAATTTTGGCAAGGGTTTTGATGCAAACCAAAAATATTGAACATTTTTAGGGAATTATTTGGGCTTTGAATTAAATCAATAAGTATTTGAATTGGAGCCATTTAAATGCTATATATATTTTTAAATGGTCCAAATATTCTGAAGTTATTTGTGGAGCCTTGAAATAATTCAATTAACCTCCAAAATAATTGTCAGGATTATCTAAAATGATTTAGTTCCTAAACTAAATCAGAACAAAGAAAAAAAATAGAAAAGAAAAAAAAACAGGAAAAGGAGAAGGCTTACCTGGCCTTACCTGCGGCCCAGCTGGCGGCCCAGCCCACCTGGGCCTCCCCTGCCCGTCATCCCTATCCTCGCGCCAGGAGGACAGGGGAGCGTGCTCGCTGCGCGCTGGCCACGCGCCACGCCACCTCCTACTTCCCACTGCTTCTCCGATGTGCCTGGAGACGCCACGCACCTCTCTGCCTCACTCTCTCACTCTCCCTCGCTCTCACCCTATTCCCTGGATCTCTCCCTCTCGTCACCGAATGCGCCTGAGAGCGCTGCTCGCCGTAGCCATGACCACCGGCCACCCATCGTCCCGTGACCATGCCCACGAGCTTCGTCTCCACGCGCTGGAGCTCTTTGCCGAGCCGCCCGATGCCAGGAGCCCCTAGAGCGCCGACGTCGACCTCGTCTTCTTCCTCGGCCACAGGAGATCGCCGCCGGGATTCCGATGCCGTCCGGCCTTCGCCGAGCCTGCTGAGACCACCGACCGACCCCCTGTGAGCCCCTCCGTCGTTCCCCTCTCTCCCCTTTGTCGATCTCGACCCCAAACCACGCCAGTCACCAAGCCCGAGAACCCCTCGCCACCGGCCATGCCGCCGCCGTCGTTCTAGCCACCGCCGCTTGTGTCCGAGCTCACCACTGCACTCAGTGCACCCCTGCACGTCGAATTCGGCCACCGGTTGCTCCTGCCGTGCGCTGCAATAATGTTTCCGCCGCAGCCAGAACTCCGGCGCCGCCGCGAGCTCCGTTCCGACGAGGTCCGCCGCCCCTGTGTCCTCCCGTCGCCTCCATTAGATGCGCGAGATCCCCAGCTGCGTGTAGCACCAAACCGCCGGTCTTTTGGTCGCCGGGGGGCAAAACCCGACGCCCTCCGCCGTCTCTGGCTCCGCCGGCGACGAGCCACGGGTCAACTCCGGCGAGTTTGACCCGGGTTGACCCGGTTTGACCCCCTGGGTCACTAATGTGTGGGCCCACCCCCCCTAATTAGCTAGGTTAGTTAAGCTAAATGCTAATTAATCCAGTTAGTTAGGTTAGTCACTGACCTATGGGCCCAGCCTCTGGGTTAATTAATTTAGTTAGCTGGTTAGCACTAACAGTTTTTATTTACTCGCTGTGCCACTGACATGTGGGTCCTAGCCGTCAGGTTTGACCTGGGCTGGTGCCTTTGACTTGTTGACGTAGTGATGATGTCACTATGACGTCATAAAGCCTTTCTGGAATTTTAAATAAATCAGAAATGATTTATTTATTTTAGAAATTAGTTAAAACTTCTAAAAATCATATAAAATCAACCGTAGCTCGGATGAAAATAATTTATATATGAAAAATGATCAGAAAAATCCAATCTATCCATCTGTACTGGTTTCATGCATTTTAGAACAACTTATGGGTATTGTTTAGGACAAATGAAATGAATGGCATTTAAATAACTACATGTGGAGTTTGAATTTGAATCTTGGATTCAAACCAACTTCATTTAAGTTGTTGTTAGCAGCATTAGCTCAAACCACAACATATTGCCATGTCATGATCATGCATCATATTTTTGCATTGCATTGATTGTGTTCTTTCTCTGTTTGCCGGTTTTGTCCCCTCTTAGTAGACGTGGTTCTGACGATGAGTTCGATGACACCGATGAAGAACTATTACTATCTTCAGAAGTGCCAGGCAAGCAGAACCCCCTTGTTCATTCTGATACAATCCCACTCTCTCGCTCCTACTCTCTTTTACTGCATTAGGACAACAATGTTTCAACTGTTACCTGCTGCGGTAGCTGAACCCCTTTCCTCTGCATGACCTGATATTGCCACAGTAAATAGTTGAAACCCACTAGCATGAGTAGGAGTTGTTTGAGCCATGTTGTGTCTACTCATTCATGCTTTCTGGTTATGCCTGCTATTGCTTAGAGTTGTGTCAGGTCTGATTCATCAGGGATGAATTGGAAAGTTATGAACATGTCGTACTATTGAGAGCTAAGTGTGTGAACATGTTTTGGTAAAGGTAGCGGTGAGAGGCTATGTAGGAGTACATGGTGGGTTGTATCACTGGAACCGTCCTTAAGAACTGAGTTCTGTGTAAGTTGTCCAATGACTAGCTACTACCACGCATTGGAATGCTTAAGTGCCCCTCTTGACTTATTAATCAACTCGATCTCTATCCAGGAGTTGCAACTTGTTTCTGGTGTTTGTAGGTAGTGCTAGTAGTCTACCAAGTGGCACCCGGTACAGGTGGGCTTGGGACAGACTAGGTGCAGTGGCCCGGTGTACCAAGTGGCACCCGGTTGGCGGGCTTGGGAACCCTGTACACATCGTTTGGGGCCGTGAGCGACACCCTGGCCGGATCTCCTTACGATGGAACCCGAATAGGCGATAAACCTGGACTAGAGACTTGTGTGGTTAGTCAGGTCGTGGCCGACACCCTCGCCAGGCTTCCGCTTGAAGGTTGCCGAGATACACGAGATGTACATGGTGGTAAGTGGAGAGAGCGTGTGTGAAGAAGTACACCCCTTCAGGGTTAACATGATCTATTCGAATAGCCGGGTCCGCGGTTATGGACTTCCTGGATGCTTACGTGGTACATAGACAAGTGAAAGCGGATACACTAAAATGCTCAAGACAAGTGTGAGTGCTATGGATGGCCTTCTCGTAGGGAGACGGGAGCGGATCCATAGTGGTGTATTGATTGGAGAATTTGTGGACTAGTGTGCGCCACCTCAAAAGAGTTACTTGCAGTCGTAGTTTAGGATATCCACCGAGTCAAAGCTGGCTTGCTGCAGTCAAACTCCACCACCCCTTTGTTGATATTGATGCATATGTAGTTAGTTCTGATGTAAGTCTTGCTGAGTACCTTTGTAGTCACGTTTGCTTAATTTATGTTTTTGTAGAGAGACTTCAATCTCGCTAGTGGTTCCGCGTGGACTTCGACGTTTAGCTTGTTACCTCAACTACGATTTTGTACCCTTGGGAGGGTCTTGTAGATAGTCAGGCTTCTCAGCCTTTTTCATTTGTAGTTGTCTGTACTCAGACATGTTATGCTTCCGTTGCCTGTATGCTCTGTATGTTGGATCATGTGACCCCTGTTTGTAATAAATGTTATGATGGCTCTTCTGGGCCTTTATCTATATGAGTTGTTGAGTTATGTTGTGATGCCATGTTGTACAACACATACTTGCATGTTATGCATACGTGTAATGTGTATTGCTATGTGCGGGATCCGACACCTAGTTGTTTACCCTTGGTAGCCTATCTTATAGGGAAATGTCTCCTAGTGCTTCCACTGAGCCTTGGTAGCTTGGTACTGCTCTGGAACACTTAGGCTGGCCGGCATGTGTCCTTCTTCGTTCCTGTGTCTGTCCCTTAGGGAAATGTCACGCGTTGTTCCTTTAAGTCCTTGTAGCTTGCTACGACTTGGGTTCATACGTTGATGACCGACACGTTCGTTGCTGGGTCATGTATGCCTGTCTCTGTAATTTAGTGCCACTTTTGGTGTATAACTGGTCATGTCGGCCCGGGTTCTCTGTCATATGGATTCTAGCGACACTATCATATACGTGTGCCAAAATGCGCAAACGGTCCCGGGCCAGGTAAGGTGGCACCCGTGGGGATACCGTGCGTGAGGCCGCAAAGTGATATGAGGTGTTACAGGCTAGACCTGTGTGACTTAGGATCGGGGTCCCGACATACCTCCCGAACATCGGGCCTCCCGGCTGGGGATAATTCCTCGAAAGGTTGTGTTACTTTGCTCAATACGGGCTTTATCGACCTGCATTTTGTCGAACGTGTCCTCATATATGAGGTTAAGTCCACTACCACCGTCCATGAGCACTTTGGTAAGGAGAAAGTCGTCCACTATTCGGTTTAGTACAAGAACGGCTAGTGCTCGGACTGGTCAGACCCGTGGTTCGTCGTCAGCGGTGAAGGCAATTGCCGCGTCATTCCATGGGCTCACCATGGTTATTTGGTGAACCTCGGCGAGTTCGCAAAGTGCTCTTTATCGCTGATTGTATGAAGAGAAGGTCTCAAAGAATGTGAGGACATTAATACCGTCCTCCTCTGGAGTTGCGGTGGCAAGGATGGTTTCGCCACTTTTAGCCACCTGCCGGATTACCCAACATGCTCGGAGGTTGTGAGTTGGGATAGTGTCAGATACCGTATGTATCTAGCAGGGCTTGTCTAGGAGTTCGTCAATAATGGACCTATATCCCACAAAGGTTTTATTTTTCTTGCCGACGGGCTTATGATCGGATGCCCCACTAGGGTATGTCCATTTTGCTTTAGCGGCATATTGCCCAAAGACGGATTGTTCTAGATGCGTGTTTTGGCCCTTACATGTACTTTCCATCGCGCAGTACTTTCATACTAAGTGCGATAGCTCCATGAAACTCTGTACTCGACGGCGGTTGAGGGCGTTCAAGACTCCATCGTCCGTGCAGTTGCGATGAAAGACCGGAACCGCATCGTTGTCACAGCAGTCTTTAATATTATTATTAACAAGTAGCAATCGGGCCCAGAAGTGATGGACTGTCTCCTGAGGTTGCTGCTGCATGTACATCAGATCACATATGTCTGGAGGTATATAATTTCTTGGAGAGTATTGATTGTGGTGGGTGTGTGTGGTAAAATTTGAATCCCTACCCAACATAGTATCCGGAGTTCGCAAAGTCTCAGGCGCTGATGACTCGGGCCTGGGAGGATCTGAGCGTTCCCCGGGTTCCGAGTCCGACATTGAGCTCAGAAGATGTAAAGTCCCGCCCAAAGGAAGCGTATCCGGCTCAATGGGTTTGGAGACCCGAAGACAGCTGATCTCCGCTCCGAGAGTGGAAGTATTTTCGGCTCGTTCCTCGACGGCCGCTACCAGATGAGTGATCGGGGAGGAGTTATCTTCCCCCTGGTCAGTTTTAGGCCCGATCTGATCATTGGCAACTGAAAGCCCTAAGGTGGCGATGTGATCTAGCAGCTCGTTTAAGGAGGAGGTTTCCGCCAGATCCGCTTTTTCTGAGTGTTGGAGGCCTATGTAGGAGTGATGCTCGGTGACCGCAGGGGACGCAGCTGGCTGAACAGCCATGCAGGCGCATATGGTGAACCCGCCAAGCTGGAGCACCAGACCAATAGTCAGGCTTTTCCCAGAGGTGATGTTGTCTTTGATGACGAGACAAGCCACAGATCTCTTCTCGCGACTACACAGTGGAGCTCTCAATGAAAGCACCATGGTTGGTGTCAAAACTGGAAGATCTCGGGTAGGGGGGCCCAAGTTGCGTATCTGAGGATCGGTGGTAGCAAGGGGTGACAAGGACACGATGTTTACCCAGTTTCAGGCTCTCTCCTTGGAGGTAATACCTTACTTCCTGCTTGATTGATCTTGAAGGATATGGACATTACAAGAGTTTATCTACGTCAAGATCGTAATGGCTAAACTCTAGATGTCTAGCCTATGATTGTTCTGGTAGCCTCAACGGACTAAACCCTCCAGTTTATATACACACTAGAGGGGGCCTAGGGTTATATAGAGTTGACTTGAGGAGGAAGGAATCATTACATGCGGACAACAAAACTTACCCTTCTACATTCATAGGAGTCCTACCCGGATACGGAGGATGGTGTTCAGTTTTAACTTCACGGCCCATCAGTTCGGCGCACCACCAGTAATCCGGATACCCGAGGTCCCCCAAATCCAAGATCCCTCAGTGGCCAACCCTAGGGTGCGCCCTGGCTGCCTCCCCTCCCCTTCCACCTATATATATGTAGGGAGGGGAACCTCATAAGGAGACACAACATTGTTAGCCTTGTGCGGCGCCCCTGTCCACCGTTTACTCCCTCGACCATATTTTCGTAGTGCTTAGGCGAAGCCCTATGGAGATCATTTCACCATCACCGCCACCACACCGTCGTGCTGACGGAACTCATCTACTACCTTGACGTCTTGCTGGATCAAGAAGGTGATGGACGTCACCGAGCTGAACATGTGCAGAACATGGAGGTGTCATGCGTTCGGTATGTCACAGCCCTAGATTATTGCTTCTAATTAGTTGCACTTGAGTGCATCATGCATCATGGCTGTGAAGGTTGAAATGGGGATTTTTCAAACCCTAGCACTTCAAAATTCAAATAGGTCCAGTTAAAAAAAATTGCATTCAATGTTTCCAAAGTGTTCTTATTAATTGTTTGATATTTTGGCAAGGCTTTTGCACCAAACCAAAAATAGTGAACATTTTTGTGGAACATTTTGGGCACTGATTTAAATCATACCATATTTGCATTTGGGCAATTAAATTTTATATATTATTTTAAATGTCCAAATATTCATGAACTGTAATGTTGGCTGTTGGAAATAATCCCAACAGTGGCCACAATCAGTCTCATGATTTTTGAAAATGTTCTCGCATTTTTATTAAAGCCAAAACAAATATCAAAAATAGAAAACAGAAAGAGAAATAGAAAAGAGGAGAGATAGACAGAACTCACCTTTGGCCCATCACTGTTGCAGGCCGTCCCAGCCCACCCAGCGCAGCTCCTGTCGTCTTCCCCACCGCGCCAGGAGGACGAGCGTGTGGCCACCGCGCGCGCGCACGCGCCCAGGCCACCTCCTGCCTACTAGCCTACGTTGCTCTCTTTTCCCCTCGCTCTCTGACTTCCCTTCTTTTCGCAGTGGCCGAAGCGCTCGCCGATGCGCCGAGGAGCACCACCGCAGCCACCGTGCACTCCTCGCCAAACTAGTGTGTCCTGTAGCTCCGCCTCGATGCCGTGAAGCTCCTAGAAGAAGATCATGCCCTCGGAGGCCCGAAATCATCGCCCTCGAGCTCGCCACCGCTGCATCTGGCCGTCGGTGGTCGTCGTCGATTCATGTGCTGGAGTTCGTCCTCGAGCCCTTTGAGCTACCCTACCACCTCCCTTGTGAGCTCCCACTTCGACTCCCCCTCTCCCCCGGCCTCTCCGCGTTCTCTAGCTACGGCTCCACCTCCGGCCGAAGCTGTGGTCCGCCGGCCTTGTCGTCGCCGTGGCTGCAGTTGCCGAAGCACGCGTCCAAGCAATCCTTCACGCTCAGCGCACCTCCAGGAGCCCGCGGCAACCACCGTCTTCTCCCCTCGTGCACCACAGCATCGACTCCGTCGATGCCCGATCGCCGGCCGCCGCCGCGAGCTCATTTCCGACGACTTCCGGCCACGCCAGCGACCGCTTCCACCACCAACCGACGCGGCCCGATGTGCTGCGTCCGTAGAACCTAGCCACGCGAGCTCCCGTCGCCGGAAAAGGCAGGGAGGGCAACTCCGGCAAGCCACCGCCGTGTTGTTGGTCGACGGCTTCTATCGCTGACGTGGCCGCTTACTTAGGGCCTAATCCACTCAATAATTACCCACCTCAGCCACTGACAGTGGGCCCAGTCCCTGGTCAAACCCCAGTCAGCACATGGCTTGACTGAATTTACTCCCTGTGTCACTGACGTGTGGACCCCACACGTCAGGTTTGACCCTGGCCGCCCAGTTGACCACTAACGTCACTATGATGTAATGCTGATGAAATAAAACATTTTCTGGATTTAGTTTATTTTAAATAACCAGGAAATTCCAGAAAATGTTATAAACTTCAGAAAATCATAGAAATTAATCTATAACTCAGAATGAAATAAGTTATATATGAAAATTTATCAGAAAAACGTGAGGAATCTGTTTACGGAACATTCATGCATGTTTGAACAAGTTAAACTCACTGAATAGGATAAATCATTATTAGGGCAATTTATGAACTAGCATTTGGAGTTGGAGTTTAACCTTGTTTGAATTCCACTTCATTTAACTTGGCTTAATACTGCATTAGGTCAATTCAGTTCCTTAACATGACATATCATTCATTTGATTGTGCATTTTAGTGAATGTTGTTCCTTTTGTGTTTGCCGGTGGTTGTTCCCCCTCGGTAGATGTATGTTCCGACGATATGAGATCGATGACACAGACGAAGAACTTTACTATCTTCCGAATTGCCTGGCAAGCAAACCACCATTGAGCATTCCGATATAATCCCACTCTCTCGCTCCTGCTCTCCTTTACTGCATTAGGACAACAACGATTGAACTGATTTTTGCTGCGGTAGCTGAACCCCTTTCCTCTGCATGACCTGTCATTGCCACAGTAAATAGTTGAAACCCACTAGCATGAGTAGGAGTTGTTTGAGCCCTGTTGTGCCTACTCATTCATGCTTTCTGGTTATGCCTGCTATTGCTTAGAGTTGTGTCAGGTCTGATTCATCGGGGATGAATTGGAATGTGGTGAACATGTCCTACCATGTGTGAGCTAAGTGTGTGAACACAGTTTGGTAAAGGTAGCGGTGAGAGGCCAAGTAGGAGTACATGGTGGGTTGTCTCACTGGAACTGTCCTTAAGAACTGAGTTTTGTGTAAGTTGTCCAATGACTAGCTACTACCACGCATTGGAATGCTTAAGTGCCCCTCTTGACTTATTAATCAACTCGATCTCTGTCCAGGAGTTGCAACTAGTTTCTGGTGTTTGCAAGTAGTGCTAGTAGTCTACCAAGTGGCACACGATACATGTGGGCTTGGGACAAACTAGGCACAGTGGCGCGGTGTACCAAGCGTAGATCCATCCGTCGAGGTGGGCTTGGGAACCCTGCGCACATCATTTGGTGCCGTGAGTGACACCCCGACTGGATCTCCTTACGGATGAAACCCGAATAGGCGATAAACCTGGACTAGAGTCTTGTGTGGTTAGTCAGGTCGTGGCTGACACCCTCTCTAAGCTTCCGCTTGAAGGTTGCCGAGATACACGACGTGTACATAGCTGTAAATGTCAAGAGAATGTGTGAAGAAGTACACCCCTGCAAGGTTAACATGATCTATTCGAATAGCCGGGTCCGCGGTTATGGACTTCTTGGATGCTTACGTGGTACATAGACAACTGAAAGTGGATACTCTAAAATGCTCAAGACAAGTGTGAGTGCTATGGATGGCCTTCTCGTAGGGAGACGGGAGCGGATCCATAGTGGTGTATTGATTGGTGAATTTGTCGGCTCGTGTGCGCCACCTCAAAAGAGTTACTTGCAGTCGTAGTTCTGGATAGCCACCGAGTCAAAGCTGGCTTGCTGCAGTCAAACTCCAGCACCCCTTTGTTGATACTGATGCATATGTAGCTAGTTCTGATGTAAGTCTTGCTGAGTACCTTTGTACTCATGTTTGCTTAATTTATGTTTTGTAGAGAGACTTCAGTCTCACTAGTGGTTCCGCGTGGACTTCGACGTTTAGCTTGTTACCTCAGCTACGATCGTGTACCCTTGGGAGGGTCTTGTAGATAGTCAGGCTTCTCAGCCTTTTTCATTTGTAGTTGTCTGTACTCAGTCATGTTATGCTTCCATTGCCTGTATGCTCTGTATGTTGGGTCATGTGACCCCTGTTTGTAATAAATGTTATGATGGCTCTTCTGGGCCTTTATCTATATGAGTTGTTGAGTTATGTTGTGATGCCATGTTGTACAGCACATACTTGCATGTTATGCGTATGTGTAATGTGTATTGCTATGTGCGGGATCCGATACCTAGTTGTTTACCCTTGGTAGCCTATCTTATAGGGAAATGTCTCCTAGTGCTTCCACTGAGCCTTGGTAGCTTGCTACTGCTCTGGAACACTTAGGATGGCCGGCATGTGTCCTTCTTCGTTCTTGTGTCTGTCCCTTAGGGAAATGTCACGCGTTGTTCCTTTAAGTCCTTGTAGCTTGCTACGACTTGGGTTCATACGTTGATGACCGACACGTTCGTTGCTAGGTCATGTATGCCTGTCTCTGTAATTTAGTGCCACTTTTGGTGTATAACTGGTCATGTCGGCCCGGGTTCTCTGTCATATGGATGCTAGCGACACTATCATATACGTGTGCCAAAATGCGCAAACGGTCCCGGGCCAGGTAAGGTGGCACCCATGGGAATACCTTGCGTGAGGCCGCAAAGTGATATGATGTGTTACATGCTAGACCTGTGTGACTTAGGATCGGGGTCCCGACAGCTTTGGTATCAGAGCCTGACTGCCTGTAGGATTACCAAGCCAAGCTGGTCGAAGTTGTGTCTAGAAATTCTTTAGTTATATTAAGGGAATTGATTGTGGAAGGGAACGTAAGGCTCTTTTTACTCCTTTTCCTTATGACCTTCTGATCTGAGTCACCTTCTTCTTTTCTACGGGGATTTAGGAACTCGGCTTTCTCTTCTGTCTATCAGGATCACGTTAATCGAGGATTCAACCCTAAGTTCAGTTTCTTCTACTTCTGTGTGTTCAAATGTTGGTCTCAAAACCTTGACATTGTGATGTTGAATGGTTTTTCCATCTTGTGCATTAGTCTCCAAAGTCTTTTTGAGGATTTTTAGCCGGTATGCTGTCCGAGTCATCCCAGGTCTCTTAACAATATTATGCATTTGCAAATCATTCCTACCTGTTCTTAATGTCCTTTTAGGCCAGATTAACCACACTAGTCGGTGTGTTGAGTAACTCTGTTGCCTCGACATATAGGTTGGAGCTATTACTATGACCCCAGGTGTCTTAGAGAATCACCCAGTAATCTAGCAGTGCTTATATTACCGGTGTGATGATTCTCGCCATTATTCTAGAAAGCATCCCGTGATGCCATTTAGTTAGTAGGCATTTTATTTATGGGTTCTTGAACCTGTTGGAGAACGTAGTATTTTAAAATTTTCCTACGATCACGCAAGATCTATCTACCAGATGCATAGCAACGAGAGGGAAGAGTGTGTCTACGTACCCTCGTAGACCGGAAGCGGAAGCGTCAAGTGACGCAGTTGATGTAGTCGAACTTCTTCGCGATTCAACCGATCAAGCACCGAACGTACGGCACCTCCGCGTTCAGCACACGTTCATCTTGATGACGTCCCACGAGCTCTTGATCCAGTTGAGCTTCACGGGAGAGTTTCGTCAGCACAACGGCGTGGTGACGGATATGATGTATTCACCGGCGCAGGGCTTCGCCTAAGCACCGCGACGGTATGACCGAGGTGTGTTTCTGTGGAGAGGGGCACCGCACACGGCTGGAACGATTCAACTTGTGTGTCTTTGGGTGCCCCCCTGCCCCCGTATATAAAGGAGCAAGGGGGAGGCCGGCCGGCCCTTCATATGGTGCGTCTAGGGTGCAATCCTACTAGGAATAGGATTGCAATCCTATTCCTAGTAGGAACTACCAAAGATGGAAGAGAGGGAAAGGAAAAGAAGGAGAGGTGGCGCCCCCCAATCCTAGTCCAACTAGGAACCCTAGGTGGGGCGCCGGCCAGCCCCTATGGGCTGCCTCTCTCTTTTCCATAAGGCCCACTATGGACCATCCCCCCTCGTAGGGGGTTCCGGTAACCCCCTCCGGCAATCCCGTTAAATCCGAAACTTTTCCGGAACACTTCCGGTGTCCGAATATAGTCGTCCAATATATCAATCTTTATGTCTCGGACATTCCGAGACTCCTCGTCATGTCCGTGATCTCATCCGGGACTTTTAACTACCTTCGGTACATCAAAACTCATAAACTCATAATACCGATCGTCAACAAACGTTAAGCGTGCGGACCCTACGGGTTCGAGAACTATGTAGACATGACCGACACTCATCTCCGGTCAATAACCAATAGCGGAACCTGGATGTTCATATTGGCTCCTACATATTCTACGATGATCTTTGATCGGTCAAACCGCATAACAACATACGTTGTTCCTTTTGTCATCGGTATGTTACTTGCCCGAGATTCGATCGTCGGTATCTCTATACCTAGTTCAATCTCGTTACAGGCAAGTCTCTTTACTCGTTCCGTAACACATCATCTCGTGACTAACTCATCAGTCTTTTGCTTGCAAGGCTTATTATGATGTGTGTTACCGAGAGGGCCCAGAGATACCTCTCCGATACTCGGAGTGACAAATCCTAATCTTGATCTATGCCAACACCACGAATACTTTTGGAGACACCTGTAGAGCGTCTTTATGATCACCCAATTACGTTGTGACGTTTGATAGCACACAAGGTGTTCCTACGGTATTCGGGAGTTGCATAATCTCATAGTCATAGGAACATGTATAAGTCATGAAGAAAGCAATAGCAGTAAAACTAAACGATTATAGTGCTATGCTAACGGATGGGTCTTGTCCATCACATCATTCTCCTAATGATGTGATCCCGTTGATCAAATGACAACTCATGTCTATGGCTAGGAAACATAACCATCTTTGATCAATGAGCTAGTCTAGTAGAGGCATACTAGGGACATACTGTTTTGTCTATGTATCCACACATGTACTAAGTTTCCGGTTAATACAATTCTAGCATGAATAAAAGACATTTATCATGATATAAGGAAATATAAATAACTAATTTATTATTGCCTCTAGGGCATATTTCCTTCAGTCTCCCACTTGCACTAGAGTCAATAATCAAGCTCACATCGCCATGTGATTTAATACCGATAGTTCACATCGTTATGTGAATAACACCCATAGTTCACATCGCCATGTGACCAACACCCAAAGGGTTTACTAGAGTCAATAATCTAGTTCACATCGCTATGTGATTAATACCCAAGAGTAATAAGGTGTGATCATGTTTTTCTTGTGAGAGAAGTTTAGTCAACGGGTCTGTCACATTCAGATCCGTATGTATTTCGCAAATTTCTATGTCTACAATGCTTTGTATAGAGCTACTCTAGCTAATTGCTCCCACTTTCAATACGCATCCAGATTGATACTTAGAGTCATCTGGATTTAGTGTCAAAGCTTGCATCGGCGTAACCCTTTACGACGAACTCTTTATCACCTCCATAATCGAGAAACATTTCCTTAGTCATCCAGTTACTAAGGATAATTTTGACCACTGTACAGTGATCTACTCCTGGATCACTATTGTACCCCCTTGACAAACTCATGGCAAGGTACACAACATGTTTGGTACACAGCATGGCATACTTTATAGAACCTATGGCTGAGGCATAGGGAATGACTTTCATTATCTCTATATTTTTCTGCCGTGGTCTGGCTTTGAGTCTTACTCAACTTCACACCTTACAAGTCAGGCAAGAACTCCTTCTTTGACTGATCCATTTTGAACTACATCAAAATCTTATCAAGGTATGTACTCATCAAAAGTCTTATCAAGCGTCTTGCTCTATCTCTATAGATCTTGATGCCCAATATGTAAGCAGCTTCACCAAGGTCTTTCTTTGAAAAACTCCTTTCAAACACTCCTTTATGCTTTCTAGAAAATTCTACATCTTTTCCGATCGACAATATGTCATTCACATATACTTATCAGAAAGGTTGTAGTGCTCCCACTCACTTTCTTGTAAATACAGGCTTCACCGCAAGTCTGTATAAATCTATATGCTTTGATCAACTTATCAAACCGTATATTCCAACTCCGAGATGCTTGCACCAGTCCATAGATGGATCGCTGGAGCTTGCATACTTTGTTAGCACCTTTTGGATCGACAAAACCTTCTGGTTGCATCATATACAACTCTTCTTTGAGATATCCATTCAGGAATACAGTTTTGACATCCATTTGCCAGATTTCATAATCATAAAATGCGGCAATTGCTAACATGATTCGGACAAACTTAAGCATCACTACAGGTGAGAAAGTCTCATCGTAGTCAACTCCTTGAACTTGTCGAAACCCTTTCGCAACAAGTCGAGCTTTGTAAACAGTAACATTACCGTCTGCGTTGGTCTTCCTCTTGAAGATCCATTTATTTTTGATGGCCCGCCGATCATCGGGCAAGTCAACCAAAGTCCACACTTTGTTCTCATACATGGATCCCATCTCAGATTTCATGGCCTCAAGCCATTTTTCGGAATCTGGGCTCATCATCGCTTCCTCATAGTTCGCAGGTTCATCATGGTCAAGTAACATGATTTCCAGAACTGGGTTGCCGTACCACTCTGGTGCGGAACGTGCTCTGGTTGATCTACGACGTTCAGCAGAAACTTGATCCGAAGTTTCATGATCATCATCATTAGCTTCCTCACTAATTGGTGTAGGAATCACTGGAACTAGTTTCTGTGATGTACTACTATCCAATTCGGGAGAAGGTACAATTACCTCATCAAGTTCCACTTTCCTCCCACTCACTTCTTTCGAGAGAAACTCTTTCTCTAGAAAGGATCCACTCTTAGCAACAAAAACCTTGCCTTCGGATCTGTGATAGAAGGTGTACCCAACAGTTTCTTTTGGGTATCCTATGAAGATTTACTTCTCCGATTTGGGTTCGAGCTTATCATGTTGAAACTTTTTCACATAAGCATCGCAGTCCCAAACTTAAAGAAATGACAGCTTAGGTTTCTCGTCAAACCACAGTTCATACGGTGTCATCTCCACGGATTTAGATGGTGCCCTATTTAACGTGAATGTAGATGTCTCTAATGCATAACCCCAAAAGTGACAGTGGTAGATCGGTAAGAGACATCATCGATCGCACCATATCTAATAAAGTATGGTTATGACGTTCGGACACACCATTACACTGTGGTGTTCCAGGTGGCATGAGTAGTGAAACTATTTCACATTGTTTTTACTGAAGGCCAAACTTGCTAACTCAAATATTTTACCTCTACGATCATATCATAGAAACTCTTATTTTCTTGTTACGATGATTCTCCACTTCACTCTGAAATTCTTTGAACCTTTCAAATGTTTTAGACTTGTGCTTCATTAAGTATATATACCCATATCTGCTCAAATCATCAGTGAAGGTCAGAATATAACGATACCCGCCGCAAGCTTCAACACTCATTGGTCCACATACATCTGTATGTATGATCTCCAACAAATCTGTTGCTCGCTCCATTGTTCCGGAGAACGGAGTTTTAGTCATTTTGCCCATGAGGCATGGTTCGCAAGCACCAAGTGATTCATAATCAAGTGATTCCAAAAGTCCATCACTATGGAGTTTCTTCATGCGCTTTACACCATTATGACCGAAACAGCAGTGCCACAAATAAGTTGCACTATCATTATTAACCTTGCATCTTTTGGCTTCAATATTATGAATATGTGTATCACCACGATCGAGATCCAACAAACTATTTTCATTGGGTGTATGACCATCAAAGGTTTTATTCATGTAAACAGAATAATAATTATTCTATGACTTTAAATGAATAACCGTATTGCAACAAATATGATCAAATCATATTCATGCTCAACGCAAATGCCAAATAACATTTATTTAGGTTTTACACTAATCACGAAAGTATAGGGAGTGTGCGATGATGATCATATCAATCTTGGAACCACTTCCAACAGACATCGTCACTTCACCTTTAACTAGTCTCTGTTCATTCTGCAATTCTCGTTTCGAGTTACTAATTTTAGCAACTGAACCGGTATCAAATACCCAGGGGTTGCTATGAACACTAGTAAAGTACACATCAATAATCTGTATATCAAAATATAACTTTGTTCACTTTGCCATCCTTCTTATCCGCCAAGTATCTAGGGTAGTTCCACTTCCAGTGACCATTTCCTTTGCAGTAGAAGCACTTAGTTTCAGGCTTGAGTTTTAGCTTTGGGTTTCTTCACGGGAGTGACAACTTGTTTGTCATTCTTCTTGAAGTTCCCCTTCTATCCCTTTGCCCTTTACTTGAAACAAGTGGTCTTGTTAACCATCAACACTTGATGCTTTTTCATGATTTCTACCTTCGCCGACTTCAGCGTTGCGAAGAGCTCGGGAATTCCTTTCGTCATCCCTTGCATATTATAGTTCATCACGAAGTTCGACTAACTTGGTGATAGTGACTAGAGAACTTTGTCAATTACTATCTTATCTGGAAGATTAACTCCCACTTGATTCAAGTAATAGTAGTACCCAGACAATCTGAGCACATGCTCACTGGTTGAGCTATTCTCCTCCATCTTGTAGGCAAAGTACTGTCAGAGGTCTTATACCTCTCGACACGGGCATGAGTATGAAATACTTATTTCAACTCTTGGAACATCTCATATGCTCCATGGCATTCAAAACATTTTTGAAGTCCCGGTTCTAAGCCGTAAAGCATGGTGCACTTAAACTATCAAGTAGTCATCATACCGAGCTTTTGTCAAAACGTTCATAACGTCTACATCTGCTCCTGCAATAGGTCTGTCACCTAGCGATGCATCAAGGACATAATACTTCTGTGCAGCAATGAGGATAATCCTCAGATCACGGAACAATTCCGCATCATTGCTACTAACATCTTTCAACTTAGTTTTCTCTAGGAACATATACAAAACTAAACATGGAGCAACATCACGAGCTATTGATCTACAACATAGATATGCAAAAACTATCAGGACTAAGTTCATGATAAATTAAAGTTCAATTTAATCATATTACTTAAGAACTCCCACTTAGATAGACATCCCTCTAGTCATCTAAATGATCACGTGATCCAAATCAACTAAACCATGTCCGATCATCACGTGAGATGGAGTAGTTTCAATGGTGAACATCTTATGTTGATCATATCTACTATATGATTCACGCTCGACCTTTCGGTCTCCAGTGTTCCGAGGCCATATCTGCATATGTTAGGCTCGTCAAGTTTAACCCGAGTATTTTGCGTGTGCAAAACTGGCTTACACCCGTTGTATTTGAACGTAGAGCTTATCACACCCGATCATCACGTGGTGTCTCAACACGACGAACTTTCGCAACGGTGCATACTCAGGGAGAACACTTATACCTTGAAATTTAGTAAGGGATCATCTTATAATGCTACCGTCGTTCTAAGCAAAATAAGAAGCATAATAAGATAAACATCACATGCAATCAAAATATGTGACATGATATGGCCATCATCATCTTGTGCTTTTGATCTCCATCTCCAAAGCACCTTCATGATCACCTTCGTCACCGGCGTGATACCTTGATCTCCATCGTAGCATCGTTGTCGTCTCGCCAACTATTGCTTCTACGACTATCGCTACCGCTTAGTGATAAAGTAAAGCAATTACATGGCGATTGCATTTCATACAATAAAGCGACAACCATATGGCTCTTGCCAGTTACCGATAACATTACAAAACATGATCATCTCATACAAAACTGTATAACTCATCATGTCTTGACCATATCACATCACAACATGCCCTGCAAAAACAAGTTAGACGTCCTCTACTTTGTTGTTGCAAGTTTTACGTGGCTGCTACGGGCTTAGCAAGAACCGTTCTTACCTACGCATACAAAACCACAACGATGTTTCGTCAAGTATGTGCTGTTTTAACCTTCACAAGGACCGGGCGTAGCCACACTTAATTCAGCTAAAGTGAGAGAGACAGACACCCGCCAGTCACCTTTAAGCAACAAGTGCTCGTAACGGTGAAACCAGTCTCGCGTAAGCGTACGCGTAATGTCGGTCCGGGCCGCTTCATCTCACAATACCGCCGAAGCAAAGTATGACATGCTGGTAAGCAGTATGACTAGTATCGCCCACAACTCATTGTGTTCTACTCGTGCATATCATCTACGCATAGACCTGGCTCATGATGCCACTATTGGAGAACGTAGTATTTTAAAAATTTCCTACGATCACGCAAGATCTATCTACCAGATGCATAGCAACGAGAGGGAAGAGTGTGTCTACGTACCCTCATAGACCGGAAGCGGAAGCGTCAAGTGACGCAGTTGATGTAGTCGAACTTCTTCGCGATTCAACCGATCAAGCACCGAACGTACGGCACCTCCGCGTTCAGCACACGTTCAGCTTGATGACGTCCCACGAGCTCTTGATCCAGTTGAGCTTCACGGGAGAGTTTCGTCAGCACAACGTCGTGGTGACGGATATGATGTATTCACCGGCGCAGGGCTTTGCCTAAGCACGGCGACGGTATGACCGAGGTGTGTTTCTGTGGAGAGGGGCACCGCACACGGCTGGAACAATTCAACTTGTGTGTCTTTGGGTGCCCCCCTGCCCCCGTATATAAAGGAGCAAGGGGGAGGCCGGCCGGCCCTTCCTATGGTGCGGCTAGGGTGCAATCCTACTAGGAATAGGATTGCAATCCTATTCCTAGTAGGAACTACCAAAGAAGGAAGAGAGGGAAAGGAAAAGAAGGAGAGGTGGCGCCCCCCAATCCTAGTCCAACTAGGAACCTTAGGTGGGGCGCCGGCCAGCCCCTATGGGCTGCCTCTCTCTTTTCCATAAGGCCCACTATGGACCATCCCCCCTCGTAGGGGGTTCCGGTAACCCCCTCCGGCAATCTCGTTAAATCCGAAAATTTTCCTGAACACTTCCGGTGTCCGAATATATTCGTCCAATATATCAATCTTTATGTCTCGGACATTCCGAGACTCCTCGTAATGTCCGTGATCTCATCCGGGACTCTGAACTACCTTCGGTACATCAAAACTCATAAACTCATAATACCGATCGTCAACAAACGTTAAGCGTGCGGACCCTACAGGTTCGAGAACTATGTAGACATGACTGATACTCATCTCCGGTCAATAACCAATAGCGGAACCTGGATGTTCATATTGGTTCCTACATATTCTACGAAGATCTTTTATCGGTCAAACCGCATAAAAACATACGTTGTTCCTTTTGTCATCGGTATGTTACTTGCCCGAGATTCGATCGTCGATATCTCTATACCTAGTTCAATCTCGTTACAGGCAAGTCTCTTTACTCGTTCCTTAACACATCATCTCGTTAATAACTCATTAGTCTTTTGCTTGCAAGGCTTATTATGATGTGTGTTACCGAGAGGGCCCAGAGATACCTCTCCGACACTCGGAGTGACAAATCCTAATCTTGATATATGCCAACACCACGAATACTTTTGGAGACACCTGTAGAGCATCTTTATGATCACCCAGTTACGTTGTGATGTTTGATAGCACACAAGGTGTTCCTACGGTATTCGGGAGTTGCATAATCTCATAGTCATAGGAACATGTATAAGTCATGAAGAAAGCAATAGCAGTAAAACTAAACGATCATAGTGCTATGCTAACGGATGGGTCTTGTCCATCACATCATTCTCCTAATGATGTGATCCCGTTGATCAAATGACAACTCATGTCTATGGCTAGGAAACATAACCATCTTTGATCAATGAGCTAGTCTAGTAGAGGCATACTAGGGACATACTGTTTTGTCTATGTATCCACACATGTACTAAGTTTTCGGTTAATACAATTCTAGCATGAATAAAAGACATTTATCATGATATAAGGAAATATAAATAACTACTTTATTATTGCCTCTAGGGCATATTTCCTTCAGAACCCAAGATTCATTCTACCTACTTCATGTTGGTAGTATTTGCTCGTCCCTTTAGGATATTAGTAACCTTGTGATAGTCCTCGAGGACCGTGGTTATCGTTCTTCCAATACCATGAACCATCATGGCAGGAGTTCTTCTGAACCAAAAGATCACAACCAGAGTGCTCTTGAGTAGTACTCCATTCATATTGTGACTCTGCCAATTCTACCTTTCTGCATGGGTTATCCGGAAGAAATAGATTGAACTAGTTTGAAATACTGATCTATGCACCCACAACACAGAAAGTTATATGTTCCTTTGAGTTGTCCCCCTTTAGTTATTTTCCGACCTTCATCTATCAATTGATAGCAAAGGGTATGTGTGTGATCGTGTTCATCGATGCCTATTATTCTTGTGGTCTGTCAAGCCATTCTATTTCGGAATGACTAGGAGAAACAAACTCCAGTGCCTCTTCCATATCCAGGATTGGGTCAGAGTAGTTGTGTTTCGCAGGGCAAAATGCCAATTCAGCTTTTGTTCTGTTCTACCTTGGAGTATTGCCATCTTTATGTCAAGAATTCCATGGGAATTGCACAACCTTCTATGAACTCTCGATGCATTGATACTTCTCACCATTATTATTCATTGCTCTCTCTTCGTGTTATTGTAACCGAAATACTAACAAGTGAATCATGATGTGTGAAATCAATACCCCTAGCAACCTCGTTGCTTGGTAGTTAAAGGACAATAATTTCATTCTTAGCGTGTTGGTTACTGAATCGCCATTCTAAGATTGATCGTGCTACCTAGTCCATTTTTCTGGTGCACTCTTTGATCAATGAGTTAGGATTGTATAACTCCCTCACTCCTGTGATCATATCATCTTGCCCTGAAAAGAAAGATTGTTTGCGAGCTTAGTTACATATTGGTGGTTCATGATTTTCCGAATATCTTCTCGGAAGTATCACCAGGTTGTCACCTGACCGCTATGCTGAGCTCGTGATCAAGTTGGTATTCTTGTAAACCATCCTTTCTCCAACAATCTGCGTCGGATACACTGAGCAAGTTGGTTAAGATAAACAACAACTTGGAGAGTTGGAAGATAAAAGCTTAATCCACATAGCTCACTCGAAAGGGATATCTTGTGTGTGTATTGAAGATAGATGATATCTTCTTCAATTGATCTCCGTGATCATTTGTGGATCTATTGTCTTGTCCGAACTTTGATTTGAGTATGGGTTATCGCCAAGTCAAATCAGAACCTACGATATTCGTAACGTTGTCTTACTCGTGGTTGATTCCTCGAGCATACACCATTATATCTCTTGGTCTGACCAATACTATCACCGTGTTCACTTAATTGTGGAATTCCACCTATATGGAAACCTGGATGAGTTATTGTTGAGCCCATCGACAACATCCTCATCCTCTCCATGATTTTGTTGGACATTAAGATAGTGTTGGAAACTTTGTAAGCAATGCCTTCGTGTTCTGCCATGAAGCTTATGCTTGGATGGAAGTAGTGACTTCCTCCAATTCATGTGCACTTGATGCAAGTTGCCGCCTTGAATTTGAGAAAAGATTTTTTGCTTCCTATGGAATCATCCCAAGTCAGTCATGCATACGTGTGAAGTATTCTGTGGTTTGGAGATTTGCAACCTTCACTCCAAATGTATCCCTAGCACACCAAGCCACTGATTGATTTGTTCAAGGAGAAGAAGTTCCATCATAAGAGCTAATCATGTGACTTATGTATGGACTTCGATATCCCAGACGATGGTTCCCAACCAGAACTCGGTAGTGTTTTATCATAAGACTACTACGTGGTCATGCTTGTCTTGGACGTGTTCACAGGTTTGTAGCAGAACCAGCTCATGTTTTGGAGCTTGCTATCGTAGTTCATTCCCGAGAATCTCGCAACGTCGTCTCGTCGATTTGGGTTGCAAACCTTCATTTTTCTTTCTAGATTCGATGAGTCTGGAATATCCTGACACCAACCAGAACTGAATCTCAGGCAGATATGATGGTTGGAGCATTTTCCAAGAACTATAATATTGGTCTCTCGATAACTGGTAAAGTGGATGTCATGGCCAACACACCCAGCCGGAAGACCTATTGTTGTCGTATCTTGATTGAAGAAGTTGGCCACCTCCCCATAAGGACTTCGTAGCATTTACTCCCTAGTTGTTCCTCATAGGTTTTTGTGCTCCTGAAGTCCGACCTTTTACTTGACATTCTAGGTAGCAAACCATTTTAATAAATGTGTTGTGCTAGCACATCAAGGAGAACATTAGAAGCGGAGTGCTAAATGTCTCTCGGTCGATCGTCCAGATTTTGCCCCTTTGACCCCGCTAAGGTGAAATCTGAGAAAGTGATGTCGTCCTTTGCATCTGCATCCTTTATCACCGTTCATCATGGTAGTATGATGTGTTGCCAGGATCCTCGGCACGGATGTTGGTAAAACCTTGATGATTATAGAATTTCTCAAGTTCTTGAGAGCACGCACAAGCACTAGGTGTTATCACTGGCACTAACCGGGATTGTTTCCAGTGTTCATGGTTATGCTATAACCTCTCAAAGAGTAGATTCACTCTCTACTGTTGGGTTTCTTCCCAGTTACCAGAATCATTCCCAGCATTTGCATTTTGTTCCCAGCTTGCACCACCATTGTGCCATCTACCATGGGCTGCCCTTTTCAGCAATTGCCGTTCGGGATCATCTTCAAAAGTGGACTTACCATGGGTCCCATTCATTTTCGGTGATAAGAAAAATCAACCTTTGTGTTGTCTTCAACAAGATAGTCCACATCATCCATGCTAGTCGGAGTATGTCGTTCTCTCGAACGCCGTCAAATGATCGTTTGTGATTGCCTTAGGCTGGTATAGGGAATTTCAATGATCTCTATATCAAAAGTAATTCTTTTTGCTACTTAAGGGAATAATTCTATGAGTCACCTTCTCTAAGGTGCCCCGTCTGGTGACATCGTTCACCATCTTCTTAGGTGTGGAGTTATTGCCTACCAAGTGAACCTTCATCGTTTGTCTCACTCCATCCCTCTGGATGGGTGTTCCGTGTCTTAGCTCAAGGGATGTTTCGACGTCTCAATCCATGAGTTGATCTTGAATTGCTCGATCTTCGAGAAGATCAAATCATGTAGTGTTTCCGTTGTTTTGTCGTCGTGTTGGTTGGATTTTTGAAATCAAAGGTGCCAAGATCAACATGATGCAATGAATCAATAACTTCGTGAAGGATAGTTGAATCGAGAAGATTGTGATAGCTTTGTGTCCCCTTTATCTTCTTACCTCGCGTCTTGAATCTCGGGACGAGATTCTTGTTTAGTGGGGGTGAGTTGTCACAGCCCTTGATTATTGCTTGTAATTAGTTGCACTTGAGTGCATCATGCATCATGACTATTTTCCTGTGAAGGTTGAAATGGGGATTGTTCAAACCCTAGAACTTCAAAATTCAAGTAGGTCCAGTTAAAAAAATGCATTCAATGTTTCCAAAGTGTTCTTATTAATTGTTTGATATTATGGCAAGGCTTTTGCACCAAACCAAAAATAGTGAACATTTTTGTGGAACATTTTGGGCACTGATTTAAATCATACCATATTTGCATTTGGGAAATTAAATTTTATATATTATTTTAAATGTCCAAATATTCATGAACTGAAATGTTGGCTGTTGGAAATAATCCCAACAGTGGCCACAATCAGTCTCATGATTTTTGAAAATGCTATGGCATTTTTATTCAAGCCAAAACAAATATCAAAAATAGAAAACTTAAAGAGAAATAGGAAAGAGGAGAGAGAGAGAGAGAACTCACCTTTGGCCCAGCACTGTTGCAGGCTGGCCCAGCCCACCCAGCGCAGCTCCTGTCGTCTTCCCCACCGCGCCAGGAGTACGAGCGTGTGGCCGCTGCGCGCGCGCGCGCGCCCAGGCCAGCTCCTGCCTGCCAGCCAACGTGGACGCCGCACACGACCTCACCGCAATGTCTGGATCGAGCAAACATTGCTCTCTTTTCCCCTCGCTCTCTCCCTTCCCTTCTTTTCGTAGTGGCCGAAGCGCTCGCCGACGCGCCGAGGAGCACCACCGCAGCCACCGTGCACTCCTCGCCCCACTAGTGTGTCCTCTAGCTTCGCCTCAACGCCGTGAAGCTCCTAGAAGAAGATCATGCCCTTGGAGGCCCGGAGTCATCGCCCTCGAGCTCGCCACCGCCGCATCTGGCCGCCGGTGGTCGCCGTCGGTTCGTGTGCTGGAGTTCGTCCCCGAGCCCTTTGAGCTACCCTACCACCTCCCTATGAGCTCCCACTTCAACTCCCCCTCTCTCCCGGCCGCTCCGCGTTCTCTAGCTACGGCTCCACCTCTGGCCGAAGCTGTGGTCCGCCAACCATGTCGCCGTCATGGCTGCAGTTGCCGAAGCACGCGTCCAAGCACTCCTTCGCGCTCAGCGCACCTCTAGGAGCCCGCAGCAACCACCATCTTCTCCCCTCGTGCACCATAGCATCGACTCCGTTGATGCCCGATCGTCGGCCGCCGCCGCGAGCTCGTTTCCGACGAGTTCCGGCCACCCCAGCGACCGCTTCCACCACCAACCGACGCGGCCCGATGTGCTGCGTCTGTAGAAGACAGCCACGCGAGCTCCCGTCGCCGGAAAAGGCAGGGAGGGCAACTTGTCGGTGTATTTGGATCGACACCTATGGGATCACAAGAATCCCTACAACGGTTGCGGGGCGCGGGATTGAGAGAAGAGCGGATCTAACACTCAGGACACGGTTCCTTTACCTAGGTTCGGGCCGCCAAGATGCGTAAAACCCTACTCCTGCTTTGTTGGATTATATGTAGGTGTTCTTCAGCTAACGAGGAGCTCCAAGAGAGTCGTGAGGAGTTCTAAAAAGCCGAATCCTCCTCCTGGTCGCATCGGGCCTCCTTTTATAGGGAAAAGGGGTTGCCACAGTGACACATGGGAGGTGGAAAGGGTACAGTGATGCGAGGTTATCCCTCGCATTACAGCACAAGGTGCATTTAATGCGCCCAGCTTAGGTGTCCTTGCTTTATCGGGGACGGGGGGAGACGTCCGTCTTTTCCGTCGCTGCTCCTCCTCGTGTTGACACGCGCCCTCGCCAGCGGTGCCTGAGGTGCCATGTAGGCAGACAGGCAGCTGAGGTGGCGCAACGTCGGGTCTCCACGAAGATCTGTGGGTTGCCACGCAGGAGCTTGTCCAGCTGGTTGGGTCGGCAGCTGCGTGGGCCGGTGGAACCCAGTTGATGTGGGCCTGACGGTGGCCCCGCGGGTGTCCTCAGCAAGGGCCTTGCCGGGGGCCCCGACACGGGCCTTGCCGTGGCGCCTGCTGTCATCCCCGGCAAGGTGCTTGCCGGGGGCCTTCTAGTCCTCCTTGGCTGGGATCCCGCCAAGGGTCGTCGTCTTCTTAACTTGCATCTGATCTTGAATGTCTTCACAAAGATTTGCATGCTACCACGGGGATATCTCCCGAATCCTTGCCCCATGGGGGCGGTGGACTCAAGGGTGATTCGCCCCGTAGGCGCGGGGCGAGCTGCCGTGGCAAGGGTCTTGCCGGGGCTGCAAGAGTCGGCCCCGGAAAGGATCTTGCCGGGGGAAGCCGTTTCGCCCCTTTGCTCTTTGTGGTCTTGTTCTTGGCGTCGCTCTAGTCTCCATCGAGCTTCAGTCTCGCCCCGGCTTGCCTCCCTTGCCATGCTTGGTGTGGTGGCGCCGTGGCTCAGACTGCCCGCGCACAGTCATAGGGGTACAAAAAGTGTACCCATCTTTTTGTACACCGACGGGAGCCCCGGGGCCTGGGCCACACATAAGCGTGACACATTGTTGGGCCAGGCCCAGAACGGTGCGCGGGCAGACGGGGTGGTTTTCACCGTGGTAAAATTTCCGCGCGCTGCGCCTCCCACGACCCGCGCGCGCGACGCGGGGTGTAGGGGCGTGCGTGACGTGGGCGGCATGCGTGGGGCGGTTTCCGCAGGCATGCGTCACGTCGCAGTAAATGCGAAAGGAGGCGGCCCGCACCTTCCCCATAAACGGGGGGAGGTGCGGGGGCATGGCCCGCTCACCGGATGGGGCCGAGGCGCGGTCAGCTAGGCATCCACTCCCCACGATCACGGGGTGGGGATAGGTCGCCTCACCCGTCACTTCGGTCCTGCGGGTTCGCCACGTGCCTCCCATGCGTTCGAGGTGGCGAGCGGTGGAGGCGGGAAACCGAGCCCTCGCTAGTTGGGGCGGCGGGTCGGTCTCAGCCGCCCTTCGCCTTCCGTGTCTTAATTGGCCGAGCGGGGCGGTCGAGCTCCAGCCCCGCCCCCTTTATAAAGGGCGGAGGGAGGGGACGGCGCCCCGCACTTCTCCATCTTTTTTCTCCTTCAGCTTCTGCTCCTTCCTTCTGTCCGCCATGAAGAAGGAAAACCCCGGCTCCTCAATGGTGGTGGCGAGGGTCGTTGCTCGACAGCGCGTCCCCCCTTCTCCTGCACCCACAGTGGCCGAACCAGCCACGAGGGGAAGAGGGAGGGGGCGGGGCCGTGGGTGAGGCCGGGGTGCTTGGGGAAGAGGAGGACGGGGCGGCCCGCCGGCCTCGCCCCCGCCAGCAGCTCCTCCTCGAGTGGAAGGTCACGTTGGAGGTGACCCCTGTGAATTCTTCATTAGGATGCGGGGGTCGCCGTGCCGTCGCCTTCGTCTCCCGACTCCGTTTTCGCGGGAGATGGAGGCGAATCCGCCGGAGTCGCTGCGGTTGCACATGAGGGGTTGTGGGATCAGTGGCACGCGGGCCCGTGTCGACTTCCCTGCCCCTCATGTGATGTATCTTCACCAAGGATGGAAGAGGTTCGCTCGCATCCACAGCCTGACGGATGGGCTCACCCTCCACTTCAAGTTGATGGGGGTTGGGCACCTCTCCGTCAAGGTCTTCGGGCACCTCGGGACTCGCGCGAGGTGCTGCATGGAGAGCTCCTCTGATGACGAAGACTCCTCCTCGAACGAGGGTGACGAGGTGGACAGCGACAGCGACGACGAGGGCGGGGGACGGCAGGATGACGGGTCCGACTAGGTGTCGGGCGCCGCTCCTGGTGGCACCGGCAACCCCATCATCCGCGTCGCCGGCTCCTTGAACTTCTCGGGGCCGTCTCCTTGGCGGCTGGCGTAGGGAGGCTGCGGAAGAGGAAGAGGAAGAAGGCGGGCGGCAAGGTCTTCATGTCGGAGTACGCAGGCATCGACGCCTTCGTCTCCTACTGACGTCCTGCCGAATCGTCTTCGAGCTCAGCCTCCGGCGCCGTCATCACCTTCCAGCCCTGGGGAGGCCGCCGAGATGCCTTCTCGGTGTCTTCTGTCACCCATAGCTCGCCTAGGCGCCCCTTTTGCCCTTCTCTCCTCCTTGACCTACCTCCTGAGGAGAGGGACAAGAAAGGCATTACGGACATCTTATCTCTTTTTAGTCTGTAAGCCTTCGGGCATCTGTTAAGTTTAAAACTTGTAATCTCCTTATTCATGTTTTTCATTCCCTATGGACTGTACCTGAATGGAATGTTTGTAATGAAAAAGGAATGTTAGCCGGGTCATTTGTTTGTAGGTAAAAACCCACAACAGGGAATAAATCCCTGATATCCTTAAGATAAACATTTTCTCGCCCGGCAATAGGCCCTGCCGTTTCCCTAGTTCGCTCGACCTTTCTCACGCCCTTGGCGGAGGCAGGGATGAAGCGGGCTTAGGCTCCCCGTTTTATCCTTCTGCTGCCGCGACTACGACCGAACCTAACCCCAGGAACGAGCCTCAGGGCCTAGAGTTACGGGAGCACGGTAGCTTTAAGGAAAAGAACGAGGTTTCACATACCCCAGTCCATAATGGAATGCATGATAAGGATAAAGGACTTATCTGAAGCTGCAGCCCCCGGCAACCCTGGCCTGCCGTGGGCGAATTCTTGCCCTTGTAGCCTCCGGCAATACTGGCTTGCCGGGGCCTAGGCATTGGTCTTCTTCTTCTTTCCTTCCTCCAAGTGGCTTCGGCAAGGATGTCTGCGCGCCCTGTGAACCAAGGAAGACAGAGGAAAGACAAAGACTCGACCTCTAAGCTAGGGGTTAGCCGCTGCTAAGCACTATCAACCCTTACCAAGGACGAGACTCGACTCAGCATGCATGCTAAAACATAGGGCGACAGCGCTTCATTTATTTATGCTCAGGGTCTGCGCCTGGCGTTGTACAAAGGGTTGCATGCCTTGCCGGCAAGGCTCGTACAAAAGGGTGGCTTGCCGGGAGGCCCGGCAAGCCGCGCCTTATGGGTAAAACTTGCGAAGATGCTCGATGTTCCAGGAGTTACTCACCAGAACGGCATCCTCGATCTCCAAGAGGACTGCGCCAGGCCTGGTGACTCGTATTACCCGATTAGGGCCCTCCCACTTCGGCGTCAACTTGTTCGTATTCCTGGCCGATTGAACGCGCCGGAGAACAAGGTCACCTTCCTCAAAGCTTCGGGCATGAACCTTGCGGCTATGGTAGCGGCACAAGGCTTGCTAGTAGCGCCCTGCTCTCACAGCCGCCCGAAGACGATCTTCCTCAAGGAGCATTGCGTCATCTTGTCGCAATTACTCTTGCTCAAGCTCATCATAAGCGAGCACTCGAGGCGACCCGTGTATGAGTTCCGTAGGGAGAACTGCTTCTGCCCCGTATATCAGGGCAAAGGGCGTCTGGCCGGTGGCTCGATTTGGCGTCGTCTTGATCGACCAAAGAACAGCCGGCAATTCATCAATCCAACGCCTCCCGCTCTTGTGCAGCCTGTCAAAGGTCTTTGTCCTTAATCCTTGCAGCACTTCATCATTTGCCCTCTCAGCTTGACCATTGCTTCGGGGGTGAGCAACGGAAGTGAAACAGACCTTGCTGCCGAGGTCTTGGGTATATTGCATGAAGGTGCGGCTTGTAAACTGCCATCCGTTGTCGGTGATAATCCTGTTAGGTACACCAAAATGGCACACTAGTCCCTTGAAGAACTTGACGGCTGACTGAGCAGTGACCTTCCTCACTGCCTCCACTTCTGGCCACTTTGTGAACTTGTCGATTGCAACGTACAAGTACTCAAAGCCCCCGTCGGCGCGTGGGAAAGGGCCCAGTATGTCGAGCCCCCAAACCGAGAAGGGCCAGGAGAGAGGAATGGTTTGAAGGGCTTGAGCTGGTTGATGAAGTTTCTTTGAATGGAATTGGCACGCTTCACACCTGGTGACCAGCGCCGCCGCATCCTGGAGGGCAGTGGGCCAGAAGAAGCCTTGCCGGCAAGGGCTCTCGATCCTATGTGGGATCCACATATGCCTCCATGTATCTCTGCCATCAGCTCCAGTCCTTCCTCTCGAGGGATGCACTTAAATTTCACACCGTTCGGTCTCCTCCTGTACAGGACGTCATCGATGAACTGGTACATGGCGGACCGACGGGCTACTTTCTCCGCTTCTTCCTGCTCCTCAGGAAGTTCCCCAGTCTGAAGGAATCAGACGGTATGCTGCGCCCACGCTGGATCCTGGGGCTCGACGGCGAGGACTAAAGGCATTTCCTCCGCCAAGGGAGTGGCCATCTCGACGGCAAAAGCTTGACGCTCCGCCGGAGTTAGCCCTCCGGTGGCGGGCTCGGTGTCTCCGGCAACATCTTTGCCGGCGGCTCCGGGGAGCTCGGCGGGGAAGTACTTGCCGGGCCCTGACATCCTCCTCTTGTTCTACTCTGTTGATGGATCAACGGATGGCTGAGAAAGCTGAAACACAAAAGTACCTGGTTCCACAGGTAGTTTGAGGGCAGCGCGCTTTGACAGGTAATCGGCGATGTCGTTCTCCGCTTGGGGAACGTGTTCTGCCTGTTTACCGTCAAAGCGCTCTTCCAACTTTCTCACTTCATCGACGTAGGCCCTCATCAACGGGCTCTGGTAATCCTTGTTAACTTGTTTGACGACAAGCTGTGAGTCGCCCCTGACAATGAGCTTCTTGATTCCGAGGTTCGCCGCGATCATAAGACCAGCAAGCAGCCCCTCGTACTCGACAGTGTTGTTCGTTGATACCTCCCTAGGGAAGTGCATCTGGACCATGTACTTGAGGTGCTCTCTAGTGGGCACGACCAGCAGTACGCCGGCCCCGGCGCCCTGCAAGGAGAAAGCCCCATCAAAGTACATGATCCAGTTGCAACTTGCCTCTTTGCCGGGGAGAGCAGTTTCTTGGACTTCTTCATCAGGCGTTGCGGTCCATTCTGCGACGAACTCTGCCAGGACTCAGCTCTGAATTGTCGACGTACTTTCAAACTTGAGGCCAATGCTGGACAGCTCCAGTGCCCACTCTACAATTCTTCCCGTTGCATCTGGGTTGTGCAATATCCGTTGCAGAGGGAGGTGAGTGACGACAGTGATCTCGTGTGCCTGGAAGTAGTGATGCAGCTTCCTCGAGGCCATAAGAAAGCCGAAGAGCAATTTCTGCACACCGGAGTACCTTGACCTAGCCCCCTGCAAGAGGTTGCTAACAAAGTAGACCGGGTGCTGCATCATCTTCTTCTTCGGCTGCACTCCAAACGGCTGTGTCGCCTCTGCGCCAGTGGCACCAGGCTCCGTTGCTGCTATCACCTCATCATCGATTTCTCTCTACGCCACCAGTGCAGCGCTGACCACCTGGTTCGTTGCCGCTAAGTATAGCAGCAACTGTTCCTGTGGTCGCAGCGCAACCAGTATTGGCGTGGAGGAAAGATACTTCTTCAGATCCTGTAACGCTGCTTCGGCTTCCTGCATCCACTCCATTGGGCCCGCCTTTTTCAAAATCTTGAAAAAGGGGAGGGCGCGCTCAGCAGACTTGGAAATGAATCTGCTCATGGCGGCAACGCAGCCAGCAAGCCGACGCACATCCTTGACCCATTTGGGTGCTTCAATCTGCTCTATGGCTTTGATCTTGTTTGGATTGGCTTCTGTCCCACGCTGCGACACAAAGAACCCGAGAAGCTTGCCAGACGGAACGCCTAAGACGCACTTCTCAGGGTTCATCTTGAGGTTGATCTTGCGCAGGCCCACAAATGTTTCTTGCAAATCCGGTACAAGGGTTGCCTTGTTCTTGGTTTTGACCACTATATCATACATATAAGCCTCCATATTTCTATGGAGCTGGGGTTCAAAACCAATCTGGACTGCCCTTGCAAACGTCGAGCCGGCACTCTTCAACCCGAAAGGCATTCGTACGAAATAGTACGTGCCACATGGGGTGATGAATGATGTCTTCTCTTCGTCTTCTCTCGCCATGAAGATCTGGTGGTAGCCGGAGTAGGCATCGAGGAATGACAGCAGGTCACACCCTACCGTGGAGTCGACAATCTGGACTATGCGCGGGAACGGGAAGGGGTCCTTGGGACAAGCTTTATTGATATCTGGGTAATCAATACACAGCCTCCACTTCCCATTTTCCTTGCGCACTACCACTGGATTGGCCAACCACGTTGGGTGGAGCACTCCTCTCACCAAACCCGCAGCTTCCAGTTTCCGGATCTCCTCGGTGATGAACTCTTGCCGTTCCAAAGCTTTCTTCCTGACCTTCTGATTGACGGCCCGCGCAATAGGGCAGACAGCAAGGTGGTGCTCAATCACCTCCCTGGGAACGCCGGGGATGTCGGATGCTTGCCAGGCAAACACGTCGACATTCGCCCGCAGGAAGGTGACGAGCGCGTCTTCCTATTTTTTGTCAAGGGCGGAGCTTATGGTAAAAGCCCCTCCCGTGCCATCCTCCTTGACAGAAACCTTCTTGGTTCTTGGCGGCGTAGCCCTGGATCTCTTGTTTCTGCCAGTGGAGATCTCTGTCACGTCCTCGACGGGAGCGCGACACTCCGAAGAGGTGCGTTTGCCGGAGTGGGTGTCTGAGGTCTCGTCGGTCTTCTTCTTTCCGGTGGAGCTCTCAGGCACGTCCTCGACGGGAGCACAACACTCCGAAGAGGTGCGCTTGCCGGAGTGGGCGCCCGAGGTCTCGCCTGTCTTCTTCTTCTTCCCTCCCGGGGCTCCAGTGGCAGGAGCAAGTGCCCCCGTAGCGGCAGTTGCTGCAACTGCTTGCTAGTACAATTGGTCGGCGCAAATCAGCGCATCTTTCCTGTCGGAGGGGATGGTGATGATTGTCACGGTCCCTGGCATCTTCAGGGTGTTGTAGGCATAGTGTGATGCTGCCATGAACTTGGCCAGCGCTGGGCGGCCAAGGATCCCGTTGTAAGGCAGGGGGATCTTGGCAACATCGAACACGATCCTCTTTGTCCTGTAGTTCAGATCACTCCCAAAAGTCACGGGCAGCGTGAGTTTCCCCTTTGGTCGACTCCTCCCTGGGCTGACCCCCTGAAACGTGCCTGTCTCCTCGAGGTCTCCATCAGGAACTTGCAGCTTCTTGATCACGGTGGGTGAAAGTAGGTTCAGACCGGCCCCGCCATCTACTAGCATCTTCGTCACCTTGAGGTTGCGTATTGTCGGTGAAACCAACAATGGCAAGCACCCGACCGAAGTAGTGCGATCAGGGTGATCCTCGGTGTCAAAGATGATAGGTGTGCTGGACCATTTCAGCGGCTTTTGGGCACCGGGCGATGGCTCTACCACAATAATCTATCGCACCCACTGTTTAAGCTGGCGGTGAGAAGCATGCAGCAAGGCGCCACCATCGACGCACATGGCGTCCGTAGCCTTCTGAAACTCTTGGCCGCCGGACTCGTCGTCCTCTTCGTGATCGTCGTCTTCAGGTCTTCTATCGCGGCCCCGGGCCGACCTTTCTTGCTGTTTCTCCTTGCCACGATGGCCTGCTTGGCTGTCACGCTTCATGCTGGATCCCTCAGTGCCGTCTTGGCCCTTCTCCTTGTCCCGCCTCTCGTATTCAGCTCTTTGCTTCTCAGCAAGGAGCTCAACCTGGTGGCAGTCCTGGAGATCATGGCCCTTGGTGCGATGGATCTTGCAGTATCGCTTGGCGGAGTTTCCTGGCTTCTCGGCAGCCGCCAAGGCCCGACAGGCGACACACCCGGCAATTTCTTTGCCAGGGTCACCCGCCTTGGTTTTCTTGGCGGAGCCGGTGTCATCAGATCCCTCGACGGCAAGCACGGCCTTCCCCTTGCGCTTCCTGTTATGGTTCCAGCCCTTCTTCGCTGGAGAAGCGGTATCCTCGTCCGAGGAGTCGGTTTCCGCACCGGCGCTTTCGTCGAGGTACTTCCTTCCCTCTTCGGCCCGGGCACATCTGTCGGCGAGAACGTAGAGTTCCGCCACATCCTTCACCTTGGTCAGCGCCAGCTCTTCACGCATCTTGCGGTTGCGCACGTTCTGGTGGAATGCGCTGATGATGGCGGCAGGGTGAACATCGGGGATATTGTACTGTACCCGGCTGAATCTCTGTATGTACTTGCGCAGAGTCTCGCCTTCCTTCTGGGGTATGACATGCAGGTCACTTGCTTGGCCATGGGCTTGGTGGCCTCCGCTAAAGGCGCTAACAAACTCATGGCACAAGTCAGACTAGGAGGAAATAGAGTCTACTGGCAAGTGCATCAACAAGGACATGGCGTTAGGTTTAAGAGCCAATGGAAAGTAATTCGCAAGCACGTTATAGTCGCGGGCCCCGGCAGCTTGCATCGCGATGGTGTAGATGCTGAGGAACTCCGATGGGTGGGTCTTGTCATTGTACTTCTCGCCAACGTCAGGCTTGAAGGTGCGGTGAGAGGGCCACTGGAACTGCCGCAGCTCACGAGTGAAAGCTAGACAGCCTACCTCGTAGGGTAGACCTCCAGGACTTTCCGGTGTTGGGCGGTCCGCAATAAGCTCTGCTCGCCTGCCTGACTGGTGGCGCGTTTCGCGCCGACGCTCGATGATGGTTCGAGTCTCCTCATGAGCTCGCTCCTGAAGAACTTGACGCTGGTCGCCGCGGGTCCGTGGGTCGGACGATGCTATGGAGATGGCATCGCTCGCGACGTCTCGACGGGTCGACGCACGCTGCACTAGACGAGGAGGAGGCGAGTGCACCGTAGCCACGGCGCTGCCAGCTCTCCCGCCGCCGGTGCGTGGGACCCCATCGGAGTGTCGACCTGGGAGCTCCACTGGATTTAGGTCATCCTTGTTGGCGACTGCGACAAGGCTTCGGATGGTGGCTCTCCATTCGTCTAGTTTCCCCGTAACGGGAGGAAAGTCGAGGAGCAACTGCGCGCGCGCCAAATCTTCGGCTGGTGTCAACGGTAGTGAAACCTGCGTGGACCGTGAAGCGCTTCGACCCTTGACCATATCAGGGGGAGCTCCATCACGATCCCGCGGTTGCCTAACGTCTCCACCAGCGCTTCGACAGGCGGGCAGGTCTTCTACATCCCAAGAGTGGCGCTCGGGGCCCTTCCCATGGCGACGCCCGGGATCTTCGAGGTGACGACGCCATTCGTCGCGTGCTACTTGAGAAGAGCGCGCTGTTGGCGCCGGCGTGGGAGTTCTGGACGCCCTTGCGTCGCCTTCGGGTGATGCGGCCGCGACCCTAGAAGGCCCCACGCCACCCGCGGAGGGTCGGGCTCCATCTTTGGAACTGGCGGTGTCTGGCCCGTTACCAGGCGCACAAACGTCGCCACCTCCCAGAATCCTGTTGTCGGGATTGCGTTGGTGTTCGCGAGCAGCGCCCCGAGTCCTTTCTGCGACTGGTCCGCTGCTCGCCCGCGTCGGGACGGGCTGTCCGGCTTCCGACTGGCCAACCACCACCGTCGTCTTCTTCTTGGGCGCCATGATGACGCAGGAACGCTGAACTAACCTCTAAAGCCGATTCTCACAATTGCGCCCCCTACCTAGCGCGCCAAAGATGTCGGTGTATTTGGATCGACACCTATGGGATCACAAGAATCCCTACTACGGTTGTGGTGCGCGGGATTGAGAGAAGAGCGGATCTAACAGTTAGGACACGGTTCCTTTACCCAGGTTCGGGCCGCCAAGATGCGTAAAACCCTACTCCTGCTTTGGTGGATTATATGTAGGTGTTCTTGAGCTAACGAGGAGCTCCAAGAGAGTCGTGAGGAGTTATAAAAAGCCGAATCCTCCTCCTGGTCGCCTTGGTCCTCCTTTTATAGGGAAAAGTGGTTGCCACAGTGACACACATGAGGTGGAAAGGGTACAGTGATGCGAGGTTATCCCTCGCATTACAGGACAAGGTGCATTTAATGCGCCCAGCTTAGGTGTCCTTACTTTATCGGCGACGG
>LR738709.1:230829427-230865392 GCA_902687465.1 Secale cereale | reverse complement strand
GGGGGGGGGGGGGGGGGGGGAGACGTCCGTCGCCGCTCCTCCTCGTGTTGACACGCGCCCTGGCTAGCGGTGCCTGAGGTGCCATGTAGGCAGACAGGCAGCTGAGGTGGCGCAACGACGGGTCTCCACGAAGATCTGTGGGTTGCCACGCAGGAGCTTGTCCAGCTGGTTGGGTCGGGAGCTGCGTGGATCGATGGAACCCAGTTGATGTGGGCCTAACGGTGGCCCCGCGGGTGTCCTCGGCAAGGGCCTTGCCGGGGGCCCCGGCAAGGGCCTTGCCGTGGCGCCTGCTGTCATCCCCGGCAAGGTGCTTGCCGGGGGCCTTCTAGTCCTCCTTGGCTGGGATCCCGCCAAGGGTCGTCCTCTTCTTAACTTGCATCTGATCTTGAATGTCTTCACAAAGATCTGCATGCTACCACGGGGATATCTCCCGAATCCTTGCCCCATGGGGGCGGTGGACTCAAGGGTGATTCGCCCCGTAGGTGCGGGGCGAGCTGCCGCGGCAAGGGTCTTGCCGGGGCTGCCAGAGCCGGCCCCGGCAAGGATCTTGCCGGGGGAAGCCGTTTCGCCCCTTTGCTCTTTGTGGTCTTATTCTTGGCGTCGCTCCAGTCTCCATCGAGCTTCAGTCTCACCCCGGCTTGCCTCCCTTGCCATGCTTGGTGTGGTGGCGCCGTGGCTCAGACTGCCCGTGCACAGTCATAGGGGTACAAAAAGTGTACCCCTCTTTTTTGTACACCGACACAACTCCGGCGAGCCACCTCCGTGTTGTTGGTCACCGGCGTCTATCGCTGACGTGGCCGCTTACTTAGGGCCTAATCCACCCATAAATTACCCACCTCAGCCAGTGACAGTGGGCCCAGTCCCTGGTAAAACCCCAGCCAGCACATGGTTTGACCGAATTTAGTCCCTGTGTCACTAATGTGTGGACCCCACACGTCAGGTTTTACCCTGGCCGCCCAGTTGACCGCTGACGTCACTGTGATGTAATGTTGATGCAATAAAACATTTTCTGGATTTAGTTTATTTTGCATAACCAGGAAATTCTAGAAAATATTATAAACTTCAAAAAATCATAGAAATTAATCTATAACTTAGAATGAAATAAGTTATATATGAAAATTTATCAGAAAAATGTGAGGAATCTGTTTATGGCACTTTCATGCATGTTTGAACAAGTTAAACTCACTGAATAGGATAAATCATTCCTAGGGCAATTTATGAACTAGCATTTGGAGTTGGAGTTTAACCTTGTTTGAATTCCACTTCATTTAACTTGGCTTAATACTGCATTAGGTCAATTCAGTTCCTTAACATGACATATCATTCATTTGATTGTGCATTTCAGTGACTGTTGTTCCTTTTGTGTTTGCCGGTGGTTGTTCCCCCTCGGTAGATGTATGTTCCGACGATATGAGATCGATGACACAGACTAAGAACTTTACTATCTTACGAAGTGCCAGGCAAGCAAACCCCCATTGAGCATTCCGATATAATCCCACTCTCTCGCTCCTGCTCTCCTTTACTACATTAGGACAACAACAATTGAACTGCTTTTTGCTGCGGTAGGTGAACCCCTTTCCTCTGCATGACCTGTCATTGCCATAGTAAATAGTTGAAACCCACTAGCATGAGTAGGAGTTGTTTGAGCCATGTTGTGCCTACTCATTCATGCTTTCTGGTTATGCCTGCTATTGCTTAGAGTTGTGTCAGGTCTGATTCGTCGGGGATGAATTGGAATGTGGTGAACATGTCCTACCGTGTGTGAGCTAAGTGTGTGAACACGATTTGGTAAGGGTAGCTGTGAGAGGCCATGTAGGAGTACATGGTGGGTTGTCTCACTGGAACCGTCCTTAAGAACTGAGTTATGTGTAAGTTGTCCATTGACTAGCTACTACCACGCATTGGAATGCTTAAGTGCCCCTCTCGACTTATTAATCAACTCGATCTCTGTCCAGGAGTTGCAACTAGTTTCTGGTGTTTGTAGGTAGTGCTAGTAGTCTACCAAGTGGCACACGGTACATGTGGGCTTCGGACAGACAAGGCACAGTGGCACGGTGTACCAAGCGTAGATCCATCCGTCGAGGTGGGCTTGGGAACCCTGCGCACATCATTTGGGCCCGTGAGCGAAACCCCGGCCGGATCTCCTTACGGATGGAACCCGAATAGGCGATAAACCTGGACTAGAGTCTTGTGTGGTTAGTCAGGTCGTGGCCGACACCCTTGCTAGGCTTCCGCTTGAAGGTTGCCGAGAACACGACGTGTACATAGCGGTAAATGGTGAGAGCATGTGTGAAGAAGTACACCCCTACAGGGTTAACATGATCTATTCGAATAGCCGGGTCCGCGGTTATGGACTTCTTGGATGCTTACGTGGTACATAGACAAGTGAAAGTGGATACTCTAAAATGCTCAAGACAAGTGTGAGTGCTATGGATGGCCTTCTCGTAGGGAGACGGGAGCGGATCCATAGTGGTGTATTGATTGGTGAATTTGTGGACTCGTGTGCGCCACCTCAAAAGAGTTACTTGCAGTCGTAGTTCAGGATAGCCACCAAGTCAAAGCTGGCTTGCTGCAGTCAAACTCCACCACCCCTTTGATCATACTGATGCATATGTAGCTAGTTCTGGTGTAAGTCTTTCTGAGTACCTTTGTACTCACGTTTGCTTAATTTATGTTTTGCAGAGAGACTTTAGTCTCACTAGTGGTTCCGCGTGGACTCCGACGTTTAGCTTGTTACCTCAGCTACGATCTTGTACCCTTAGGAGGGTGTTGTAGATAGTCAGGCTTCTCAGCCTTTTTCATTTGTAGTTGTCTGTAATGAGACATGTTAAGCTTCCGTTGCCTGTATGCTCTGTATGTTGGGTCATGTGACCCCTGTTAGTAATAAATGCTATGATGGCTCTTCTGGGCCTTATCTATATGAGTTGTTGAATTATGTTGTCATGCCATGTTGTACAACACATACTTGCATGTTATGCATACGTGTAATGTGTATTGCTATGTGTGGGATCCGACACCTAGTTGTTTACCCTTGGTAGCCTATCTTACACGGAAATGTCTCCTAGTGCTTCCACTTAGCCTTGGTAGCTTGCTACTGCTCTGGAACACTTAGGCTGGCCGGCATGTGTCCTTCTTCGTTCCTGTGTCTGTCTCTTAGGGGAAATGTCACGCGTTGTTCCTTTAAGTCCTTGTAGCTTGCAACGACTTGGGTTCATATGTTGATGACCAAAAAGTTCGTTGCTGGGTCATGTATGCCTGTCTCTGTAATTTAGCACCACTTTTGGTTTATAACTAGTCACGTCGGCCCGGGTTCTCTGTCATATGGATGCTAGTGACACTATCATATACGTGTGCCAAAATGCGCAAACGGTCCCGGGCCAGGTAAGGTGGCACCCGTGGGAATACCGTGCGTGAGGTCGCAAAGTGATATGATGTGTTACATGCTAGACCTGTGTGAATTAGGATTGGGGTCCCGGCACGGTACTTGACTGGTTGAAGCACGAAGAAGTTCAACTACATTAATCGCATTGTGAAATGCTTCCGCTTACGGTCTACGAGGGTACGTAGACACACTCTCCCCCTTGTTGATATGTATGTCCATGGATAGATCATTGTGTGTGCATAGATTTTTTGTTTTCCATGCAACGTTTCCCATCAGTAGCATCATGAGCCAGGTCTATGCGTAGATGTTTTGCACGAGTAGAACTCAAAGAGTTGTGGGCGGTGAATGTCATACTACTTACCACCAACGTCTTATTTTGATTCGGCGGCATTGTAAGATGAAGCGGCCCGGACCAACCTTACATGTCCACGTATATGAGACCGGTTCCACTGACAGACATGCAACTTATTTTGCATAAAGTTGGTTGGCGGGTGTCTGTTCGCCTACTTTAGTTGAATCGAATTTGACTGTGGCCGGTCCTTGTTGAAGATTAAAACAGCAAACTGGATAAATCACCGTTGTGGTTTTGTGTCGTTGGTATGAACGGTTCTTGCTAGAAGCCCGTAGCAGCCACGTAAAACTTGCAACAACAAAGTAGAGGACGTCTAACTTGTTTTTGCAGGGCATGTTGTGATGTGATATGGTCAAGACCTGGTGAGTTATACGTTATTCTATAAAATGATCATGTTTTATAGATTATCGGCAACTGGCAAGAGACTTATGGCTGTCTCTTTATTGTATAAAATGCAAGCGCCATGTAATCGCTTTACTTTACCGCTATGAGTTAGAAATAGTCATAGATGCAACAGTTGGCGAGACGACCACGACACTACGATGGAGAGTAAGGTGTCGAGCCGGTGACGATGGAGATCATGACGACGCTTTGAAATGGAGATCAACAGCACAAGATGATGATGGCCATATCATGTCACATATTTTGATTGAATGTGATGTTTATCCTTTATGCATCTTATTTTGCTTAGATCGACGATAGGATTATAAGATGATCCCTTTGCTAAATTTCAAAATAATAGTGTTCTCCCCGAGTATGGACCGTTGCTACAGTTCGTCATTTTGAGACACTACGTGATGATCGGGTTTGATAGACTCTATGTTCACACACAACGGGTGTAAGAGAGTTTTGTCAGATTTCGGGTTCCGCAAACCCTTGAGAGGTTCGAACTCTGGGGTGCGCACGAAGAACACTCTTTCCCCAGCACGCTCACCGTAAGATTCCACAGCCTAGCTCGACGAACTCAAAGAACAAGGGACACATATGATTATACTGGTTTTGGCCACCTTGCGGTGTAATACCCTACTCCAGTGTGTGTGGTGGATTGCCTTGCATGGCTGAGGGTGAACTAGTACAAGGGATGAACAGCCTCCGGAGGAGAGATGTTCTTGGGCTCGAATGACCTTGTGGTGTGTCAGATCAGATCAGATGTTCCGATCGCTCTCTATGGTGGTGGATAGGTCCTATTTATAGTGGCCTTGGTCCTCTTCCCAATTATCGGCGGGAAGGGATCCCACAACGGCCAAAATGAAGGGGAACATCAAGTACACGTTATCTTGAGAAAAGTTGTCTTCGCCTGCCAAAGGCTCTGGTAGTGATGCCGCACCGGGATCCACGATGACCTCCATTCTTCCGCCCTGACAGTCCTTGGTCTTGTTAAACCGATAAGGAAACCTTTGCCTGATCCCTCGGCACTCCGCGCCTGCACTTGCTCCCTTAGCACCAAAGAGGAAACTAGCAAAGTGCACCCGCTGGTGCTCACCTGGCCATGGACGTCATGGCTCACATCACATAAACCTCACGAGATGCACCTTGCATAGATATCTCCGCTCCTCGAGAACCAGCCTGGTAAGACTGTCCCTAGGGATGTCTTGCTGTCGCCCGCCTCGCGAGGCTTGGCCCCTCGCGAGGGTCTTGAGTTGCGTTTGCTGAAGTCGGGCCGCACCAAGCCGCTGATAGGGCCACATCACGTGCCATAGGTAGGCAAGTCTAGGTACCCTCGTTCCCAGGAAGCCGATAGTAGCCCCCGGGCCCAAGGCATGCACGAACTTGGCGTCGAGGCGAAGCCAAAGGGGCAAGGGCGAAGCACCGCTGGCCCCAATCGCCTGCGGCCTCGGTCAACACGTGGAGACTTGATTGGACATGGGCGTCTCCACTTCTCGACGCTGCCTCACCAACTGTCCGACTTGACGATGTCTTGCTGCATGCACAATAAACCATCATTACGTGAGATCGTGGAGGCCGACAGTTGGCCTCCTCCAAGCTATAAATGGGTAGGGGGTGAAGCCCACGTTGCTCATCTCCTGCTCCTTGTCACCCTCCTCTTTTTCTTCCGCCTTGCCGCTCCGTTTTATCGTGACACCCATGGCGATGAAAAGAAGATTCGATGCTGCTGAAAAAGGAAAGACTCCCTGTGAGGAGCGGGAACCACTTCCACTGAAGAAGAGGTTCAGCCGCCCCCGCGGTGCTGACGAGAGGCGGGAGGTGACGAGACCTTGGTGCGAGCGGCCTCCACCTAGCTACCCGCTGCCCTTGTACGCCCAGGGGCAAGGGGGTGTCGCCCTGTGTCGCTTGCGTCATGGTCAAGGTCGTCCTGCTTGGGCCGCTAGGGCCACCAGCCCCTGAACTCACGCCGAGGGCTCTTTGCGCGAGGTCACGGCACGGATAGCGATGCCACCGTCTTCTTGGATCTGGCTCCCGAGGTTCTTCGCTGAGCTGATGCCGGTGAGGGGTCTTGCCAATCTGTGGTTGCAGCACGCCGGGTGCTACAACCAAGCTTTGAAGGCGGAGGTTGAGGTCATCCCCCCGGCCGGTGTCTTCATGACTCGAGGATGGGGCGAAGTTGCCCGCGCGTGCCATCTTGATGGAGCCTCCGTCGTCCACTTCGAGTTTGACGACATCTCCATGTTGTTCTTCAAGGTCTTCAATAGGGAAGGGCGTCGCCAGGAGTGCTGCTCTAGAGGGAGCCGCCAGGGTGGCACTGTGACGGGTGCCTTGCATGCTCTCGGCCCTGCCGATAGCTCTCCCAGCAGTAGTGATGGCCCCAAGGAATCCAGCAGCTCTCCCGAGCCTGACGAGTCTCCTAAGACGAGCGACGACAGCTACGCGCCCCCAAGCTCAAGCCGTGCCTGGAGTGCGGCAGCCGCACCAGCTCGTCGTCGATGGTGACCCTGGCAGGGTTGGAGTAGGCCTCTCGTGGCCCACTATTGATGATGGCATCGGCGGTGGCAGCCGTAGTTAGGGTCTCCAGGAATCTCCTTCCTTTGCTCCCAGCGGGGAATCAAAGCGAACTCCATGGGGGCCTGTAAAGAACATGTAATGCTTTTGCTACAATGCCTATTATTCTTGCTATGAAACCGTGTTTGCAAGTCTTGCTTCAGCAATGCCCCTCCTTCTTATCATTTCAGTAGCTTTCTGCTCTACGCCGGCAGGTCCCAGTCCCAAGGTAAGCTTCAGTCATCGCTGGTATGCCAGGTCGTGAGGTCGTGGTTAAGGACAAGAGGTGAGTGGCATGGGGTCCGGTAAGAGCTCCTGAGGCCCGATGCTCAAGAGGTGCCCCTTGGCGTGCAAGCAACTTCTGGAGGCTAAAAAGGGAGGCGGCATTGCGGGAGCAAGACTACGGAAACCAAACTTGCCGGGTAGTGGCATCATGCTGATTTGGATGCGTGACTTATCTTGACGGTCCTGAGGCGATTCTCCACGCGGTGCGCCTGATCTGCTCCTGCGGCGGAGTGGCTGAGCTTTCGCGATTCCCTTCCCGCTTTCTTTAGCGTTCTGCGTCGGCAGAGGTCAGCCCCGCGCATACCTCAGCCGCCGTTGGCTCGTTCGTATCGCCAGGACGAGACCAGGGGTGAGGGGCTACGTGACCAGTTAGGCTCCTGAGTCGCGATGCTCAGGAGTCCCCCTTGATGTGCGAACAGCCCCGGGGAAGGAAATGCTGGACTAGGCCTTGGTGTTCTGCGTCTGCAGGGCCCGGCCCCACGCATACCTCAGCCGCCGCTGGCTCGTCTAGATCGCGAGGACGAAACCAGGGAGTGAGGGGCTACGTGGCCAGTTAGGCCCCTAAGACGCGAAGCTCATGGGTCCCCCTTGACGTACGACAGACCTTAGCACTTCAAGCCGGCCTCCCCTTCTCCTCCTCTTCCAGGTGTTGTGCGTCCTCTGGTCCCGAACCTCGAGCAGAGCTTAGCCGCCGCTGGTATGCCAGGTCGCAATGCCATGGTCAAGGCCAGGGGGTGAGGACTGGAGAGTCAGTAGGAGCCCCTTAGACGCGATGCTTAAAAGCCCCCCTTTAACATGCAAGCGAATTATGTTAGAAGGAGAAACCAGCAAGGCCGCCTGTCGTTGGGCTCCTGAGATTCCTGCGGGTTAGTCCGACAAAACAACACAACTTACAATCGCGCCTACCGCTGGGTGACTGATCTTTCCGTAGGAAGACAGAGGCACCAAGACCTGGTGAGGTGACGTGCGCGAAGCGGGCTGCGAGTCAGAGCTCGATCTCTCAGATTTTATCAGCGTTGTAGGGACGGACCCGAGCACAAGCGTAGTGCTAATGTGTGTAGCCCCCGTTGCGGGATGAGCAGGAGTCCATTCGGCAGCGAGGGAGGCCAAAACCGGTGGTGAGTGAGCAGGTGATAATCATCAGGTAATTCATAAGAGGAAACTGGCTAATCCAGGTGATGCAAAATGCAATTCATGCCACCGGGACGGACCCATGCGGCCTGGGATGATGCAGTCTGAGGGGCGCCCCCAACAGAGTAAACTAAGGATGCAAGAAGGATACACATCGCAGGGGCAAGCCCGTGCGACTTGGGGTTGATGCAGCCCGAGGGGCACCCCCAACTGAACAAACTGAAGCAAAGGAAGTTGGTACCGACGCTGGAGTGAAGTTGATGAAGCTGAAGATGCTCGCAGCAGATGTCGTTCCTCATGAGCCACCTGACTCCGAGGCCTAGCGAGGCTCGTGAGGTTCCGAGAGCTCATGAAGAACCGACTCCATTTTCGCCAAGATCTCCTGATGCCTAGCCTCGTCAGCTGTCTGGACTTCCCGCATGTGGCGCTGGTGCAGGGCTGCCTAGTTTGGCAAGTCGAAAGGCATGCGAACGTAGCTATGCGGAGGGCCCTCGTACCGGCCCACCTGAGATGGCCAGTAGAGCTCCCGAGACACGATCCTGTTGAGTCCTGGGACGTTGACGAAGACGCACAGCCCGTCACCCGAGCCTGAGACGACGGCTGCATTTCGCCGCGCTGGGCGGCGCTTGCCCCGCATCGCCCTTTGTACCTGTAAGTCCTTGATGGTCTACTCGATGAACTCCCGAGCTCTTAATGCCTCACGCCTTGTGCTCTCTTGGGGGAAACATGCGATGAAGCACGCCTCCACATGGTGTCCGGGTGCTTCTTCTTCTTCGGGATAGCTTCAGGAGGGTAGGTGGTGTCTTCATTGTCCAGGTTCTCGACTGCCGCGACCTGGTAAGCATGCTCGAGTGAGCACACTGCGTCCTATTCTTTGCAAGCCAATGGTGATGATGTCGGGACTCCCCGACATCTGGAGGACATTATAGCCATGGTGAGTCACTACCATGAACTTGGCTAGGGCTGGATACCCAAGCATAGCGTTGGATGGGAAACGGATGTGAGCGACATCGAACTCGACGAGCTCGGTGTGGTAGTTGTCATGGGTGCCGAAGGTAATGGGGAGCTGGATCTGTCCGATTGGGATGGTGGAGCCGTCTGTCACTCCTGAGAAAGGCCTGGTGGGTTGTAGTTGATCATACGGCACTTAGAGACGGTCGAATGTGTCGACGGAAAGGACGTTGAGTCCCGCACCGCCATCGATGAGGGTCTTGGTGACTTGGAGTTGCTGATGACGGGTGAGCAGAGCATTGGGAGAGCGCCGACGGTCGCCGCACACTTGAGCCTGCACACTGCCCAAGAGCTGTGTTTACTTCTTGGGCGAACTGCTTGAAGATACGCTTAGACGCTTGAGCCTGCACACCGCCCAAGAAGCAAGCGATGGCGCGAGGCTCTTGGAAGCCCCTTCGTCTTGCTCGTCGTTCCTCCTTGGTGGTGGGAGTGGAGGGAGGCTGGCATTGCCCTGAGGGCGGTCCTCACGAGGCTGGTCCCGCCAGGCATCCTCACGAGGCTGATCACGCCACTCCTGTAAGGGGCCGTGGTCGTCCCAGCGCCCACAGTCCGGCTTCCTCCACGGCCATAGCCCCGGTCGTTGCGCTCGGGGCGTCGGCCGATGCGACCGTCTTGGATTGCTCTAAGTTCCTGGCAGTCATTGGTATTGTGGTTGTGCATGTTGTCGAAGGCGCAGAATGGGCGGCTGCTCTTGGATGACTCTGGGTGGTCGCGGCCACGCTTCATCTCTGGTTCGGCCACGAGCACGGCCACCCCCTTGCGCTTCGCATCTTTAGCCTTGGCCTTCTTGTCTTTGGGGTCAGCAGAAGGGAGCTCGACGAAGGAAAGGCGTCCCTCTTCAGCTCTGGCGCACTTGGTCGCGAGGTTGAACATCTCCAGGGCTGTGCATAGCTCTTCATGGATGGCGAGCTCCTACTTCATCTTGACATCGCGGACACCATTGGAGAATGTTGAGATGATGGCCTTGTTGGTGACCTTGGGGATCTTGAGAGGGACGCTGTTGAAGCGCTGGATGTACTTCTGCAGGGTTTCCCATGGTTGTTGCTTGACATGCCGCAGGTCTCCCGCGGCCGGCGGGCGGTCGTGGGTGCCCTGGAAATTGGCGATGAAACGCTCGCGCATCTCACCCCAGGAGGAGATCGATCCCGCGGGCAGGTTTAGGAGCCACGAGCATGCACCATCCTACAGAGCCATGGGGAACCAGTTCGCCATGATCTTCTCATCGCCATTAGATGCCTCGATGCTCAGCTCGTAGAGCTGCAGGAACTCAGCAGGGTCGGGGGTGCCGTCGTATCGTGGAGCAAGGTCGCGCTTGAACTTCCCGGGCCAGTTAACGTTGCAAAGCTCAGGAGTGAGGGCTTTGCAGCCTGCTGTGGACACCGGAGCCTTCCACGCAGGTGGAGCATGGTTTTGGTTTCCGCGCGCTTCCACTACAGGGGGCGCACGGTCTCGACGCGGCGGTGGGGGGAGCGCGGGAGCTTCTCCTTGAGGCCGCTAGATCACTTGGCAGCTTCCTTCTTCCTGCATGGGCGCCCCGCGCGGTGGGTCGCGCCGCGGGGCCGCGTGCCTTGGAGCGTGGACGACGCCTTGATGCGGAGGTGGTGGAGGCGCTTCATGGGCCATGTTCTCCGCGAGGGGAGGCGGGCGAGGTAGCGAGAGGGACGTGGTAGGAGAGCCCCCAGCGGCGCTGACGAGCTCGGCAATGCGGTCAAGGCAGTTCTCGTAGAGGTCGTCAATGAGGCGGTAGCGCAGGAGCTCACGTGCCATGAGCAGCGCAACTTGTGTGTCCGCGACGGCTGTGGGACGACGAGCCAGCGGGGGTCAGCGACGGGGTTGCAGTGCGTCCATCCCGCCGCACCGAGGGGTGCAGCGATGAGGCCTGCTACTCTTTCCTTGTCGGGTCGTGGCTACGTTGGCGGCAGGTGATGGAGAACGGCGAGGAGGTCCGCCGGCGAGAGCTGTTGCTACTTCTCGAGCTTCTGTTGTATTCCCTCGAAGAGGAAAGGGTGATGTAGCACAGTAGCGTAAGTATTTCCCTCAGTTTTTGAGAACCAAGGTATCAATCCAGTAGGATACCACGCGTGAGTCCATCGTACCTGCACAAACAAATAATAACCTTGAGACCAACTTGATAAAAGGGGTTGTCAATCCCTTTGAGGTCACTTACAAAAGTGAGATCTGATAGATATGATAAGATAATATTTTTGGTATTTTTGGTATAGAGATTGAAAGTAAATAATGCAAAGTAAAGTAAATAGTTGATGGAAGATCTATTATATAAATAAAAAAAAAGTCAAATAAGCCACCACGTTCATCCACATAAGTTAAAATTATCTAATCCGTTAGATCGTAATATTAACGGCCTTGATTTAAAATAAACACGTAACCGAGCATAAGTTGTTTTGTCACGTGTACGTGGATAGAACGGACCAACACATCCATGTTCCATCACGTTTAGTGCATAGCGCAGACGGACCCACACAAGAGTTACGTTGTAGTTAGGATAAGAAAATTTATTAGGACATATTACGTAAAAATATTGACATGTACATGTAGTACAACACGCTACATACAAATATAGTGTGTCCATCGGAACATCAACTAGCTTGGACTGTCCTCATGTTAAGCCGCAAAAACGAAAACAAAAAAATTCCATCATTGGGTCAAGGATAAGCAAGGTAGTAGTCAAACCTGATTAAATAAGAAATATATACAAATAAGGAAATCCACCACACCTCACGTGATGAAAGTTCCAAGACAGGAACGAATTCGTATAAGATTTCCACACGGTCTCCATCAACCCAGCCAACTCAACCCATATAAACAAGTGTAGCCGGCCGCAGAAGCACAACAATTGGAAATCGACAACCACCACATCTTGAAACGCGCCACACGGAACACACGACTCGCCGTCCACACAACTTGAAGTCGACATAGGTAGCACAACGAAGTCACGCCAAAGCGACACCCGACGAAGCCACGCCCAACAGCTCCAATCGACGTTGGAAGAAGTGACAACAACGCACTTCTGGCCTGAATCATCAGACTTGGTAATTGTTGTTTAGCAAACTTTTTTTCTGCATAGGATCTTCATAAATACTATATCCATTGACAAATTGTGTCCTATTAATTTTGAAGACATAAAACTATGGCATACAAAAAGTTGAGCGACTTGACTACAAGGGGACAGAACTGGAACATTCAAGTGAAAGTAATGAGGATTTGGGATTCAGTTAAGCCTACGACCGATGAGCTTATTAGCCTAGATATGATACTCATGGATGAGCAGGTCTGCTTTTCAATATAGTTATTAATAGGATTTTTTTCAGATTAAGCAACAATTACTAACCATAATTGATTGTTTTTACATGGTGAAACAATTCATGCTACTATCTGGAAGAATCTAATAGACACTTTTAGATCAAAGATCAATGAGAAGTCTATTTATGGATTCAGCAATTTTAAGGTTGTGGAATCCACAAAATATAGGCCAGTGAGCAATGAACTTAAAATATTTTTTGCATACAATACAAAGGTAAAGAAGATAAAAGGACCTTTAGAAGTTTTTTCTGGACTATTGCTTCGAGTTTTCTACCATGGAAACACTTGAAGAAAGGGCAGAAAAAGATACACAATGCTCAGGTATGTCTATAGTTGTAATTACGGCTTCCAAATAATTGATATTTCTAATTTTTATATTACTAATCTCCAAATATATAGATGTCATCGGACTTCTAACAAAAATGAAGCCCGTGGAGACAAGAATAACAAAAAAGAGCCCACAACCTTCATATATCCGCGAGATTGAAATACTAATGCCAGAGTAAGTGCATATGCATATGCATGTCTGAAATTTAACTAAGCTTATTCCATGTGGTTAGCACTAACTTCTCGGATTTAATTCTTTAGGGGTGATAAAATCAAAATCACGTTATGGGGAAAGTTTTCTTATTTTCTGACCGAGGATGTAATCGGCAACCAAACTGTCATTATTATTACATCAACGATGGTGCAAAGATTCAATGGTAAGTCCATAAATCTTAGATGCCATTCTTATCATTTACAAATTCTAATTGGCTGATTGAATAGGTTTGTGCCTAAAGTCAACCAGTGCCACAATAATATATATAGATCTGGATATACCAGAAACACAAGAACTTCTTGAAAGGTATGAAACTCTACCAATTAAAAAATTCCCACTCATGAATATTGACTCATCTTGATTCAAGATTGTATATATTATTATTTATTTTATATATGTGCAGGGACTCAACACAAGTAACCTTACCAAAAATGATCAGTATAGATAGAAGTAATCAAGGAACACTAGAAGAACAAATGTTTTACAGGCGTAGAACATTGCAAGAACTTACTAAAATGAGGCACGGAAACCAACAAGACCATGTAATTCATCGGAATTTCAATAAATGATATCATCAATTTTTGTGATAGTGAGTTAAGACCTGCATTGACAATTCATTTAATATTAGTAACAATAGAACCATATTCAATTTATATATGTCACTTAATCCCCCACCCCTACCCCAATGCTATTGTTCATTGTTTCCAGGATTTTGTGTTCACGAGAATAGCTACAGTAGATCGGTTGCAAGAAAATATTCAATGGTGGTACATGTCATGTGATAGCTGTCCCAAAATGGTTATCAAGGAAACCGACAAGTATTATTGCAAGAGTTGTGGTATATATCCTCAAAAGGTCACACCTCAGTAAGCATAGTATATTACTTAAATATGAACAATAAATGTTAGATTATATTTACTCTGCACTAATATGAATGGTATGTTAGGTATCGTATTCGACTACATATTAGTGACCATACATCTACTACAAGTTGCACTTTATTTGACGAGGAGGCTGCAAGATTGCTTAATACATCTGCATCTGACTTGCTGGACTCACTGGATGGGAAAACAGAAGAAGCGCCAAAGATTATTCAACAATTATGTGGAAAGAAATTAATATTTCGATTCAAGCTCAATGATAGTAATCTCACATTTGGCACACAAAACTATGCAGTAAAAAGAACGTTTGTGCCTGATGATAGACTTGAGATGCTCAACTTGAACGATAAAGCCGAGGAGGTAAAGGTTCATTAACTTTGTTTAAAAAATAAAGTACCATACTTAGAATTCCTTAACCAATTCATATTACATTTGTTGCACACAAATTGATGGATGATGATGTGGACGCTATGTTAATGAAGAAGCAGAACATACCAGATAAAAAGGTGATTGATTTTTTGACGATACACAATTCAAATTTCAGATATGTGCCTTATTTTGAAAATGTATATGTATGCAGTCGCAGAATAATAAAGTTTCACCTTCCTGCAAACTGGTGCCTGTGAAAGAGGATCCATATGACGGCAATGAATGTACATTAAACAAAGACAAGCAGCAAGCCAAAAGATCATCGTCGTCACAACGCGAGCTCCGTAGTGGCAATAAAAGGAGACTGAGATCTGTTGGAATATCGTCAGATGACTCAGAGGATGAATGCACTGAGACGAATTTGCCAGAACAAAAGGAAAAAGGTGTCCGCGAGAACAAGAAACAAGTTAAAGGCAAAGCCAAAAATATAGTGCGTGAAGATGAAGACGAAGTACAAAAAGCAAGGCCTAGAAGAACAAGGATGTTGTCTAGATAATAACTGGATTAGTAGCTTATGAAATAAATATTACGGCAATCTATTTGTATCGACCAAGATAAGTAAGAGTACTTGACATCAACGAGGATAACAAAGGTGCTTATTAGATTAAGGGAGTGGATGTTAGCAATCTTCTTAGTCTAAAACAGATTGAAAAATGTATTCATGTAGTTTCCTTTATATACATGCTATTGTATCCAAATCAGTACGAGGAAATCACCATAGATAGGAACATACTACAAGACCAGAGATTGACGCATTAGGATTCACTTCACAATTTGAAGAAAATATACTTTGGCAAATCAATATGGGGCCAGCATAATAGACAGGAATATACCTTGCTTCAGTAACTTCAAAGAACAACCGGATATTGTACATAATGCTAGCTTTGCCCAGCGGCACCAGTCTGACCGAAAAGAAAGTTCCCACATTTAGACTTAGCACCAAACAAATATAATATCTAATCACATTAATTACTTATAGGTCACTAAAAAAATTGGCAACTAGAAGATTTTTCCTCGGTTACTTGATAGGGTGACTAGAAGTTACTTGAGAAAATTCAACTAACCTATACCAAAATAACTATCTAAGGTGACAATATTAACACATAGAAGATAATCTAATTACAAATAGCAGATTAAAACATCAAACTAATTTTGAAAAGTTTTTTAAAAACTAAAATATTACAAAAATATTGACACATAATAACCAACTTCCGGTTCATAAAACCTTTTTTAAAAGGAACATCATCATGAATAGATTAGTTCTTGCTAAGAGCAAATTACAATACTATGTAGTACAACGCTGATACAAATAAAGTACAAGAAATAATCTTCATTACATATGACGCATATCGTCAATTGGCACTTACATGTGGTAGTAGTCTGACAGAACCAGCAAACAGAAGGCCAGCATCTCACGGTTGTGTGCTGCTATTTGTATTCCACGATCTACTTATACAATCGGTTCCCACGCAGCCTCCTCCATGGGGCCAAACTACAACAACTCTGCCATGGCTCTCTAGCCGCCGGCCATGAAGAACTTCATCAGTGCAGCCCCTGTGTTTTCCTTGCTACTACCCATGGCCACTCCGCCGGACTCGACGAGGTCTTCAAGGATCCAGATCCTTGAGAACAAGACGAACGCGTCCGCGCACTCCACGGAACCAGCAACTGCGCCAGTAACTGAAAAGATTCAAAGAAAAGAATGGAGGAGTGGATATGGGTTGGGAATTAGTTCTGTGGTGGCAAGCAACGAAATCTTCATCAGCCGGCTAATCGGAAGAGGTGGTGCATGCGGATGGATAAGAACGCTAGTGGGGATCGACTGAGCTGTGACAGAAGAGTTTTTTTTACCTAACGAGAGAAGAGTTCGACACGTAGATGATGACCTTTTTTTGGATAAGGACGCTGGTGGGGATCGACTGAGCTGCGAGAGAAGAGTTTTTTTTACCCAACGAGAGAAGAGTTCTACACGTAGATGACGGCCTATACGGGTTGTTTATACAGGTGGTCATTTTCTAAATGGGCCTGCATCAAAACTTCTAGGCCTGCAACAAAACTGCTAGGCCTAGATAGGCTTCATACGTGTTGTATGTTGGGTTTGGAAGTTTTCTCTCTATTCCGTAACCGTTAGGACCTCGATTCCTACTCCTTATCGAATAGGCTGATATGAGTACGCGTTGGCATGCATCTCTTAAATAGCTGAACATACACTTCGATTGACCAAGGGATCGTATCATCTCAGAATCGAATCGCTGGAAGAAGTTGCACACGAATCAGGCTCGCCAGACTTCTGATTAGAAGGTAAATGCTTTCCGTGGAAAACTACTAGAGTACTTACCAGCGGTTCAAAGCAACCTCATAATTTTTTTAATTGATTATAGTTTTATTTACATTTAGGCATATATAACTGAGTTAAATAAACTATTCTCACACTTCTTGCCTTGGCTCTTCACATAAACTTTATTTTCTTTGAGAAATTAGTACCAGCTTCTGCGATGAACTAAAAGTAACTCACAGACTGATAAAGTAATTGCAGCAATAAAAAGATATGCTCTAATAATCTATACATGGTATAAAATATTTCCAGGATCGCTACAGGATTTGCTTTGCAGCAAAGATACAATTACACCAATAATTAGCACATACGTGTGAAGCTTTACAAAATTAGAAAAACAAAGACAACAAAATATTATTAGGTATATCATTGACCTTTTTCAATCTTCATGTAATGCACACTATTTTTTGTATATTTCTAACATATACATTTCAAGTATTTAGCTTTGTAAATATTGCAGAACCTAATAACTTTACATATATTTCTAACAATGATTTTAGAGAGTACTTTGCCTTAGTAATACCAAAGGAACAAATGTTGTTAATTGAGAAACAAGCACACTGTCACTCCAATAATGCCATACACCGTAGCTCGAACAACAAGACATAGTAATCCTGAAAGCATGATCGATAAGTAATATAGGTTGTCTACATGCAGCCAACATCTCCTATTTATTGCATATATTGTTAGCCTCTTGACAACATTATGCATAAATTAGAATTCAACTATATTATACTATATTGCTAAAAGAATATCCAATGCAGAAATGAAGGGACAGTGCGCATCAAAATCAGCAGGCCAACTTACAAAAGAAGCTAGAGAAGCTATTATCAGGAGGAAACAGCAACTCCAACAAAAAAGGAGTAAGAGATGCAGGAATACACGGGAAACAACCAATAAAACAGAAGAAGATGCTTCACGGAAGAGAAAGGAACAAATCAAAGAAAGAAAAGATGTCAAGCGTGCAAGAACAAATGCAAGCGACAATGAGCTTGAAAGCAACATCATAGAAAGAACCAACAACACTACGTCCGGAAGTTATTATAGCACGATATGGAACTTCGGAAAGCCAACATATAGATGTGAACATTGCAATGCAATACTATGGTGTGAAGAAAGATTCAATTCTAATAGAGGAACCAAAAAACCTTCTTTCGGAATTTGCTGCAAACAAGGTAAAATTGACCTACCTAAGATAGCATATCCTCCACCTTACCTCGCAGGGCTATTAAAAGGTGAAGGAAGTGATGCAACAAACTTCAGAGAAAATATAAGGTCATACAACTCAATGTTCTCATTCACATCAATGGGAGGAACTGTTGACAAAGAAATAAACAAAGGCAAAGGACCATATGTTTTTAGACTGCATGGCCAGAACTACTACCATATTGGAACTCTTCTACCCGAAGAAGGTAACAAACCTCGATTTGCCCAGCTATACATCTATCAGACAGAAAATGAGGTGCAAAACAGGATAGATGCTTCAAGATGCAATGATAAAAAAACAACAATGGACCCTGCCATTGTCAAAGAACTACAAGAAATGCTTGATGAGAACAACATCCTTGCAAAATCATTCAGAATGGCAAGAGATAGATTCGAAGAAGAAGACTACCATGATTACATGCTTCGAATACTTGGGAAAAGGAACGGAACACACAACCTTCCATCTGCATCAGAAGTTGCAGCATTAGTTGTAAGAGACCCTACTGGAGAGAGCGAAGGACGAGACATCGTTGTTGAGTACAAAAATATGGAACCTCACAGAATATCAGAAATCCATCCAGAATTAATGTCAATGCAATACCCGTTGTTGTTTCCACACGGGGAAGACGGATTCAAGCTTGAAATACCTTACAAGCGAACAAAAGAAGGTGACAAAAGTAGGAAATATGTAACTATGCTAGACTACTATGCATACTACCTACATCAAAGACCCGACCAAGGAATGTCGCTGCTAACGTCTAGACATCTATCGCTGCAATTTTGGGTGGATGTTTACCCATGCATTGAGCAAAACAGACTAAACTGGATCAGGAATAATCAAGGGAACCTACGAACTGAACTTTACAGTGGACTGTAGGACGCGATTGAGCGAGGGGACACCAGAACAGAGCAGGTCGGAAAGAGGATGTCAATGCAATACCCGTTGTTGTTTCCATACAGGGAAGATGGATTCAAGCTTGAAATACCTTACAAGCGAACAAAAGAAGGTGACAAAAGCAGGAAATATGTAACTATGCTAGACTACTATGCATAGTACCTACATCAAAGACCCGACCAAGGAATGTCGCTGCTAACGTCTAGACATCTATCGCTGCAATTTTGGGTGGATGTTTACACATGCATTGAGCAAAACAGACTAAACTGGATCAGGAATAATCAAGGGAAACTTTACAGTGGACTGTAGGATGCGATTGAGCGAGGGGACACCAGAACAGAGCAGGTCGGAAAGAGGATAATTGTACCTATCTTATACAGGAGGTAGAAGAAACAAGGCACAAAACATGCAAGACGCATTTGCAATATGCCGTTGGGCTGGATATCCAGACCTATTTATAACATTCACATGCAATGCAAAGTGGCCTGAGATCCAATACATGCTAGATGAAGCAGGAGGAGGCCTCAAGGCAGCCGACCGACCAGATATTGTTGACCGAGTATTCATCATAAAACTGAAGGAGCTAATGAGAGATATCGTTGTGAAGAAACACTTCGGAGAAACTATATCAAGTAAGATCAGTCGACTGCTAATCGCTAACTAATAGCACCTAACATTTCATTTTTTAAGCACACAATAGCCTTTATCTACTTATTAAAATGATTGCAAAATTTGACAAAATCAAACTATATATTCAATCAATGCAGTTATCTACACAATATCGTTCCAGAAGAGGGGACTCCGCATGCCCACATATTGGTATTTCTCAAGGAGAATTACAAGTGCAAAGGACCATCAGAAATCAACCAAATAATAAGTACGGAGATCCCAGACAAAGATGTCGATCCGGACGGATATGAACCTGTTGAGAACTTCATGATGCACGGGCCTTGCGGAGAGGCAAATACAAAATCACCATGCATGATGGACAACAGATGCACTAAACACTTCCCAAAACGGTACAATGTCGATACCACAATCGACAAGGATGGCTTTCCAGTATATAGAAGGCGAGACAATGGAAGGAAGATCAAAAAGGGAGGAGCAATGCTCGATAACAGATTTGTCGTGCCATACAACAGAAATCTTTTGGTCAAATTCCAAGCTCACATAAATGTGGAGTGGTGCAACAGGTCCAGGTCGATCAAGTACCTATTTAAGTACATCCATAAAGACGATGACCAAGTAACAGCCTTACTAAAGGAAAGGGACGCGACAAACGACTATGATGAAATCAAGAAATACCTGGAGATGAGATACATATCAACAACAGAAGCATGCTGGCGGATATTCCAGTTTGATCTACACCATCGTGATCCACCAGTAGAGAGACTGCCATTCCACATTGAAAATGAGTAACAAGTTATATTTCCAGACTCGACTGACATTGAAAAAATAGTAGGAATGCCAGGATCCACAAGTACTAAGTTCACTGAGTGGATGGAGGCAAACAAAATACACGAGGTAGGAAAAGAATTAACCTATGCAGAATTCCCATCAAAATTTATATGGAAAAGTGATTCCAAAACTTGGGAGGAGCGGAAAAGGGGCTTTGCGATTGGAAGAATCTACTATGCACACCCTGCAAGTGGTGACCGGTATTATATGAGAATGCTTCTAAACACCAAGAAAGGATGCACATCATTTGAGGACATTAGAACAGTTAATGTATTAGTTCACCCAACATACAAATCAGCATGCCAAGCACATGGATTTCTTGATGATGACAGTGAGTGGATTGAATGCATCAATGAAGCATCAAGTTGGGGATCAGGGATACGATTACGACAACTATTCACCACAATATTATGCCATTGTGAGGTGACTAGTCCAAAAAAGTTGTGGGATTCAACATGGGAGGCACTATCTGAAGATATCCAGTACAAAAGAAGAATAATCCTAAACTTTCCTACGCTGCAGCTAACTGATTCATAGAAAAAATCATATGCTCTAATCGAGATAGAGAAACTAATGAGGCAAGCCGGAAAGACACTAAAGTACTATCCAGGCATAGAACTACCAAATGCTACTGAACTTGAACATCTTGGGAACAGAATGATAAACGAAGAACTTAGCTACGACACTGAAGCACTAAAGATTGAGCAACAAACCATAGTAAGCAATCTTAACCATGGCCAGAAAATGGCCTTTGATGCCATAATGGAATCAGCTTACAAAGGACATGGAAAACAGATATTTGTAGAGGGCTACGGTGGCACAGGCAAAACTTATCTATGGAAAGAAATCACAACGAAGCTACGATCAGAGGGGAAAATAGTGCTTGCAGTAGCATCATATGGGATTGCAGCATTGCTGCTCCAAGGTGGAAGAACAGCGCACTCAAGATTCCACATTCCAATAAATATCACAGAAGAATCAACCTGTGAAATAAAACAAGGCTCACATTTGGCTGAACTGGTAAAGAGGACCTCACTGATACTACGGGACGAGGCTCCTATGGCACACAAACACTGCTTCGAGGCACTAGACAAAAGCCTTAGGGATATTCTAAGGTTCAAAAACCAAAACAGTGATGAAAGGCCATTTGGTGGCATGACAGTTGTGCTAGGAGGCGACTTCAGACAAATACTTCCAGTGGTTACAAAGGGAAAGAGAGAGCAAATAGTAAATGCCTCAGTCAAAAGGTCATACCTATGGAAGCACTTCGAAATATTTAGACTAACTGAAAACATGCAGCTGAAGTGTCTGTCAGAAGATCCAATACAAAAGCAAAATGTGGCTGAATTTGCAGAATGGATATAACAAATTGGCGATGGAAAACAAACAAACGATGAAGGAGATGATTGGGTAAAAATACCTAAAGACATAATTCTGCAAAAAGGAGAAGACCCAAAAGAAGAGATAGTGAAAAGCACGTACCCAAACTTGCACCAAAACTATCGTAACCGTGAATTTCTTGAAGAAAGAGCAATACTATGTCCAAGGAATGAAACAATTGAAAAGATAAATGACTACGTAATGAGCCAAATACAAGGTGAAGATGTGACATACCCTAGCTTGGACACTGTAAGCAAGGCAACAACAAAGTACATCACAATGGAGAATATGTGTCCAACAGAGTTCCTTAACAAATTGACCTTCCCAGGAATTCCAAACCACGAGCTAAAACTGAAGGTAGGCTTGCCGGTTATGCTCCTACGCAACATCAATCAAGCGGCAGGTTTATGCAATGGTAGAAGAATGAGTATAACACAGCTGGGAAACAGGTACATTGAGGCACAAATAATCACAGGAACACACGTCGGTGACAAGGTATACATACCTAAAATCATTATGTCACCAAGCGACTCGAAGTGGCCATTTGTGCTGAAAAGAAGGCAATATCCTCTATCAGTTTGTTTTGCAATGACCATAAATAAAAGCCAGGGTCAATCCCTAAACAAGGTGGGTCTATATTTGCCTAAGCAAGTCTTCTGCCATGGCCAACTATATGTGGCATTATCAAGAGTCACAAACAGAGAAGGATTAAAGGTGCTGATTGACGACACGGAGTGCCCAAGCGAAGATAGCACAAATAACATAGTATACAAAGAGATCTTCTAATTTTTTGTCATTCAACTAAATGCATACGAGGGCCCAAAATGATTAAATAGTACAATGTATGGTTCAAAAGCTTGCCGTCCATGTGTTAGATATGGTCGAAAATGCTGTATACAAAAGGATACTATAGATTGGGTTTCTAATTATTTTGTCAACATGAAAAAAGAACATGCCAATGCAGACAATTATTGCCATACACTACTTTCATGAATAGAAATGTTAACAAATGTGTACAGCTAGCTGACTTTTTTAGCCTAGATATGATACTGATCAATGAGCAGGTCTGTTTATTAATATATTTGATCGTAATTTTCCACTGACCTTCAAAACTAAACCTGCAGCTAGATGCATGTATGTCTCACATTAAGCTGATTCTTTTCCAACCTACCTGAGTAAACGTGCATCTAAACCTACTTTTTTAAAATATCAATCAATAATTAGATACAAGAGTCTCTTGCTAGGTTCAGTTAGACTTAATTCAAGCAGATCCATATGTGTGCTTTATTGTATTCTATACTGCAGAATTCAGAGAACAAGTATAAGTGCCTATCTCTAGACAGAAAGTTGTGGTATGATTCCTGATTTCAGACGAAAAGTTGTTTGCCAATGGAAATATAAAATCGTATTCTGATTTCTAGATCATTCAACTTCAAAAAAAACTTATATGGTTCCAATGACATTTACATTATGGTACAAGTACAGACAGCGGGAGGGGAACAACTAACAACCACTCACACAGATACTCACGTATTGTTGATATTTCTTCCTACGCGACCTTCCTCAATGCCTAAGCAGCCCCAGCATCCAGGGACTCCAGCCACGACAATTTTGAGCAGCAAGGTCGCCAAGATCCACGCACTCATCCAGCCACATGTGACACCACCAAGGAAGAAAAATCAGGAGAAAGGAAGGGACATGTGGATCTGGGATAGCATGAGGATTAGTTTCCTGATGGGGCACAGCGACGCCGTCCTTCGCCGGTGGCAAATCGGAAGAAATGGTAGATGTGTATGAGGAGCCTAGTGGATCATACGAGAGGAGAGGAGAGTTATTTATTTACTGATAGGGAAAGGAGAGATAGTTCTATGTAGATGACTTGGACTATGGTCTATTTTACTTAGAAAAAAATGATACGGGGCGGAAATCATCTTCACTTTAATGGGATTGCACAAAAGTACGTTGGGCATGACACACATGATACTACATCGGCTATGCAAGATTGGGTACAAATTTTTTTATTCTTCGTATTGAATACACAGATCCTAGCAAACATAAAAAACCATGAAAAAATGCTATATTTTTTGTCGGTGAAAAAATGCTCTTAAAAAGAGGACACTCATACTTACCGTAAAAAAATAGATGAAACTTATACATCGTTTGTCAAAGGATCATATGATCTAAATCAATAGATTTTTCACCTGTACATAATCAGCAAGATTAGTAAGAATCAGCAAACATTTTTGAATCATAGAAAAATACATTAAATATTACATTCCAATGTTCATGCTGGAAATTAAACAACTTTTAATATTTCTCAAACTACTATAAACGATTCAAAATGAAGGTCATTTAATGCGATAAAAACTAAAAACTAAATGTCAGGCCAAACTAAAATAAGAGAATATAGAGAAATTGGAAAATGCATATGAATGATGAGGCTCTAAAAATAAAATACACATTTATCCACAAAGGCAAAAAATATATACTTTGTCGATTTAGAGCGACTTAATAAATCTCAAAATGGTATGCCGGCCAAGTCTCCTGAAGGTGCTCATAAGGATAAGGATGTGCGTGTGTGCATTCATAGAGGTGAGTGTATGCGTGTATGCATGAACGCTTACGTTTGTGTTAAAATAAACCTATTAGCATATGCGAGATGATCCACACAAAAACATTCAAAATATGAGTAATATATATTGTTTTTGAAAATACATGGTTGTAATAAATTTAATTCAAATTAAAGAAATAGAAGTAAATGAAACATACACATGAAAAATAACAAATGATGACTATATAAGATAGAATGTTTTGGTGATTTTGGATTATATACATCGATAAATACTTGGCTTAGATCAATGGTCAAGCGACATACAGTATGCGATTAAGATATAAAAAACATATATTTATTTATTATTAAATCTAGCCGCGCAAACGCGCGGGTGACACCGCTGGTTAATATGATAAAGATAGAACCGGGGGCCATAGGTTTCACTAGTGGCTTCTCTCATGATAGCTAATTTCTACGATGGGTGAACAAATTACTATCGAGCAATTGATAGAAAAGCGCATAGTTATGAGAATATCTAGGTATGATCGTTGTATATAGAAATCACGTCTGTGACAAGTAGACCGAAACAATTCTGCATCTACTATTATTACTCCACACATCGACCACGATCCAGCATGCATCTAGAGTATTAAGTTCATAAGAACATAGTAACGCCTTAAGCAAAATTACATGATGTAGAGGGATAAACTCAAGAAATTTGATATAAACCCCTTTTTTTTATCCTCAATGGCAACAATACAATATGTGCCTTGATGCCCCTGCTGTCACTGGGAAAGGACACAAAAAGATTGAATCCAAAGCCAAGCACTTCTCGCATTGCAAGAACTATAGATCTAGTAGGCCAAACAAAACCGATAATTCTAAGAGACTTGCAAGGATATTTAAATCATACATAAAAGATTTCGGAAAAGAATCCAATATTGTTCATAGATAATCTTGATCATAAACCCACAATTCATTGGATCTCGACAAACACACCGCAAAAAGATTACAACGAATAGATCTCCTCAAAGATCGAGGAGAACTTTGTATTGAGATCCAAAGAGAGAGAAGAAGCCATCTAGCTAATAACTATGGACCGGAAGGTCTGTGGTAAACTACTCATAACTCATCGGAGAGGTTATGGTGTTGGTGTAGAAGCCCTTTGTGATCGAAGCCCCATCCGGTGGAGCTCCGGAACAGGCCCCAAGATGGGATCTCACGGGTATAGAAGGTTACAACGGTGGAATTAGGGTTTTGTGATGCTCCTCTATAGTTTCTGGCTACGTAGGTATATATAGGCTGAAGAGGGACGTCAGAGGTGCAACTGGGGGCCCATGAGGGTGGGGGCGCGCCTACCCCCCTGGGCGCGCCCCCTGCCCTCGTGGCCGCCTCTCTCGTTTGATATTCCTTTTCTGCGAAACACTTACATAGGCAAAAAATAGCAATTTGCACTGGCCTTGGGTTAGTAGGTTAGTCCAAATAACAATGTAAAAGTGTATAATAAAGCCCATTAAACATCCAAAACTGGAATATATAATAGCATGGTACAATCAAAAATTATAGATACGTTGGAGACGTATCAAGCATCCCCAAGCTTAATTCCTGCTCGTCCTCGAGTAGGTAAATGATAAAAACAGAACTTTTTATGTGGAATGCTAACCAACATAATTCTCAATGTAATTTTCTTTATTGTGGCATGAATGTTTAGATACGAAAGATTCAAGACAAAAGTCTGTGTTGACATAAGAATAATAATACTTCAAGCATACTAACAAAGCAATCATGTCTTCTCAAAATAACATGGCCAAAGAAAGTTATGCCTACAAAATCATATAGTCTGGCTATGCTCTATCTTCATCACACAAAATATTTAAATCATGCACAACCCCGGTTTCAGCCAAGCAAATGTTTCACACTTCAATTTTTCCAAACTTTTCAACTTTCACGCAATACATGAGCGTGAGCCATGGATATAGCACTATAGGTGGAATGGAGAGGTGGTTGTGGAGAAGACAAAAGAGGAAGATAGTCTCAAATCAACTAGGCATATCAATGGGCTATAGAGATGCCCATCCATAGATATCAATGTGAGTGAGTAGGGATTGCCATGCAACGGATGCACTAGAGCTATAAATGTATGAAAGCTCGACAAGGGAAACTAAATGGGTGTGCATCCAACTCGCTTGCTCGCAAAGACCTAGGGCATTTGAGGAAGCCCATCATTGGAATATACAAGCCAAATTCTATAATGAAAATTCTCACTAGTATATGAAAGTGACAAAACAAGAGACTCTCTATCTTGAAGATCATGGTGCTACTTTGAAGCACAAGTGTGGAAAATGATATTAGCATTGTCCCTTCTCTCTTTTTCTCTCATTTTTTTTTCTTTTTCACCTTCTTTTATTTGGGCCTTTTTTTTATGGCCTCTTTTTTTTCTTTCGTCTGGAGTCTCATCCGACTTGTGGGGGAATCATAGTCTCCATCATACTTTCCTCACTGGGAAAATGCTCTAGTAATGAAAATCATCACACTTTTAGTTACTTACAACTCATTGATTACAACTCGGTACTAGAACAAAGTATGACTCTATGTGAATGCCTCCAGCGGTGTACCGGGATGTGCAATGAATCAAGAGTGACATGTATGAAAGATTATGCATGGTGTCCTAGACACAAATATAATGTCAACTACATGATCATGCATGGCAATATGACAATGATGAAACATGTCATAATAAACGGAACGATGGAAGTTGCATGGCAATATATCTCGGAATGGCTATGGAAATGCCATAACAGGTAGGTATGGTGGCTGTTTTGAGGAAGGTATATGGTGGGTGTATGATACCGGCGAAAGTTTCGCCGTACAAGAGAAGCTAGCAACGGTGGAAGGGTGAGAGTGCGTATAATCCATGGACTCAACATTAGTCATATTGAACTCACGTGCTTATTGCCAAAATTTACAAGTCATCAAAACAAAGTACTACACGCATGCTCCTAGGGGAAGGGTTGGTAGGAGTTAACCATCGCGTGATCCCTACCTCCACGCAAAGGATGACAATCTATAAATAAATCATGCTCCAACTTCATCACATAACGGTTCACCATACGTGCATGCTACGTGAATCACAAATTTTAACACAAGTGTTTCTCAAATTCACAATTACTCCACTAGCATGACTCTAATAGCACCATCCTCATATCTCAAAACAATCTCAAGTATCAATCTTCTCATCATATTCAATGCAATTTTTATGACAGTTTTTACTATTCCCATCTTGGATGCCTATCATATTAGGACTAATTTTATAACCAAAGCATATTACCATGCTATTCTAAAAGACTCTCAATATAAGTGAAGCGTGAGAGATCCATAGTTTATACAAAATAAAACCACCACCGTGCTCTAAAAGATATATGTGAAGCACTTGAGCAAAACTATCTAGCTCAAAAGATATAATTGAAGCACATAGAGTATTATAATAAATTCCAATTCATTTGTATCTCCCTCAAAAGGTGTGTCCAGCAAGGATGGTTGTGGTAAACTAAAAAGCAAAGACTCAATCATACATGACGCTCCAAGCAAAACACATATCACTACTATGAAAAGGCCTACTAATGGCACACCAGTTTTGCCTACTAATGGCGCACTACTGGTGCGCCATTAGTACCACGCCAGTAGTATTTTTTACTAATGGCGCACCACTGGTGCGCCATTAGTATAGACCATGGTGCGCCATTAGTATGCCTCCCAGGGGGCCATATATACCCAGTTGCTTTGGCATACTAATGGCGCACTCTTGCGTGATGCGCCATTAGTAACTTTGGCATACTAATGGCGCACTGTGGGATGATGCGCCATTAGTATCCTTTGGCATACTAATGGCACACTGTTATGTGATGCGCCATTAGTATGAATATTAGGTTTTTTTTACTTTTCTGTTTTTTGCACACGTTACAAAATGTATTATTGGACAGAATATAGACAGCAGCACACAACAACAATAGATTCATCGAATACAATAGAAGATTAGTCTCTAAATACAATTCATCATATTAGTCTCCGAATACAATTCATCATATGTGTCTCCGAATTCAAAAGACCGAACAAAGATAGAACATTATATTACAAGTCTCGAGACCGCGAGTAGCGAGTTTGTCTTCACATTACAAGTCGATATCGATCATCTAAACTACCATCACATAGAAGAGAGCTGCGGTCATCACGATGAGCATCATCATGATGAAACTCGCCTTCATCCGGTTCGTCCAACGCTCCCTCCCCTCTCCCGCTAGATAGCGGGCGTATCTAGATTCTGCCTCCGCCCTAGTGGTGTACCCTTTGTAACTGTTACCGCTGAAACGGTGAACCTGTCTCCGACACTCCTCCCAATCGTCGTAGACTCCGGGAACCTTACCCTTGTACACGACATGCGGCGGCATCGCTATGCACTAGCAAAACGAAACGTTAGTACCAATTCATAGACAATACATAAGCAATATATAAGTATGCAATAGAACGATTGGAAGAGAAAAGCAAGACATTAATAGCATTGATTACATCTAAGTTGAACGACTGTCGAAACCAAAGAGACATACTACAAATTCATTAAAGTTTAATTACAACATGAGCCAATCGATGTTTCAGAACTAGACACAACATCACTACTTTCGACTCGACTCAAGGGGCCGGAGCGTGGATGAAGCCGCCGTCTATCATGGGAGTCATCAAATCGCGGGCGTTGTCAGCCTGCATTTGTCGCATTGTGTCTATGTCACTGTTGGACGGTTGATTTCTGAGGTAGAACTGCCCCGAGGTACGAAGGACATCTTGATGGATGATTTCCGCAAACTCCGACTGGATGCGAAAGAATTCTTGTCTGATGTCCGCGTCCTGGATTGCCGACACGCTCGCGGCCCAATCTTTGAGTTTACTTGGTAGCAAAAGGTGATGATGGTCCCGTACGATCGCCCACATGTGATGGATGGCGTAGTAGGCACCCTTCTGACCGCCAGGCGGCTGCTTGACGCAGCAGAACATCGTATTGTGGGCAAACACGTGCTTGCTGTACTTACAAAGAGGCCTGGTAAAGGTGCCTCCAGATTTGGCGTAGCCGGGGAGAACATCATCAAGAACTTTCTTGACATTTGTGTAGTCTACCTTCGACTGACGGTCCTAGTCAAAATACGTGGCCATGGAATATTTCGGGCTTAGGAGGATGAGTGTGCAATGTGTGTCACTGCACAAAACACAGAATGTTAAAAGAAAAATGATCGAAATCTAAGAATTCATATGTTACGGGGCGGTAGAGGGGACGACTTACTCGGGAAAGTAAGGCACGAGGAAGTTATCCTTATCTCGGTGTGCCAGAATGACGCCTTCGAGGTAAGAACTCGCGACTTGCCGGTCCCCAGCGCTGCCCAAGATCTTGGCACGCATGTAGAAGGGGTCGACTATCACGATGTGCGGGGTCTTGTCTCTAATGATCCGCATCTCCATACTCAGCGAAAATAGCCGAACGAAGGTGTAGTGCAGCGGATGACGGTTAAACATAGCAAAGATGTCATCAAACCGCAGGACGATCGTACCCCCGATGGAGTTATCCACAAAGCCCTTGCCCTCTGGCACCTTGGCCGCGAAAACCGGGTATGCCACATCCTTCTCTCTAAGACGCCGCTTCTCCAAAGAAAGAAAACTGTCATGCAGACTCCGCATAGCACCAGTTGCAGCATTGAGCATATTAGTCGGTAGCATCGGCCTACCCGCCACATGCACCCTCCTCATTATAACCTCAGGTGAAGGTGGCCCGTCCTGAGCACGGATCGTACTCGGTGCCGGCTGGCTCGCACCCTTGTTACTCTTTCTTTTCCGTGCCTTCGTCTTCTCCTGTAATGGGACCGAGTTCTGCTCACAGACCGCCTTCTTGAGTGTGTCGGGGCTGATAATATTTCGCACCTCGGCTATCTGAGGCTCGGTGAAGTCGGCAGCTGGAGGCGTCTCTTGAGAACTGAACGGCAGACGACGCCTGTTGCAACTTGGTTTCTCCGCGGTACCAGCTAGATCGCGCACGTCTTTTGTAGGGTTGGGTTCTTGGGAATGAGGCCCCATGAATTCGCCATCGTACCCATGATCGGCAAAGTACTCATCGACGTTGGCAAATGTATCGTCGTCGTTGTCGTTCGGATCCTGTGCCATATGCATGTTCGGATCCAGTGCCATAGGGATGTCCGGCACCGTTGCGGCGGTCTTGCCATGACTTGGCGCCGGCACGACTGGCAGTGTTGTCTTTGGGGTGGTGTCCCCCTCCCCCAAACGAATCTGGCTCTTCGGCCAAAGCAGGGGCCAGCTTAGGCAGGAGCTGAGGGTCATCACATCATCTTCGTCGGCCCCGACGGGTCGAATCGGAGGTAACAACTCGCCGCAGCCTGGCAGCACCCGAACCAGTTGAACCCTATACAAGGTGGGTGGCATCGGAGTACCGTGGAACACGGGGTTGCCGGGTTTAACGATTTTGCCCTTGGCGACATCGACCAACTCGTTGTTCACGAAGTGCAGGAGAGTGCACGGAACGTCGGAGGCGCCCTGCGAAAACATGTAGGGCGTCAGGGATGCCCAGTCAAAGGCAAGGAGATGAAGTCCTCGGTCGAGAGAGGCTTAATTAGTTACCGTGATGATGGCGTTGAGCTCGGCTAATGTCGAGGCACCGCAAACGGCGGGCGTGCAATTGACGGAGGGGCCGCTTGCTGTAGAAGTGCCGGTCGACGTACACCCGGGTGCATTAAGCTCCCGTGCCGGCGTCGGAGACACCAATGTCGCCTCCGCGGGAGACACCAATGGCCCCTCATGCGCGTTCTACGAGTTGCTGGTCGTGAAGCTGGGAATCGGGGGCGGCCCCTATTGGCCGCCCGCAATCCACGTCGTCAGCCCCTGAATCAAGGTAGGCATAATGCCGGTGAGCGTCGATCCCAGTTGTTGTCGCACTTGCTCTTGGACAATCTCCGGAATCCGTGCCACTTGTGCCTTGAGTTCTTGAACCTCGCGCAACTGGCTTTCCGAGCTGGTCTTTTTCTCCTTTCGCCCACCAGCGTTATAGTATGACGACCATTTTGTGGACAAGCCTTTGCCGGCCACACGACCAGCTGACGACGGCTTACTGAGCTTGTCCTTTTTTTCATTACATTCAACGCCCTATTTAGAGTGGTGTCCCAAGGGGTGCTCTGAGTCAACCCCGCGCTACTGCTTTCAGTCGCCTGCGAAAGGAATGTGAACCATTTAGAAATTTGGCTTCATTAATTAGTATGCAACCATATGGAGCTAATTACGCGGGAGTGTATTCCTTACCAGAACAAGCTCAAGCGCCTTGGTCTTCGGATCCGTGGTATGCTCCTTTGTTTTCGGGGCCTTCATGTATCGGGCCCTGACAAAGTTCTTGGTCTGCTTGTCACCGTATTTATCGAAGAGGGGCGGTAGGCCTTGCTCGGCACGCTCCGCCTCCTCCTTGTCCCATATAGGCTCCGCCACTCTGTAACCATCGGGACGGAGTGTGTGTTCCCCTAAGTTCAACTCCCGCATTTCTTTCCCCCACTGACTTGATTCGGAGGTTGCGGTGCTCTCACACTTGATCTTGAAGTCGTTGTAGTCATCTTCGGTGATCGAAGGATTTTTCTCCTTGATCTTCTCATAACTAAAAGCTTTGTCAATCGTTCTGTTCACCGAGCTTCTCCAAGTAGACAGGGCCGTGCTCATTCTCGTGAGGGCGGCATTGTTCACTTTATTCCCTGTGAGGCTTGTGTTTTCAAATTCAGCGGGGAACTTGTATCGTTCGTGCAGCTTCGTGAAGAGGAGGTTGCGCAAATTCCCTCGGTCCTTATGCCTTAGGTTCTCGGTGTTCATCGAGACGGTGCTCCGGAGAATGCACCCGAGCTGAAGCGAGTACCCCTTGACTATTTTTTCGGGCGCCGTTGGATTCCCGTCGGAGTCCACTTCAGTAAATTCCTCCTTGACGGTGCGGAGCACGGTCGGGCGCCGATCCTTGCGTTGCCTCTTTGGTTGGCTGCCATCTGTGCGTGCGCCGCCATCATCAGTGGTGGCATCCTCGGCGGCACCATCAGTGGTGTCATCCCCGACGGCACCATCAGTGGGGTCATCCTCGGCGGCACCATCAGTGGTGTCAGGATCGGTGTCTTTCGCGGCGTCCTCATACAAGTGAGGTTGTTCCTCCATCTCCTGGGACAGCTCCCAGAATGCCTTGCCGCCCGAACCGCCGGCCTCATCGTTGTGAGATATGTTTCTCTCTAAATAGGAAAAAAGTTTGGTCAAAAAGTTGGTTATTGTCAAGGAACAAGATCATGGTCTCATCATTTAGAGTTTGTCAACAACGAGGCATCCTAAAAGCTAAGCTTTTATCATTTAGGGTTTTTCAACGCCGAGGCACCCTAAAAGCCTAAGCTTTCATCATTTAGGTTTTTATCGACACCGAGGCACCCTAAAAGCCAAGGTTTTATAATTTATAGTTTCTCGACACCGAGGCATCCTAAAAGCTATGCTCGGAAGGAGAATTCTAAGTTGGGCCTAATCACTTGGCTCTATTGCCGCCTATGGTTTAATGCAGCAAGAATAAAGGGGCAGTTGATCCTACTTAATTAAGTACTAAGATACCCCGGCCCATGCATTAGTCACAAGTACCCCATATGTCCTATTTTTAGCAAAGTCATGCTAAAATTCACGGAAAATTTCAGCACGACCTTTGCTGAAAATAGGACATATGGAGTACCCGAATTTGCCGGAACGGATGTTAATCGACATTCCAGCAAACTCAAGGGCCTCTCGGGGTACCTGCAAAATCATTATCCCCGCATAATGAAGTCGACAATGGGTCATTTCAGAAGATCACAAGTAGCATCATCACAAGTACAACATCATCACAAGTACAACATCATCACAAGTACAATAGCAACAACAGTGAATACAGGCATAACAGCAGCAGCAACAGTTAAGAAAAAGTTGCAGAAGCTTGTAAAACTATACTTTAAAGTTCAAATGGTGAGTAGCTTAGCTTGACATGCCTCAGACTCATTTGTGCACTGGTAACTCAAAACTATTCACTATCTAACACATTTAGAGCTACACCCAAGAAGAAAAGGTTATACATGACCAGCAATTTCAATATCCTGGAAGGAAACAAACTATATTGGTTACTACTAGCGTGCAAATTAGTATACCAAAATGCCTGGGATTCTGAACTAGAAGTTGAGAAGAGCTTTGAACACCCAAGAAGAAAAGGTTATACATGACCATCAATTTCATTTATTATGTGGTCAATAAAGTAGAAAGAGCTGAAAATGCTACTGGTCAAGATGCAATCAACCAGATACTTCATCTTTTGAGAAGAAACATGCATAAATAAATGATTCATTCAGCGCAGTTGTGGAAATATTGCTACTGAAATAATCAGTCAAGATCAGTAGTACAACTAAAATCACTACCGTGTAGGTCTGGGCATATACTTAACAGAAACCGTTGCGGATAAGGAGAAGAAAATCGATCGCCGGGTTCCTTATTTCCACTGGAATCAAACTACCCACTACAAATTTATCAACAGGTGAGTGCTTGGTGCAACAGAGAATCACCAAAGGCATTAGATGAATCCCATCCTACCTTAACAACAGGTGAGCAAATCGTAGATTCAAGTGTTGAACCTACTTCAGTGCTTAGAACAGGACAATGCTATGTTGAAACATGGAATGTTAGTTGATTGCAAGGGCAATTTAGGTGGTTATAACTACGATACTAATACTCCCAACACTCTCTAGCACCAAAAAGCACCAGATTACATACCAGGAGGTACAGAGTACATATATAGACGCTAAAGTGCCTTATTGCATAATATACATGAAGCCACAGAGTCTGCTCTGTCTTAATTAGTAACTGAAACTAGGGTTCTAAAGGTAACTAGAACTACAAAGCACAGTCCGTTTGACAATTTAGTCATCATTGAATTCCAGATCCTTGAGGTAAGAGGAAAGCCGAAATTCTTCCGCACCCGCAATTGCAGGCTATCAATAATGAGGTTTGTCTTCTTTTCTTTCAAAGATGTGCAACTGAATTTATCCAGTCATCAAACAACATGGTACATGTTCATTCCAGCATAAGCTGGGTATAGTACTTTATATATTCAAATGTCTAAACCTAAACTGCAGTGTATCTGACCTCATACATGACTGCCGTTAGGGGATTCTCCTTGACTTGTTAATCTTCAACTGGCTTTCACTAGTCTTTCTATTTACCAGGCCAAGTGAATTTGTCAAATTCAGACAAGTAGAAATACAGGTCTAGAGATTGAAAATCCCCTAACCACACTTAATTATATTTTCTAGGACCTATTGTATGGGACGCTTCTCTGCATAACCTGAATAGGACCTTGTTTTTGTGGTTATTTTGTCCTTGTATAGGACCTTGTTTCTAGGATAGTAAGACCACCGAATTTGCCATCTTAATTGTTTGAAAATGGTTCCATCTAACTCCTATCGAGTATAAATTGGTTTATGCCATAAGTGTGAATAACCAGGACACTAAAACAGGGATGCGATGACCATTTGCGACATCAACCAAACTTGCTTAATTATCCACTTCATAACCTGATTGTTTCCTGGGACCAAATTCCACTGTCCAACCTTGAGTATATACTACAGAAGTTTGAGCTATCTATTTGGCAACGATCATGTGTGTATCAGTTGCTTATTTTTATAATTAGTGTGGTTCCGTTTAGCCAATACATAAATATCGAGAATGGGTAATCAGTTTAGATAGGAAACATGCAATGCGTATGAACAGAGCAATGATCCTTAGTGAGCTGTTCAAAGCTCTTCTCAACTTCTAGTTCAGAATCCCAGGCACTAATGGTGTAGCTAGAGAGGAGTTGAATCTATTCACCAGAAGAACCAACCATACCTCAAAGACCAACGGCGGAGTCGCGGATGGAGCAGATAGGGGGCAGGGTCATGACTGCGTGGCGAGGTAGCACGGGAACTTCCACGGCGGCAGAGGCGAGGGGCTCGTCCGGGGGGTGGGGAGGCGTCGGTGGCGAGGCCGCGGCAGTGCTAGGGCACGGCGATGGGCGGGAGGACGTCGAGGGCGCGGGCGCGGGCAGAGGGGGGGAGGACGAGGGAGGCGGCGCTCGGCTCGGGAAGATGGCGCGGGGGCGGCGAGGGAGGCGGCGCTCGGCTCGGCGGGGGTGGCGCGAGGACAGCGACATCGGGGCGGTGGAGGGAGGGAGAGGGACGAAAGGGATCGATCTGGCGAGGGAGAGAGGGAATGGGTGGAGTGGGGGACGAAGTATGGATGGGGGGAGATTACTAATGGCGCACCTCCCCCTAGTGCGCCATAAGTACGGCGATTCTAATGGCGCACCTCCCCCTGGTCTGCCATTAGTATTTTGTTTTAGTTACTAGCCCGACTGGTCAGGTTATATTCCACCTAACCCTATCCCCATCAGAACACGTCCACTAGCCCGACTGGTCAACACACAGCACACCCACTGGGAGGTCCTGGGTTCGATTCCCAGGCTCCCCAATTTTTTTATGCATTTAAAATGATGTTTGATACTTATTTGTGTTTAAATATGTTCAAACTTGTTTAAATCATAGAAGTAATATATTTTTATAAAATAGTAATAATTTTTTAAAAATATCATCAAATTTGTTATTTGAAAATACTTATGAATATGAAAAAATATCATCAAATTTAATATTTGAAAATATCATGAGTTCATGGGTCGGCGGCGGTGGCCGGTGGAGTGGGGGAGGGTGCCGTGGGTCGTCGGCGGCGATGGAGTAGGGGAGGGTGCGGGGGGTCGGCGGCGGCGGCCG
>LR738709.1:230778933-230829333 GCA_902687465.1 Secale cereale | reverse complement strand
TATAAAACAGTAATATTTTTTTTAAAAAATATCACCAAATTTGTTATTTGAAAATATTTATGAATATGAAAAAATATCATCAAATTTAATATTTGAAAATATCATGAGTTCATGGGTCGGCCGCGGCGGTCGGTGGAGCGGGGGAGGGTGCGGTTGGTCGGCGGCGGCGGTGGAGTAGGGGAGGGTGCCGGGGGGCCGGCGGCGGCGGTCGGTGGAGCGGGGGGTGCTCGGCGGCGAGGGGGGCCGGATCTGGCGAGGTGGGATAGCGATCGAGATGGAGGGGGATCGAGATCGAGTGTCCATGAAATTTAAAAACATTCAATTGTTCAAAAAGTGCCCATGAAATACAATCGAGAAATGAAGGCCACGATTTAAATACAATAAATCTTAGCTAGCTATCTGTTCACAATCTTCTTGCCCTTCTTTTTCGCAAATGGAGTTCTTCTGTGGAACGGACGTCCTTTAGGTAGGGTGGTCCTGCTTCTTCTTGTGGTGTATGCTGCTACTTCATCATCGTCGTCATGTTCGATCTTCGGGTCGCCGTACTTGTCGAAGTCTTGCTCATTGGCTACTCCATCCATTCCGATGATCTACCTTTTGCCTCTCCTCACGACAACACGACTGGGCTTTGACGGGTCGGTAATGAAGAAGCATTGGTCAACTTGGGAAGCCAGTACCCATGGCTCATTTTTCGCGGTGACGTTTGCGCCCGCGGTCTTGGATTTGGCATCGGGTATAACCATGGTGTGAAATACCGGTCTTCTTTTAGGACGCTCTTGGCCCATCTGACACGGAACATTGGGACCTTCTCTCCAGCATAGCTCAGCTCCTAGATCTCCTCGATCCATCCGTAGTATCTGTCCTTGTCATTACGGGTGTAGGATTCCATCATTACCCCGGAGTTCTAATAACCATCGCCCTTCATGTCCTTGGCCTCGGTGTAGAATGTGTAGCCGTTGATATAGTACGCCTCATAGGTCATCAGGTTGTGCTCGATGCCCTGTGACAAGGCGAATATGAGTTGTTCTTCCGCGGAAGAATACTCATGTGAAGGGTACGACAGAAGATTCTGCTTGAACCAACGCGTGAAACATGAGTTGTGCTCTTTGATTATATCTCCGTCCGTCCTCTGTTGGCCTCGGTCATTATACGTCTTCTCAATAAAGGTTTTGTGCTCTACCACCCAAGGATCAACCACGTCTATGTGTTGTAGCGCGACTAGGTTTGCTCTTTCAAAGTCGGCGAGTCGACCCTCGAAGTCGACATGAATTTCGCGGCGACCTTCACGGTGACCCCATCCAGCGAACCTGCCGAGGTGCCTGTTGACGGGCAGACCAACGGGGTTCTCGATGCCTAGATAATTCGTGCAGTAGGACATGCACTATTCGGTCAGAAAGCCCCTGGCTATGCTTCCCTCTGGACGTGACATGTTGCGAACGTATCCTTTGATGACACCATTCATCCTTTCGAACGACATCATGCTGTGCAGGAACGTCGGCCCGAGTTGGATGATATCCTCCACGATATGGACCAGCAGATGCACCATAACATCGAAGAATGCGGGCGGGAAGTACATCTCAAGATCGCATAGTATCACCACGATCTCTTCCTGCAGCCTTCTGAGTTGCCTCACGCCAACCGACTTCCGAGAGATGACGTCGAAAAAGTTGCATAGGCCAAATAGCGTTTCACGGATGTGCGCGTCCATGATCCCACGGATTGCAACTGGAAGTATTTGCGTCATCAGCACGTGACAATCATGAGACTTCATCCCGCTGAACTTCTGCTTCGCTGGGTCTAGGTATCTGCTTATCTTCCCCGCGTAACCGTAAGGAAGTTTTACTCCTCCTGACTTAGAGTGAAGCATGCGGGAGGGTAGTCATTTCCGGCCTTCTTGGCCTTTTTGCCTTTGCGACGACTTTCCGTGTCCTGCTTCGCCTCATCATCATCATCATCATCATAATTAGCGTGTAGCTCCTGCCTGATGGCCATTGGTTTCATGTCTGCCCTTGCTTTCGGCCCATCTTTGGTCCTCTCTAGCATGTTGAGCAGGGTACCAAGCAGACTCTTGCACACGTTCTTCGTGATATGCATGACTTCAAGGCTGTGGGGCACACGGTGGATCTTCCAGTACGGCAAGTCCCAGAAAACAGACCTCGTTTTCCATACCTTCAGCAGCGGCTCTGGCGCCTTTCGCTTCTTTACCGGCTCTGGCGCCTTTTGCTTCTTTCCCAGCAGTGGGCAATCTTTCCAATTTTTCAACACCTCGTCTATTTCCTCGCCGCTCCTCGTACGCGGGCGTGTTCGGGGTTCGGTTTCACCATCGAACAGATCCTTGCGTTTTCTCCACAGGTCATCGTCGCGAAGCCACCTTCGATGTCCCATGAACACGGTTTTTGAAAACCCGGGAGCTCTATCTAGCTGGCGATACGTTGTGTCATCCATGCACCTGACGCATCCAGAAAATCCATGGACCACCTGCCCCGTGACATATCCGTATCCGAGATAGTTGTGCACCATTGTGAGAAGTGCGACTCTCATAGGGAAATATTCTTTCTCTGCGGCGTCCCACGTATTGGCTGGCGTTTTCCACAGCCTGTCTAGCTCCTCTTTCAGCAGACCCAGATACAGATTGATGTCTTTCCCTAGTTGTTTCGGTCCTTCAATTAGCATACTCATGTGAATGTACTTCCTCTTCATGAACAACCAGGGGGAAGGTTGTACATCCACACAAACACAGACCAGGTGCTATGTGTGCTTCTCTGGCCGCCAAACGGATTGACTCCATCGGTGCTCGCGCCCAGCATGATGTTCCTTGGATCGTTCCCAAATTCCACGTCTTCGAAGTTCAACGCTTGCCACATGCTCGTATCCTTAGGGTGACTCAGCATCTTGTCTTTTTTATTTATCTCCGGATCATTTGCGTCATCTTCTCGCTTCTTCTCCTCCCTATCCGCGTGCCAACGCAGGAGCTTTGCTACCTTAGGGTCCGCGAAATACCGCTGCAGACGAGGAGTGATCGGAAAGTACCACACCACATTTCGAGGAGCTTTCTTCCTCTTCTTGTATCGAGTGACGGCGCACACCGGACATATGGTAGACTCCGCGTGCTCTTCCTGATAAATGATGCAATTGTTCAGGCACACATGGTATTTCACGTGCGGTAAATCCAGAGGACACACGATTTTCTTCGCCTCCTCGAAACTGGTCGGGCACTTGTTCCCCTTGGGAAGACGTTCGTGCTAGAATGACATGTTCTCGTCGAAGCATGCGTCGGTCATTTTGTGTTTTACCTTCATCTCCAGAGCCATGAGCGTAACTTTCAGGCGGGTATCCTCGGGCCTGCATCCTTCATACAATGGAGTAACCGCGTCTATCTCCAGTTGATCCATCTTGGCTTTCTCTCGGGCGGCAGCTCTTGTGTTATCCGTCTGCTTGAGAAGCAGCTCTTGAATATGAGGGTCCTGCACCAGCCCATCGATGGTCCAGCGTCGTCTGCTCTGCCGACATGATCATCTTCATGATCATGCCCGTCGTCTACTCCGGCATCTTCCTCATCATCATGTTCTACATCTTCTACATGATGACTGTGTACAGCATCACCGTTGTGATCATCTCCTCGAGATTCTTCATCTTCTCGCCCGCCCGAGCCGCGGTGGTTGTCTTGCTGCCCTTCCTCATTTCTTGCCCGGCCCCCATGGACGACTTCATAGTCATCTTCATCACCTTGCCACCAATAGCCATCCATGAAACCACGCAAGAGCAGGTGGTCCCGCACCTGCCCGGAATCCGGGTCCGCAATAAGGCTCTTCAGCTTGCATCTTCGACACGGACATCTTATCTCCGTCTCGTTCTTTTGAAGCATCTCGGCCTTTGCGGAGCTCAAAAACCTATTCACAATGCCTTCGGTCGTCGTGCGGACCATGGTCGCCTGCGGGGTAGAGCAAAATGATATTTTAGAACCAAGAAAAAATTTGGCATGACTTTCCCTAAAAATTGGACCAAAAAGAATGCATAATGCCAAAATTCTCGCCGAAATGGAAATGAATCAACATTCCGGCAAAATATTGGCAACTATCGCATTTCAAATACCGGTACCTACAAACACAAACATATATGCAACACCACAAACATATGCAACACCACGAACATACATAGATCTAGCTAGGCCATAAAAAGTGCATGTGCACTTTGTTGGAGGGAGAACAACATAAAGATAGCTTCCCCCCTTACTTACCTATCAAAAAAGGTAATTTAACCACTTAATTTGAATGAATCTATGGTGGAAATGAGGTGACAAAGAGGAGGCATCCGAGACAAGCTTTGGAGGAGGAGGTGGAGAGAATGAAGTGGGGAGAAAGTGAGTGGGTAGGAGTGGCTGTCCAAAATATCTTGTTGGTGCCCAGATTACTAATAGCGCACCATCCCCAAATGCGCCATTAGTAACCCAGGTTACTAATGGTGCACCTGCTGGTGCTGCCCCATTAGTAGTTTTGCAAAAAAAAATACTAATGGCGCACTGTGGGATAGTGCGCCATTACTAGTTTAAACTAGTAATGGCGCACTGTGGCACGGTGCGCCATTAGTAGTTTTGCAAAAAATAAAATAAAAAATATATTAAAAAAACAATAGTAGTGGCGCACTCTATGGCTGGTGCGCCATTACTAGTTACAACTAGTAATGGCGCATTGTGTCTCGATGCGCCATTAGTATGTTTGGAAAAGAAATAAAATTGTTACTAGTGGCGCACCATGAGCCCGGTGCGCCATTAGTGTATTCCACACTAATGGCGCACCAGCACATGGTGCGCCATTAGTATATACTAATGGCGCACCGCATGTCTGGTGCGCCATTAGTGTCCATCCCATCTATAGCCCTTTTCCTAGTAGTGAATCATGTGGTGAATAAAAATATAGCCTCAAGTAAAGTTACCGATGGACGAAGACGAATGAGGGGATGCCTTCTCGGGGCATCCCCAAGCTTAGGCTTTTGGTTGTCCTTGAATTTTACCTTGGGGTGCCTTGGGTATCCCCAAGCTTAGGCTCTTGCCACTGTTTGTTCCATAGTCCATCAAATCCTTACCCAAAACATGAATACTTCACAACACAAAACTTAGCAAAAAATCTCATGAGTTCCGTTAGTACAAGAAAACAAACCACCACTCAAAGGTACTGTAATGAACTCATTCTTTATTTATATTGGTGTTAAAACTACTGTATTCCTACTTCTATATGATTCATACCCCCCGATACTACTCATAGATTCATCAAAATAAGCAAACAACACACGATAAACAGAATCTGACAGGACAGTCTGTAGCAATCTGTAACTTTCCAATACATCTGTAACTCTAAAAAAATTGAAATAAATTGGTGGACTCGAGGAATTTGTCTATTAATCATCTGCAAAAATAATCAACTAAAAAGTACTCTCCAGTAAAAATGGTTGCTAATCTTGTGTGCGCTAAAGTTTTTGTTTTCTACAGCATGATCACATAAACTTCACCTAAGTCTTCCCAAAGGTTCTACTTGGCACACACACTAATTAAAACAAAAAACCACATCTAACCAGAAGGTAGATGAATTATTTATTACTAAACAGAAGAAAAAGCAAACAAAATAAAATTGGGTTGCCTCCCAACAAGCTCTTTCTTTATAGCCATTAAGATAGGCTTGAGAATTCAATGCTGCTCATGAAAGATAAGAATTGAAGCAAAAAGAGAGCATCATATAGCATGTGAAAATCACATCTAAGTCTAACATACTTCCTATGCATAGGAATTTTATAGGAAAAGAATTTAGCAAGACAAGCAAGATCTACCATATGCAAGGAAGAAGAAAGAAACTATAGCAATCTCAATATAACGAGAGGTAATTTAGTAACATGAAGATTTCTACAACCATATTTTCCTCTCTCATAATAATTGCATGTAGGATCGTAAGAAAACTCAACAATATAGCTATCACAAAACATATTCTCAACACGATCCACATGCATGCAAAGTTGACACTCTTCCAAAATAGTGGGATCAACATTAACTAAAGTCATGACCCCTCCAAACCCACTTTTATCAAAAATTTCATAAGATTGAACATTCTACAAATATGTGGGATCTAAAGTTGGGACTCTTCCAAGCCCACTTTAATTATTATTGAAAACATTATTATCAATCTCATATATATCATGGGGCTTAAATAAATTTTCAAGATCATAAGAAGAATCACCCCAATCATGATCGTTGCAACAAATAGTAGTCATAGCAAAACTAGCATCCCCAAGCTTGAGGTTTTGCATATTATTAACACAATTGGCATTAAGAGAATTTATAATAACATCATTGCAATCATGCTTTTCATCAAAGGAACTATCAAGACAGGGTGCAATAGCAACGATCTCATGTTTATCATAGGGAACTATAACAAATTCATCTTCATAAATATTGAAATCATGGCCACAAGACTAGCAAGTGTCATGTTCATCAAGGGATATTTCAATCAAATCACCGGAATCATAATTATCTATAGATTTATACATATCATTATTTTCTTCCAAAGCAGCGGTCATTCTTTCAATAAATTCTTTGACATAGACATTAAGAGCATAGTTTTTAAAGCAATATTTAAGTACGTCAAAATTTGCAGATTCGTAGAGAGTAATATCATACTTTTCAATCAAAGAAACAACTTCATAAGCACCCTTAAAAGCAACAAATTCTTCAATTTGTTCGATATTGTAGTAACTATAAACACCCTTTGCATAAGAAGATAAGAATTCATTATCATTAAACTCACATACGTAGGGGAGGTGTTTTTTAGGGTTCTTAGAGCAACAAGTACAATCACAAATTTCACAAAGATTCCAAGCATAACACAGCAATCTGTTTATTTGATCCCATAAGAGTCTCCCCTTTTCAGACAAACTATGGCGCACAAAATGAGCATGCTCATCTAAAGATTTCCCATCAACTAGGCTACTTGGGGTTTCAGCACGAGCTCATAAGGATCGAAGATGATCCAAGTAAAACACTTTAAGTGGATCCATATCAATAGATTTTTAGCAAGGAAATTTGCGAGCAAATAGAAGGTACATGGAAAAATGGCGAATAAAACAGGAAAGGTGAAGTGGGGGAGAGGAAAACGAGAGGTAAATGGCAAATAATGTAATGCGAGGGATAATTGTTTGTGATAGGTACTTGGTATATGGCTTTTCCGTAGATCTCCCCGGCAACGGCGCAGAAATTGGCAAGTTGATGGGAGATCAAATCTTCACTTGACTTCACGTAAGTCTCCCAAGCAATGACACCAGAAATTCTTCTTGCTACTTCTTGAGCTGGCGTTGTATTCCCTCGAAGAGGAAAGGGTGATGCAGCACACTAGCGTAAGTATTTCCCTCATTTTTTGAGAATCAAGGTATCAATCCAGTAGGAGAACACGCGCGAGTCCCTCGTACCTGGACAAACAAATAAGAACCTTGAAGCCAACACGATAAAAGGGGTTGTCAATCCCTTCTCGGTCACTTACAAAAGTGAGATCTAATAGATATGATAAGATAATATTTTTGGTATTTTTGGTATAGAGATTGAAAGTAAATAATGTAAAGTAAAGTAAATAGTTGATGGAAGATTAATATGATAAAGATAGACCCGGGGGCCATATATTTCACTAGTGGATTTTCTCATGATTGTAGATTTCTACGGTGGGTGAACAAATTACTGTCGAGCAATTGATAGAAAAGTGCATAGTTATGAGAATATCTAGGTATGATCATTGTATATAGGCATCACGTTCGTGACAAGTAGACCGAAACGATTCTGCATCTACTACTATTACTCCACATATTGACCACTATCGAGCATGCATCTAGAGTATTAAGTTCATAAGAACAGAGTAACGCCTTAAGCAAGATGACATGATGTAAAGGGATAAACTCAAGCTATATGATATAAACACCATCTTTTTATCCTCGATGGCAACAATACAATACGTGCCTTGCAGCCCCTGCTGCCACTAGGAAAGGACACCGCAAGGTTGAACCCAAAGCCGAGCACTTCTCCCATTGCAAGAACTATAGATCTAGTAGACCAAACCAAACCAATAATTCGAAGAGACTTGCAAAGATATTTAAATCATACATAAAAGATATTAGTAAAGAATCCAATATTGTTCATAGATAATCTTGATCATAAACCCACAATTCATCGTATCTCGACAACCACACCGCAAAAAGATTACATTGAATAGATCTCCTCGAAGATCGGGGAGAACTTTGTATTGAGACCCAAAGAGAGAGAAGAGGCCATCTAGATAATAACCATCGACTCGAAGGTCTGTGGTAAACTACTCACAACTCATCGGAGAGGCTATGGTGTTGATGTAGAAGCCCTCCGTGATCGATGCCCCCTCCGGTGGAGCTCCAGAACAGGCCCCAAGATGGGATCTCACAGGTACAGAAGGTTACGGCGGTGGAATTAGGGTTTCGTGGTGCTCCTCGATAGTTTTATGGTACGTAGGTCTATATAGGCTGAAGAGGGACGTCAGTGGAGCAACAGGGGGGCCATGAGGATGGGGGCTGCGAGGTCTAAAGGAAGAGGATGAACAAGGCTAGCTCACCTCCTCTCTGTATCTAGGGTTTTTGTCTTGTGATATTCTAATAGCCAACTATCCAACCAGCCCCCCCTCATGGAGGACCCTGGGGGGTTTGTATAGGCCTACCCCCCAGGGGTACAAGGGTAAACTCGACGGTGTGGCCCCCGGCCGTCAGTGTCTTCTGGCGCCGGCTCTCCCGCCTTTCTGCTGGGGCCCGCCGCCCGCGGGCCCCTTGTGATTGTCTTTCACTGTGGGGGTGCTTTGGCTGACGACAGCCTTGTCAGGAAGGAGATGGCTACAGTGCCATCGCCCCTCGCCGTACGCTGCCGCCTCGCCTCGTCCCGTCGTCTTGATGAGGCTCGGGTTTCTAGGGTGGGGTTCGCCGTCTGCTGCCACACGGACGTCTCCCCTGGCCGCCTGCCAGGGGCTGCTTGTTCGTGAGCTTGCCCACTGGCCGATGGGGCCAGCCGCCTGCTGGCCCCGCCGTTTGCGGGTAGTGGGATCGTGGCCTCCTCTGACCGTTGCTTGGTCACGAGCTTCGTGGCTACAGTGACCCGCCGCTTAGTGGATATTTAAAAGGTACACGGCCACTATAGCCACACCCTTACAGATCTTCTAAGGACATGTTCTCCTTTAGCCACGCCCCGCCGCGCGGGGGTCCCGTCATCGTGTTCCTTGAGGAAGGGGCGCGGGGCCGTCTGCTGGCTTGTGGTGTTGATGTTGCCGCGTGCTGGGTCCTTGCCGCTTGCTGGCAGCCGGCTCCTAGGGTAGGCTACCCTAGGAGGCGGCTCGAGGAGAAGACGGCTGCAGCTGACCAAGCGGCTATCATTTGTCTTAAAATACCAAGGGTAGTCGCCGAGGGTACCCATGGTCAATATCTTCGACAGTAGTCCCCGAAGCTCGTGGAACTCCGATGCAAGTGTTGGAGATGCTGAGGGGTTCCAGCAGCTTCTCCCCTCAGGCATGCTTATCGTCTGTCACTTGTCTGCTAAAGGAGTCCATCTACCTCAGGCATGCTTATCGTCCGTCTGCTGTGGGGTCACGAGCTTCGCAGATCGGCGAGCCCGCTCACGACGCATGCAGCCTCAACGCTGCGAAGCATCCCGGTTTCCACACCAGCGGGCGTGCCGGGCTGGCTACTCTCGCCAGGAAGGAACAAGGTTCCTGTCCATAACATGTCTCCGGACGACGGTGCACCTAGCCCCACGGTGGGCGCCAAATGTCGGGGTTTTGGGACGACATGTGCCAACGGATGGCTTATCATGCATGGGGTCAAAAGAACGTCGTCGGGCTCGGGAAGCGGGATAAGGCGATTCTTAGGACGCCTAGGAATCTTACCCAGGTTCAGGGCTCTCGGAGGAGATAACACCCCTAGTCCTGCTCTGCGGGGGCTCCGCGTCATGACTGATAGCACTAGAGTAGCTACAAGATTGCTCCTTGAGCTGTGAGGTCTAAAGGAAGAGGATGAACAAGGCTAGCTCACCTCCTCTCTCTATCTAGGATTTTTGTCTTGTGATCTTCTAATAGCCAACTATCCAACCAGCCCCCCCTCATGGAGAACCCTGGGGATTTATATAGGCTACCCCCCAGGGGTACAAGGGTAAACTCGACGGTGTGGCCCCCGACCGTTAGTGTCTTCTGGCGCCGGCTCTGCCGCCTGTCTGCTGGGGCCCGCCGCCAGCGGGCCCCTTGTGATTTCACTGTGGGGGTGCTTTGGCTGACGACAGCCTCGTCAGGAAGGAGATGGCTACAGTGCCATCACCCCTCGCCGTACGCTGCCACCTCGCCCCGTCCCGTCGTCTTGATGAAGCTCGGGTTTCTAGGGTGGGGTTCGCCGTCTGCTGCTAGACTGCCGTCTCCCCTGGCCGCCTGCCAGGGGCTGCTTGTTCATGAGCTTGCCCACTGACCGATGGGACTAGCCGCGTGCTGGCCCCGCCATTTGCGGGTAGTGGGATCGTGGCCTCCTCTGACCGTTGCTTGGTCACGAGCTTCGTGGCTACAGTGTACAAGGTACACGACCACTGTAGCCACACCCTTACAGATCTTCTAAGGACATGTTCTCCTGTAGCCACGCCCCTGCCGCGCGGGGGTCCCCTCAGCGTGTTCCTTGAGGAAGGGGTGCGGGGCCGTCTGCCGGCTGGTGGTGTTGATGTTGCCGCCTGCTGGGTCCCTGCCGCCTGCTGGCAGCCGGCTCCTAGGGCAGGCTACCCTAGGAGGCGGCTCGAGGAGCAGACGGCCGCAGCTGACCAAGCGGCTATCATTTGTCTTAAAATACCAAGGGTACTCGCCGAGGGTACCCATGGTCAATATCTCCGACAAACAGCCTCCGGAGGAGAGGTGTTCTTGGGCTCGGATGAGCTTGTGGTGTCTCAGATCAGATCAGATGTTCCGATCCCTCTCTATGGTGGTGGCTAGGTCCTATTTATAGTGGCCTTGGTCCTCTTCCCAAATATCGGCGAGAAGGGATCCCACAACAGCCAAATTTGAAGGGGAACGACTAGTAAAAGTTATCCTGACAAAAGTGGTCTTCGCCTGCGAAAGTCTCTGGTGGTGACGCAACGGCGGGCTCCACGATGACCTCCATTCGGCCGCACTGAAGGTCCTTGGTCTTGTTGCACCGATATGGAAACCTTTGCCTGATCCATCGGGACTACGCATCTGCACTTGCTCCCTTAGCACCAAAGGGGAAACTGGCACACTGCACCCGCTGGTGCCGGCCTGGCCTTGGACGTCATGGCTCACGTCATGTGAACCTCGCGAGATGCACCTTGCACAGATATCTCTGCTCCTCGAGAGCCAGCCTGGTGAGACTATCCCAGGGAGGTCTTGTTATTACCTGCCTCGCGAGGCTTGGCCCCTTGTGAGGGCCTTGATTTGCGATTGCTGAAGTCGGGCCGCACCAGGCTGCTGATGGAGCCATGTCACGGGCCGCAGGCAAGCAAGTATGGGTACCACCGTTCCCAGGATGACGACAAGTTTTACACGCGGGGAATACTTGGGTTAAACCTGACAAGCCTACCATGTATAGACATGGCCTCGGAACACTGGAGACCGAAAGGTCGAACATGAGTCATATAGTATATGTGATCAACATAGAGATGTTCACCATTGATGACTACTCAATCTCACGTGATGATCAGACATGGTTTAGTTGATCTGGATCATGTGTCACTTACATAAGCCTGAGGGATGTTAATTTAAGTGGGAGCTCATTAGTAATTTGTTTAATTGAACTTAATTTATCATGAGCTTAGTCCCGATAGTATATTTGCATATATGTGTTGTAGATCAATAGCCCGTGCTACCGTTCCCTTGAATTTTAATGCGTTCCTAGAGAAACCAAAATTGAAAGATGATGGTAGCAACTACACGGACTGGGTCTGTAACTTGAGGATTATCCTCATTGCTACACAGAAGAATTATGTCCTTGATACACCGCTAGGTGACACACGTGTTGCAGGAGCTGAAGCAGATGTTATGAACGTCTGGCAAGCTCGATCTGATGACTACACTATAGGTCAGTGTGCCATGCTTTACGGCTTAGAACCCGGACTTCAAAGACGTTTCGGACGTCATGGAGATTATGAGACGGTCCTTGAGCTGAAAATGATTTTTCAAGCTAATGCCCGAGTTGAGAGATATGAAGTCTCCAATTAGTTCTATGGCTGCAAGATGGAGGAGAATTGTTCTGTCAATGAACACATACTCAAAATGTCTGGGTCTCATAACCACTTGACTCGGCTGGGAATTGATCTTCCACCTGAGAGTGTTATTGACAGAGTTCTTGAATCACTTCCACCAAGCTACAAAGGCTTCGTGATAAACTATAATATGCAAGGATGGATAAGACAATCCCGGAGCTCTTCACAATGCTGAAATCGGTGTAGGTATAAATCAAGAAGGAGCATCAAGTGTTGATGGTTAACAAGACCACTAGTTTCAAGAAAAAGGGCAAAGGAAAGAAAGGGAACTTCACGCAGAATGGCAAACATGTTGCCGCTCCCACTGCTACTTCCCGAGCTTGCGTTATATTCCCTCAAAGAGGAAAGGGTGATGCAGCACAGTAGCGTAAGTATTCCCTCAGTTTTTTGAGAACCAAGGTATCAAACTAGTAGGAGACCGCGCGCGAGTCCCTCGCACCTGCACAACCAAATAAGAATGTCGCAGCCAACATGATAAGGGGTTGTCAATCCCTTCATGGTCACTTACGAGAGTGAGATCTGATAGCTAGGATAAGATAATATTTTTGGTATTTTTGGTATAAGAACAGAAAGTAAAGAAAGCAAATAAGCAACGACAACACAAATTGGCTAGTTGAAGGGAAATTTATAAGATGAAAATAGACCCGGGGGTCATAGGTTTCACTAGTGGCTTCTCTCATGATAGAAAAATTATATGGTTGGTGAACAAATTACTGTCGAGCAATTGATAGAAAAGCGCATAGTTATGAGAATATCTAGGCATGATCATTATATATAGGCATCACGTCCGTAACAAGTAGACCGAAACGATTCTGCATCTATGTCACACCCTGCATTTTGTAACATGTCATTTGCATTAATGAAGCATGAAATTTGGACCAGCAAATTTGTTTGGCATCATTTGGCTTTTATTTGGAATTGAGTTTTTCTTCCTATGTTTTTCATGTGCTCATTAAAGTCAACTATTACCTCTTGTAGAATTCATCTCCATACCCAAAACTTCTGCCCAATGATCATACCAAGTGTTTATAGCAGTATAGTATTTTCTTATAAAATTAATTTGGCCAAAATGTGTTTTCAAAATTTAGTATTCCAAAAAACCCCGAATTGAGGTTTGCACTGCAAGTGCTTGATTTAGGGTGAGAAAATTATTTCAAAAAGTATATTTGAGACCTAGTAGTCATACTCCCAGAAACCACAAAAGTATAATTTTAAAAGTTATTTTCCTATTTTATTAAAAGCTTTTTCTTAAGGCCAGAAATGGTCTTTAATAGGGGAAAATTATTTAAGTATTTCAAAAATATTTGCCAAAATTCAGGAAGACTCATAGGACACATATTGTCCATATATAAGAGTTTCAACACTTGGTCATGTTCAAAATAATGGGCTAATCCCTCTAAAACCCTTTCTGGACATTTCAAGCTTTTGAAATATTTACAAAGGAAATAATCTCCAAAAATTCCAGGGAAATTCTATCATGTCATATATGACATATTTGATGATCTTGCCAAGCCCCATGCCTTGGGAAGCAAGATAACATCCTCGAAACCCTTCAAAACCATTCTGTCCATATCTGAAGTTTGAGCAACTCTACATTGCCAAACTTATCCAAATGCCCTCAAACTTGGTGCACATGCTAGAATGGCCTAATAAGGCATCTAGACCAAATGGCACAAGATTTGGAGTAGGGTAACTTGGTTAGAATACCCCAAAACCATTTCTGTTCAAATTCAAATTTGAACAACTTTTCATTACCAACTTTTTATCTGGAGCTTCAAACTTTGTGGGCATGATCATAACCCAAAATGATGAAACTACACCAAGTGGTACATCAAGGGGAGATGATTAGCTTGACTTAAACATGATGAAGCCATTTCTGTTGATTTCTAGGGTTCACCAAAGTTACATTGGCTAGTTTCTTCAAATGAGCCCAAATTTGGTGAAACACCCTATTTCCATGTGACATTTAATCCTGTTAAGTGTCATGGCTAGTGAAGATCATTTGCTTGCCCAAAACATGATCAAACACTTTCTGCCATTTTACCAAAACCATCATCTTGACCTCTTTTACTATTTACTTTTGCCTCAACTTTCTACCACAGCTTCACCTAGTTACATTCTACCTCCAGTAACTCCCCCATGTCCACAGCTCCATGATTGAGGGGTGAATACCCTAAGTTACCTTGCTGGACAGCCAAATTCTACCCTTTTACCAGCTTCACACCCCCCCTCACTGATCATCCAGAGCATCCAAGGCCACATCTGAGTTGTTTACTTCGTGCTGGACACCCCAGACAACGGCGGACACGCTCAGTGAGCCAACGGCATGCCGTGGCATGCCATAAGCACGCTCCAGAGCGCGCTACAGTGTGCACACGCACTGTAGCTTCGCCCAATCCCTCGCCTCCGACCACCTCGTGCTCCCCCCTCGCGCCAACCGATGCACCTCAGCGTCCACGACTCCCCCCGGCGCTGTCCCCCTCCTCCTTCTCCCTCCAGTGGCCGCCCTCACACGCGCGCTGGCCGCCCGCGAGCTCCAACCTCTGGCCTCACACGCGCACGCCCTCTAGAGCATTCCCCGCTCCCCCTCTTCCTTCCCTTCGCCCTGGAACTCGTCCAGCAACGCCACAGACGCATCCCCATCGCCTCCCGTGCTCTGTGGCGTCGAGCAGAGGCTCGCCGGCGCACAGGTCCACGGGACCTCGCCGCTCCCCTATAAAAAGGGCCTCCGAGCCCCTCCTCTCTTCACCAACAGCCTCCTCCCCCTCTCAATCACCTCCCTGAGCCACTCGCCTCTCTCCAGACCCGCCTGAGCTCGAGATCGAGCTCGAGCTCCGCTGTCAGGACCCCGATCCTAAGCCACACCGATCTAGCTGTAACACGTCATATCACTTTGCGGCCTCACGCACGGTAACCCCACGGGTGCCACCTTACCTGGCCCGGGACCGTTTGCGCATTTTGGCACACGTATATGACAGTGTCGCTAGCATCCATATGACAGAGAACCCGGGCCGACATGGCTAGTTATAATCCAAAAGTGGCACTAAATTACAGAGACAGGCATCCATGACCCAGCAACGAACGTGTCGGTCATCAACGTATGAACCCAAGTCGTAGCAAGCTACATGGACTTAAAGGAACAACGCGTGAAATTTCCCCTAAGGGACAGACACAGGAACGAAGAAGGACACATGCCGGCCAGCCTACATGTTCCGAGCATTAGCAAGCTACCAAGGCTCATTGGAATCACTAGGAGGCATTTCCCTGTAAGATAGGCTACCAAAGGAAAACAACTAGGTGTCGGATCCCACACATACCAAGCATTTCAATCATACACGCAATATGCTCAATATGTGCAAATACAACATTGCATCACAACAGAACTCTATGACTCAAAGTACTTTATTTAAAAGGCTCCAAGTGCCATACATAACATAGTCATACAGGTAGGGGTCACATGACCCAACACTCAAGTCATACAGTCATACAAGCACAAGCGGAAGCTACATGTCTGAGTACAGACAACTTAAAAAATAAAACAGGCTTGGTGTAGCCTGACTATCTACAAGGCCCTTCACAAGCTCCAGATCACCGTCTGGGTGTCAAGCTACTCGTCGACGTCAACGTCTATGTAGAACCCATCAGCGAGGGCAGGGTTCTCCTCTGCAAGAGTTATTAAGCAAACATGAGTACAAAGGTACTCAGCAAGTCTTACCACAGAACCTATCATACATGCAACATTATCAAAGGGGGTAGTGGAGTTTATAGCAGAATGCCAGCTTTGACCTTGGCTAACCTATACTACAACTCCCAACAGATTGCAAGATGTTATTACGAACACGAGTCCTCTAGTCACCACATCAATACACTACCGAGGATCCTCTTCCGTCATCCTACGGAAGGGCCATCCACGGCACTCACGCTTATCTTGAGGCTTTTAGTAGTATCCATCAAGTTGTCTATGAACTGTAAGAGTAACCAAGTAGTTCGTACCGCGAACAACGGCTATTCGAATAGTTTGATAACCCTGCAGGGGTGTACTTCTTCACACACGCTTCCACCGCTTATCGCCGTTTACTCGGCGTGTACTCGGCAACCTTCAAACGGAAGCCCAGCGAGGGTGTCGGCCACGACCTGACTAACTACTCAAGTCTCTCGTCCAGGTTTATCGCCTATTTGGGTTCCATCCGTGGGGAGATCCGGCCGGGGTGTCGCTCACGGCCCCAAACGATGTGTACAGGGTTCCCGAGTCACCAAACGGGCAACCGGTACACCGTGCCACGTACCTGTCGCATCACAACCCACCCCGAGGGTCAGCGTTGTGCACGACCTCCAGTAAGCTATAAACACCAGAAACTAGTTGCAACTCCTAGACAGAGATCAAGGGTAATTAATAAGTCGAGAGGGTCCATTGGTTTCGGGCCCAATGCATGGTAGTAACTGCAACTTGAACCATACATACAGATCTCGGGTCCTATGTACGGTTCCAATGAAACAACCCACCACGTACTCCTACATGGCCTTTCATCGATACCTTTACCAAAAGTATTCTACACTTCCTTCTCTTTATCGAAAGATTGTTTCACTCTGATTCATCACCTAGATGAATCAGACCAGACACAACTCTAAGCATAGCAGGCAACATAACAAAATAGCATGGTGGATCACACATCACATGGCTCAATCAACTCCTACACATGCTAGTGGGTTTCAACTATTTACTGTGGCAATGACAGGTCATGCAAGGGAATAGGGTTCAACTACCGCAGCAAGTAGCAGTTCACACGCTGTTGCCTTAATGCAGTAAAAGAGAGCAGGAGCGAGAAGATTGGGTTGTATCGGAATGATCAATGATTGCTTGCCTGACAAGGTAGTTGTCCGGTACTGCTCTTCAACTGGATACGCAGCAGTATCCTCGGGAGCAGGACCTAACACAGGGAATACCGACGATACAATCATTAACAAACAAATGCAACAATATGATGCATGTTTATGACATGGCAAGATGCATGTGTGTTGGCTAATGCAACTAAAACCAGAAGGGTTTGAACCTATTTGAATCAAGGATTCAAATTGAAGTTCAAACTATTATTTAAATAAGTGCATTATCATGTTTTTGATATATACAGCAAGTTAACTTGTTCAAACATGCATGAAACCAGTGCCATTGGATAGATTGGATTTTTCTGATCATTTTTCATATATAAATCTTTTCTATCTGAGCTATGGTTGATTTTATATGATTTTTAGAAGTTTTGGGTATTTTCTGGAATTTCCTGAATTATTATTATATCTAAAAATCCCAGAAAAACCTTTACTGCGTCAGCATGACATCATGCTGACGTCAGCCAGTCAACAGGGCCAGTCCAGGTCAAACCTGACCAGTGGGTCCCTCATGTCAGTGTCACAGCTAATTAACTGAGTTAATTAGAGTTAAACTAAAACTAATTAGCTGTCAGTGGGGCCAGGGCCCACATGTCAGTGACTAAACTAATTAACTAATTAATATTAAATTAACACCTAAACTGAGTTTGACTTGCGGGCAGGGCCCACATGTCATTGACCCAGGGGGTCAAACCCGTGGTCAAAACTGGTCCAACTCGCCGGCGTTTAGCCGCCGGCGAGGCCAAACGCGGCGGCGTGCTTCGGAAAACGGCTATGGGGCACGGCTCGAGCTGCGGCTGGGTGCGTTGGAGAGCTCTTGCTCTTCCGCATCGGATGGTGGTGGTCGCCGGACCTGGGGTGGCCGGAGACGACGGCAACAAGCTCGACGGCGGCGACCGGCGTCGGGCGTGTGTGGGGATGCGGCTGCAGGGGCCTAGGCGATGCGTGCGTAGCACCGTTCGCATCTACGTGCTGTGGTGAGTGCGTTGGACGGGTGCCGGTGACCAAATGGTCACCGGAGCATCACCGGCGACGAGCACGGCGCCGGTGCGTGCGGTGGAGCTACGTGCAGTGGGTTACAGGGCAAGAGGGAGCCAACGGAGAGGGGGAGGAGGTAGCTAGGCTCACAGTGGTCGCAGCAGGCACCGAAGCGAGCTCCGGGGTGGTCGGAGCTGAGCAGCATGACGCGGGGGATCTCCGCGGCCGGAGTTGGGGAAGAAGAGCTCGGGGGCGTCTCCAGGGCGGGCGAGCGCTCGGGGCTCGGCCTGTCGAAGCAGTCGAGGTCAGCGGAGACGAGGGACAACACGGCGGAGCTCGGGGACGACGGTGGACGTGGTTTCTAAGACGGTGCGATCACGGCGGCGTCGGCCATGGCGCGGGGAGAGCGGAGGAGAGGAGCTGGGGAGAAACGGAGGTGTCTGAGGGGTCGAGGGGGACGTGGACGTTTGATCCACTCCTCCAGGACGGCGAGGGGGCGAAGCAGGGCGGCGGGCAGCTGCGTGGCGCGCCGTGCGGTCGCCGTCGAGCACCTGCCTGCCTGCCTGGCCGAGCCAAGCAGCTCGCTGGAGCGGCAGCTGGGCTGGGCCGGCAGGTGGGCCGGGTGGGCGCCAGGTAAGTGTTCTCTCTCTCTCCTTTTTCTATTTTCTTTTCTGTTTCATTTCTTTTGCAACTTTGTTCATTTAATAAAAATGCCTAAACATTTTTATAAATCATAACACTTGTCATACCTGCTGTATATAATATGAACAGTAGGAAACATTATAGTTTATGATTATTTGAGCATTTAAAATATTTTATAGCATTTAAATGTCCAAATTCAAATACCATATGATTTAATCCAAAACCCTAGATTGTCCTAGAAAATTGTGCACCATTTTTGGCAGAGGTTTAAGAGCAAGGTAGAAATGATGAGCATTTTGAAGGGCATTTTGGGTACATTGGAAAATATTTTAGCAAACCCTAGTTGTTAGGGGAGGGGTGCTGGGGTTTCTGTTAATCCCATTTCAAGTTTCTTTGAAAGTAAACATGATGCACACTCTAGTCAGATCCTAATGCAAGTGCTAGCTAGGGATGTGACATCCGCCGCGGCGGCTTCCCGTCGCCAGCCCAGTACAGGCCGCCCTAGCTCTCCCTTTCGCTCGATCTAGCACCACCGCACACCACTGATGCGATTCCCCCTCTTTCCCCTCTCTGCAGTTGCCGGATTCGACCAGAGCAGCAACCTCCCGAGGCTCCTCTGCCGTTCCACCTCGCCGCCGACGAACCAGGCCCCTCCGGCGAGCCGCACCACCACCACTAGAACAGCGACACGCTGCCGAGCCCATTCCTGCCCTCAGTTTGCCCCGCCGTGCCCGGAATCGCCGCCGGTGAGCTCGCCGCCCCTCTGGCCGTGAGGTTGAAGTTGACAGGCGGGCCCCGCCTGTCATACTCACCCCCTCTCGCTCCCCTCTCTGTCACTGACCAGCGGGCCCCGCCTGTCAGGTTCAAAAACCTGGCGCGCGCGCTGGCGCCCGTGCGGTGGGCTATTCGCCCTGGGCAGTGCACTGTGGCCGTTCTGGCCCAGTGATACAGGACCTTTTCTCCTTTTCTCTTTGTGTGATATTTCAAATAATTTCACAGAAATAAATATTTGTCCAAATGAATTAATTCCAACTCCTCAAAACTTGTAAAATTCCAACCTATTTAATGGTGTCACTTTCACACATATCCATGAACCTTTTCTGTTCTGTTCAAATTTAAATTCATATTTGAACATTAAAACTTCTGTTAAAAAATCCTTAGATCCCATTCTGCCACTTCAAAATTCAAACTAAGAATTTTTGCCATCTTAGTTTTCTCTCTAGTATTTAACAAAAATAGGTTGACATTTTTCTGAGCACTTTGATTTTTCTGTTTTTATTGTGGTCTTATTTTCCCGTTGTTATTTTGCGACGTTTAGATACCGTGTTTGACGAGGTTGCTGAGGAAGAATGTGGAGAAGGATTTGAAGACTTTGAAGACCAAGCCAATCCAGGCAAGCAGCCCTTTGACCATGATACACTTGTGTTCGTCGGAATCCGTTTGTTTTCGAATGCATGATGATAAGAGTTATGGTGGTGACCTAGTTTAAACCCACCACATGATGCATGCTTTACTCTTGATCTTGCTATGTGCTAGATGCAATGCATATGGTTAGTAGTGATGCTTAGTGATGCATGTGTGCCGTGAAACCTTCGTGGATGCATTCTTTTCATAAACCCCATCGGGTGCCCCTAATGACCCAGGGTGGTATCGAGTTAGGTCATCACTTGAGGAAGAAGTGATGTGCCGGTAAAAATCTTGTGCATGAGTGAAATGATGGATTAGATTTATGTGCGACTACCATCCCAACCAAATATGTGCAACCACTCTACCCCTTATGGGACTGTGCGTTATTGATTACTTAGGCCGATACTAGCATGGTGCCCGCATTACTAGTGACGGGAAGACTCGAGGTCTTTCCCGGGACGGGGTCGGTCTTGGATAGACGACCATGATTGTTTTCACAGGGCACCGGACACATCGTTGGTCCCTTCATGTACGCGTGACATTGAAAATAGGGCAAGTCCCATGATCTATTGTTTGTACTCGAGGGATGTGCACCAACGAGTGGACTCTATGTTAGTGTCATCTAAGGAAAGATAATGACCGGGTGCTTCCCCCGAGTACTTGAGGTACTGCGGGATCGTGGGTGACATGAAAGCTCCCCGGATCTTGTGGGCAAAGTGCGCAACCTCTGCAGAGTGTAAAACTATTCGAATAGCCGTGTCCACGGTCATGGACAGTTGGGTGGTGCTAGTTAAACTATGTCCAGAATTTTACTACATCGGTGAAAGTATGTGGGTATGATGAGTCAAGGTGGTGACTCGACTCGTTGAGTTGAATCCTATTTATGTTGATATCGGTAACCCGTCTTCGAGGTTACGTGAATTTATTGATGCATATACTTGATGGTAGAATATTTATTCTAGCCCGTTGCTAGATTGATCATTATTGTTCAATTGCATTGTTACTTTGAACCAAATCATGGGTTGCTTGCGAGTACATTCAAAGTACTCATTGGCTTGCCACTGGTTATTTAATTGGCCAGGCATGGAGGAACAGGATTATGAAGAAGAGTTTTATGGAGACGAACATGCGAACTAGGAAGCTATCCCAGTCAGAATGCCTGTAGGGTTAAGGTAGATGGCATGGGTTCTACTTATCATCGAAGACTTCCGCTATTTGAGTTATTTGCTATTCAGCCCTTGAGGCTTTATCTATGTAAGACTTGGCCATAATGGCCATTATTTGTGTAAGACGGTATGTATGGATGTAAGACTCTTGTTATTCAGCTTCTGTGTGTTCAGTGAGCATTGATCTCTGGGATCACTGTACACGTGCATTCGGAGATCTCGACTCTTAAGTCGGGGTCCCCACAGAGCTGGTATCAGAGCCATCCTGACTGTAGGAAGCCTTAGTTAGCATGGGCGTTAGTTAAATGAGACCCCCTTTTTCAAAAACCTTCTGAACCTCTCTTCTTTTCTAAACCTGAGATATCATCAGCTTATTAACCTCTCCTATTCACCCTTTGTAGATGGCCGCTGTACCTGAAGAGCACCTGACCACAGGGTTTCCCTTGCTTCTCGAGGATAGCCTCCAGTAGTGCCAGTTCCACCGGGCGCCCATCCTCACCTACCTTGAGCATTGGGTTAGCGACACTGAGGTGGAGTACCATGTGGAAGTGATCGTGAAGGCAAACGATCCTCCCACAAGTTGGTTCTTTGAGGGACCCCATATGGAAACATTACCTCTCGCTGTCGAGGCTGCTGCACTCAAGGCACTAACCCGTCTCCGCGAGCTTCTCTCGGAGATGGCAGCCAAGATCACAACCCGCTTCTTGCCTTACCGGAAGGAAGGTGAAGATGAAAGCAGCACACTAGCCCCTCCACTGAAGGAAGGACTCCCGCTTCGATTCCAGACCTACTTCAGTCTATGTGCCGACAGTTTGGCACAAGATTTGGCCTCGAAATCGATGAAGCTCCGAGAAGAACTTCACAAGACCAAGGCACTTCTTCGTCGAGCACAAGAGAAGACAGATAGGATCAAGAAGGAAGGTGCACCTCCGGGACAGTCCGCTATCGCGTACCGAGGCGGAAGGCCCTCAGGAGATGTATCTTCCAAGGATGAAGAACCACCTCGGCGACGACGTATGACGGCAAGGGAATATCGCAAGCTTTTCTCGGCACCACCGAGAAAGCACCGTCGTATCCAACTCCTCCACTCCCCCACACCCTCAAGTGACAAGGGGGCCCAGACAGATGAAGACAAGGAGGAAGACCCCGAAGAGCCAGAATACGCGACCGAGCATTCCGCCGCTTAGGCATCGTTCGCAACTCGGATATGCCAGATCGTGACCTCTACGGTAGGACAGGTCGTGTAACCCCTATGCGCAGTCGAGTCCTTGTATGGTTCATATGAAACCATCTAGTGTTTGCTTTTGTTGTGTTTGGATGTATGTCGTATTCTTCCTTCGGGAACATGTAAACGACTGCATCAACCATTTACATTTTTAATGAAGTGTTTGGCCCTTTCGGCTCTTGCATGATTTGATTAGTGTAACACACACCCCCTTACTAGGCACCCATCTATATTGCTTTCCCTCTTCCAAGTCATGAGACCTTTTACCGCTCCAACAGGACGCCTGTTGTAACTCGTACTGGTACCTCTACCCAGCAGCCTAAAGCCGGAGCATCCGCACAATCAGAGGCAGGCCACGACCAAACCAACGACCAAGCTCCACCACCACCTCCTCCGAACATGGACATGGCTCAGCTTCTCCAAGCTTTCCGAGAGGAACGCCAAGCCAACACCGCAGCCCTTCAGTTGATTGCTCAAGTTGTCACCAACAACCGCCAGCCGTTGGGGAATGGCAATGGACGTTCCACGTTGGCAGAGTTCAAGAAGCATGCACCGCCAACTTTCATCGAGACTGTTGAACCCCTGGATGCAGACGACTGGGTCAGCACCATTGAGGACTTGCTGGAACTAGTCGGATGCACCGATGACCGCGAGAAGGTGGCTTATGCAGCCCACTACCTCGCGGGGACTGCTAGAGCTTGGTGGGATGGATTCAAGGTCATGCATGCTGGGCAAGACATCACTTGGGACAACTTCAAGGCAAAATTCCGCAAATCCCACATTCCTTCCAGAATCATGGCTATCAAAAAGCGTGAGTTTCGAGCCCTGAAGCAAGGAAGTGGCACTGTCAAGGAGTACATGCAGAAGTTCACTGTTCTGTCAAGGTATGCCCCTGAAGATGTCAGCACTGATGCTGCAAAAAGGGAGCGCTTCATCGAAGGCCTCAATCAGACTCTGCAATACTCGCTTGTCGTGTGCGACTGCCCGACCTTCCCTGACATGGTGAACAAAGCACTCATGCTTGAAGACAAGCGGCGTGCTCTGGAAGACACTCGCAAGCGCAAGATGGTCAGCAAGGGAAGTTCCAGCAACCAGAAGCCTCGTCCGTGGCAGTCAGCCCGGCCAAGCCAATCTATCAGCAACCAAGAGCTCTTGCACCTCGCACCAACTATCAGCCTCAGCAGTAGGCCAACCCAAGGCCAGCTTTCAACCCCAATAACAGTGGTGGTAACAAGATCAACAATCCAAACCAAGTCACTTGCTTTGGATGTGGTCAGTCAGGACACATCTCAAGGGTGTGCCCCAACAAGAAGCCTGATGCCCCGTGCCCCAATGCGCAAAACCCAGGACAAGGCAGCGGGATGCCTCCAAGGAACCCAGCTCCTCGCAACCCGCCTAACCATGGGAAGGGGCGTGTGAATCACGTCACTGTTGAAGAAGCCCAGGAAGACCCGGACGTCGTGCTGGGTACATTCCTTGTCAACTCAGCACCTGCAACTTTCTTGTTTGATTCTGGAGCCACGCATTCATTTGTCACTCAAAGATTTGCATTAAAAAGTGGCATGACCCCTACACCCCTGAATAACCCCATGGTGGTACATACCCCCAGAACAGAGATGAGAGCCAAGATAGGTTGTAAAGGAGACAGTATTACCATTAACGGTGTAGATTTCCTAGCAGACCTTATCGTCCTGAGATCACAAGGCTTGGATGTGATCCTAGGCATGAATTGGCTCAGCAAGCACCAAGGCTTGTTAGACTGTGCCAATCGGACTGTCACTGTGACCAATGACCAAGGAGTCGAAGTTAAGTTTGCTTCCAACTCCTCTTCCGCTCAAGCCGCTCAAGTCAACTGTCTATCTGAAGTTGGGCTAGAGAAAGTACCGGTGGTATGCGAGTATCCTGATGTCTTTCCGGATGAACTACCGGGAATGCCCCCTGACTGTGACATTGAGTTCATCATCGAGCTCGTGCCCGGGGCAGGACCCATCTATAAGAAGCCTTATAGAATGGGGACGGAAGAATTAGCCGAGTTGAAGAAGCAACTGGAAGAGCAGCCGAGGAAGGGATTTATCCGCCCAAGTGCCTCCCCTTGGGGATCACCTGTTCTATTTGTGGCAAAGAGGGACGGTACCATCCGCTTATGCATTGACTATCGTTCCCTCAATGAAGTTACAATCAAGGACAAATATCCGCTTCCCAAGATTGAAGATCTGTTTGATCAGCTCAGCGGAGCCAAGGTGTTCTCCAAGATCAACCTCAGATCTGGGTACTACCAACTGAAGATCAGACCCCAAGATATTCTGAAGACGGCATTCGTAACCAGATATGGCCTGTACGAGTGCACGGTCATGTCCTTTGGGTTAACCAATGCCCCAGCTTACTTCATGTATCTCATGAATAAAGTCTTCATGGAATATTTGGACAAGTTTGTTGTTGTCTTCATCGATGACATTCTTGTCTTCTCGAAGACGGTGGAAGAGAACGAGCAACATTTGAGGATGGTCCTAGACAAGCTTCGGGAGCACCAACTATATGCCAAATTCAGCAAGTGTGAGTTCTGGCTGCATAAAGTTGGATTCTTAGGTCATGTCTTGACCGAAGAAGGATTGTCAGTTGATCCCGTGAAGATCGAAGCTGTGACCCAATGGCAATCTCCAACGACCGTCAAGGAAGTCAGAAGCTTCCTCGGACTTGCGGGCTATTACCGCAAATTCGTGGAAGGATTCTCTAGCATTGCCCGGCCAATGACTCAGCTCCTCAAAAAGGACAAGAAGTTCGAGTGGACGCCAAAATGCGAAGAGAGCTTCCAAGAACTCAAGAAGAGATTGACCACCGCCCCAGTTCTGGCAACACCTGATATTCACAAGGAGTTTGTGATATATTGTGATGCCTCTCGAACCGGATTGGGAAGCGTTCTGGTGCAAGAAGGCCGAGTCATAGCTTACCTCTCCGTGCAGCTACGACCTCATGAAGAGAACTACGCTACTCACGATCTTGAGTTAGCGGCAGTGGTTCATTCCTTGAAGACATGGCGGCATTACCTCCTAGGGAAACGGTGTGAGATATACACAAACCACAAAAGTCTGAAGTACATTTTCACGTAAAAGGAATTGAACATGAGGCAGCGAAGATGGTTGGAACTCATCAAAGATTATGACCTCAGTGTTCAATATCACCCCGGGAAGGCTAACATGGTGGCCGATGCCTTAAGCATGAAGGCTTGCTCCTTGAATGCCATAATTCAAAAAAGGCAGCCAACCCTGTTTAAGAAGTTCGAACAACTCAGTTTGGAATTGGTCACCCCTGGATTTCTGGATCATTTGGAAGTCAAACCAACACTGATGGACGAAGTCAAGAAGGCGCAAGGTGGGCACGCAAGCATTGAAGGCATCAAGAAGAAGATGAAGCTAGGCAAGGCCCAAGGATTCTCCGAGGACGAGCACGAGATTGTTTGGTACAAAGGCCGTATATGCGTACCAAACAAGATGGAGTTGAAGAACCTGATCCTGCAAGAAGCCCACGACACTCCGTATTCCATCCACCCTGGAGGGACCAAGATGTATCAAGACTTGAAGGAAAGATTCTGGTGGCACAGGATGAAAAGAGAGATTGCAACCTATGTTGCAAAGTGTGATGTGTGCCAAAGGGTCAAGGCTGAATATCAGCGACCCGCTGGATTGCTTCAACCACTCAAGGTTCCTGAGTGGAAGTGGGATAAAGTCGGAATGGACTTCATCACTGGATTACCAAGCTTAAATAGAGGACATGACTCTATCTGGGTCATAGTCGACCATTTGACCAAGGTGGCCCATTTCATTCCTGTCAAGACTACTTATGATGGCAACCGACTGTCAGCTCTCTACATCGATAGAATCGTAAGCCTTCACGACGTTCCCAAGGAGATTGTGTCAGATCGAGGAACCCAGTTCACCTCAAGGTTCTGGAAGAAGTTCCAAGAAGCCTTGGGAACCAAGTTATCTTTCCGCACGGCTTTCCACCCACAGACCGGAGGTCAGACAGAACGAGTAAATCAAATTCTCGAAGACATGCTCCGAGCTTGTGTCTTGGCATATGGAGCCAAGTGGGAAGATTGCCTCCCTTTTGCTGAGTTCTCCTATAACAACAGTTATCAGTCAAGCCTTCAGATGGCACCATTTGAGGTGTTGTACGGACGCAGATGTCGCACACCCCTCAACTGGTCAGAGACTGGAGACGGACTAGTCTTTGGACCGGATATTCTCCGTGAAGCAGAAGAGCAAGTCCAACTAGTCAGAGAACGTTTGAAGGCAGCCAAGTCAAGGCAGAAGAGCTATGCTGACACTCACCATCGGGACATGAGTTTCCATGTCGGGGACCATGTGTACCTACGAGTAACTCCTTTGACGGGAACCAAGCGTTTCCACGTCAAGGGGAAGCTCGCACCAAGGTTCATTGGACCCTTTGAGATCACTGCACGACGAGGAGTAGTGGCTTACCAATTGGAACAACCACCTGAGCTATCCGATGTGCACAATGTATTCCATGTGTCACAACTCTGAGAATGTCTCCAAGTTCCGAACAAGCCTGATCTCTACAAGGATGTTGATCACCAAGCCATTGATCTCCAACCTGATTTGACCTACCGCGAGAAGCCCATTCGCATTCTGGATGAAGCAGAACGACGGACGCGAAGCCGCACCATCAAGTACTTCAAGGTCCAGTGGAGCAACCACACGGAAGCAGAAGCAACCTGGGAACATGAAGACTATCTTAGATCCGAGTATCCCGATCTCTTTTAAGACATAGTTTAGGAATCTCGGGGACGAGATTCTTGTAAGGGGGGTAGGTCTGTCACACCCTGCATTTTGTAACAGGTCATTTGTATCAATGAAGCATGAAATTTGGACCAGCAATTTTTTTTGGCATCATTTGGCTTTTATTTGGAATTGAGTTTTTCTTCCTATGTTTTTCATGTGCTCATTAAAATCAACTATTACCTCTTGTAGAATTCATCTCCACACCCAAAACTTCTGCCCAATGATCATACCAAGTGTTTATAGCAGTATAGTATTTTCTTATAAAATTAATTTGGCCAAAATGTGTTTTCAAAATTTAGTATTCCAAAAACCCCTGAATTGAGGTTTGCACTACAAGTGCTTGATTTACGGTGAGAAAATTATTTCAAAAAGTGTATTTGAGACCTAGTAGTCATAGGACTCCCAGAAACCACAAAAGTTTAATTTTAAAAGTTATTTTCCTATTTTATTAAAAAGCTTTTTCTTAAGGCCAGAAATGGTCTTTAATAGGGGAAAATTATTTACGTATTTAAAAAATATTTGCCAAAATTCAGGAAGACTCATAGGACATATATTGTCCATATATAAGAGTTTCAACACTTGGTCATGTTCAAAATAATGGGCTAATCCCTCTAAAACCCTTTCTGGATATTTAAAGCTTTTGAAATATTTACAAAGGAAATAATCCCCAAAAATTCCAGGGAAATTCGATCATGTCATATATGACATATTTGATGATCTTGCCAAGCCCCATGCCTTCGGAAGCAAGATAACATCCTCAAAACCTTTCAAAACCATTCTGTCCATATCTGAAGTTTGAGCAAGTCTACATTGCCAAACTTATCCAAATGCCCTCAAACTTGGTGCACATGCTAGAATGGCCTAATAAGGCATCTAGACCAAATGGCACAAGATTTGGAGTAGGGTAACTTGGTCAGAATACCCCAAAACCATTTCTATTCAAATTCAAATTTGAACAACTTTACATTGCCAACTTTTTAGCTGGAGCTTCAAACTTTGTGGGCATGATCATAACCCCAGATGATGAAACTACACCAAGTGGTACATCAAGGGGAGATTATTAGCTTGACTTAAACATGATGAAGCCATTTCTGTTGATTTCTAGGGTTCACCAAAGTTACATTGGCTAGTTTCTTCAAATGAGCCCAAATTTGGTGAAACACCCTATTTCCATGTCTCATTTAATCCTGTTAAGTGTCATGGCTAGTGAAGATCATTTGCTTGCCCAAAACATGATCAAACACTTTCTGCCATTTTACCAAAACCATCATCTTGACCTCTTTTACTATTTACTTTTGCCTCAACTTTCTACCACAGCTTCACCTAGTTACATTCTACCTCCAGTAACTCCCCCATGTCCACAGCTCCATGATTGAGGGGTGAAAACCCTAAGTTACCTTGCTGGACAGCCAAATTCTACCCTTTTACCAGCTTCACTCCCCCCTCACTGATCATCCAGAGCATCCAAGGCCACATCTTAGTTGTTTACTTCATGCTGGACCCCCCAGACACGATGGACACGCCTAGTGAGCCAACGACATGCCGTGGCATGCCATAAGCACGCTCCAGAGCGTGCTACAGTGCGCACCCGCACTGTAGCTTCGCCCAATCCCTCGCCTCCGACCACCTCGTGCTCCCCCCTCGCGCCAACCGATGCACCTCGGCGTCCGCGACTCCCCCCGGCGCTGTCCCACTCCTCCTCCCTCCAGTGGCCGCCCTCGCACGCGCGCTGGCCGCCCGCGAGCTCCAACCTCTGGCCTCACACGCGCGCGCCCTCTGGAGCATTCCCCGCTCCCCCTCTTCCTTCCCTTCGCCCTGGAACTCGTCCAGCAACACCACAGACGCATCCCCATCGCCTCCCGTGCACTGTGGCGTCGAGCAGAGGCTCGCCGGCGCACAGGTCCATGGGACCTCGCCGCTCCCCTATAAATAGGGCCTCCAAGCCCCTCCTCTCTTCACCAACAGCCTCCTCCCCCTCTCAATCACCTCCCTGAGCCACTCGCCTCTCTCCAGACCAGCCCGAGCTCGAGATCGAGCTCGAGCTCCGCCGCGGCGGCTTCCCGTCGCCAGCCCAGTACAGGCCGCCCTAGCTCTCCCTTTCGCTCGATCTAGCACCACCGCACACCAATGATGCGATTCCCCCTCTTTCCCCTCTCTGCAGTTGCCGAATTCGACCGGAGTAGCAACCTCCCGACGCTCCTCCGCCGTTCCACCTCGCCGCCGACAAACCAGGCCCCTCCGGCGAGCCGCACCACCACCACTAGAACGGCGACACGCTGTTGAGCCCATTCCTACCCTCAGTTTGCCCCGCCGTTCCCGGAATCGCCGCCGGTGAGCTCGCCGCCCCTCTGGCCGTGAGGTTGAAGATGATAGGCGGGCCCCGCCTGTCATACTCACCCCCCCTCTCGCTCCCCTCTCTGTCACTGACCACCGGGCCCCACTTGTCAGGTTCAAAAACCTGGCGCGCGCGCTGGCGCTCGTGCGGTGGGCTATTCGCCCTGGGCTGTGCACTGTGGCCGTTCTGGCCCAGTGGCACATGACCTTTTCTCTTTTTCTTTTTCTGTGATATTTCAAATAATTTCACAGAAATAAATATTTGTCCAAATGAATTAATTCCAACTCCTAGAAACTTGTAAAATTCCAACCTATTTAATGGTGTCACTTTCACACATATCTATGAACCTTTTCTGTTCTGTTCAAATTTAAATTCATATTTGAACATTAAAACTTCTGTTCAAAAATCCTTAGATCCCATTCTGCCACTCCAAAACTCAAACTAAGAATTTTTGTCATCTTAGTTTTCTCTCTAGTATTTAACAAAACTAGGTTGTCATTTTTCTAAGCACTTTGATTTTTCTGTTTTTATTGTGGTCTTATTTTCCCGTTGTTATTTTGCGACATTTAGATACCGTGTTTGACGAGGTTGCTGAGGAAGAAGGTGGAGAAGGATTTGAAGACTTTGAAGACCAAGCCAATCCAGGCAAGCAGCCCTTTGACCATGATACACTTGTGTTCGTCGGAACCCGTTTGTTTCCGAATGCATGATGATAAGGGTTATGGTGGTGACCTAGTTTAAAACCACCACATGATGCATGCTTTACTCTTGATCTTGCTATGTGCTAGATGCAATGTATATGGTTAGTAGTGATGCTTAGTGATGCATGTGTGCCGTGAAACCTTTGTGGATGCATTCTTTTCATAAACCCCATCAGGTGCCCCTAATGCCCGAGGGTGATATCGAGTTAGGTCATCACTTGAGGAAGAAGTGATGTGCCGGTAAAAATCTTGTGCATGAGTGAAATGATGGATTAGATTTATGTGTGACTACCGTCCCAACCAAATATGTGCAACCACTCTACCCCTTATGGGACGGGGCGTTATTGATTACTTAGGCCGATACTAGCATGGTGCCCGCATTACTAGTGACGGGAAGACTTGAGGTCTTTCCCGGGACGGGGTCGTGCTTGGATAGACGACCATGACTGTTTTCACAGGGCAACGGACACACCGTTGGTCCCTTCGTGTATGCGTGACATTGAAAATAGGGAAAGTCCCATGATCTATTGTTTGTACTCGAGGGCTATGCACCAACGAGTGGACTCTATGTTAGTGTCGTCTAAGGAAAGATAATGACCGGGTGCTTCCCCCGAGTACTTGAGGTACTGCGGGATCATGGGTGACACGAAAGCTTCCCGGATCTTGTGGGCAAAGTGCGCAACCTCTGCAGAGTGTAAAACTATTCGAATAGCCGTGTCCACGGTCATGGAAAGTTGGGTGGTGCTACTTAAACTATGTCCAGAATTTTACTACATCGGTGAAAGTATGTGTGTGTGATGAGTCAAGGTGGTGACTCGACTCGTTGAGTTGAATCCTATTCATGTTGATATCGGTAACCTGTCGTCGAGGTTACGTGAATTTATTGATGCATATACTTGATGGTAGAATATTTATTCTAGCCCATTGCTAGATTGATCATTATTGTTCAATTGCATTGTTAGTTTGAACCAAATTATGGGTTGCTTGCGAGTAAATTCAAAGTACTCATTGGCTTGCCACTAGTTATTTAATTGGCCAGGCATGGAGGAACATGATTATGAAGAAGAGTTTTATGGAGATGAACATGCGAACTAGGAAGCTATCCCAGTCAGAATGCCTGTAGGGTTAAGGCAGATGGCATGGGTTCTACTTATCATCGAAGACTTCCGCTATTTGAGTTATTTGCTATTCAGCCCTTGAGGCTTTATCTATGTAAGTCTTGGCCATAATGGCCATAATTTGTGTAAGACGGTATGTATGGATGTAAGACTCTTGTTATTCAGCTTCTGTGTGTTCAGTGAGCATTGATCTCTGGGATCACTGTACACGTGCATTCGGAGATCTCGACTCTTAAGTCGGGGTCCCCACCATCTACTACTATTACTCCACACATCAACCGCTATCTAGCATGCATCTAGAGTATTAAGTTTATAAGAACAGAGTAACGCCTTAAGAAAGATGACATGATGTAGAGGGATAAACTCAAGCAATATGGTCTAGTAGGCCAAACCAAACATGATGTAGAGGTGACGATACGCGTCAGGAATTGTTCCAAGGTTGATGTAATCGCCGTCAACACGCTAGCTCTACATCTACCTTCGGGATTACTTTTATACCTAAATAATTGTTATTTGGTGCCTGTGTTGAGCATGAACATTATATCTGGATCTTGTTTGCTGCGAGATAGTTATTCATTAAATCATAGAATAATGGTTGTTCTATTTATATGACTAATATCTTTTATGGTCATGCACCCTTGAGGAATGGTCTATTCTTGTTGAATCTTGAATGTAGTAATACACATATTCATAATATTGATGTCAAAAGATGCAAAGTTGATAATGATAGTGCAACATACTTGTGGCACTACCGTTTATGCCATATTGGTGTAAAGCGCATGAAGAAAATCCATGTTGATGGACTTTTAGAATCACCTGATTATGAATCAGTTGATACCTGCGAACCATGCCTCATGGGTTAGATGACTAAAACTCCGTTCTCCAGAACATTGGAGCGAGCTAATGACTAATTGGAAATAATACATACCGATGTATGCGGTTTGATGAGTGTTGAAGCACGTGGTGGGTATCGTTATTTTCTCACTATCATAGATGATTTGAGTAGATATGGGTATATCTACTTGACAAACACAAGTCTGAAACACTTGAAAATTTCAAACAATTTCATAGTGAAGTAGAGAAACATTGTAACAAGAAAATAAAGTTTCTACAATCCGATCGCGAAGGCAAATATTTGAGTTACGACATTGGTCTTCCTTTAAAACAATGTGAAATAGTTTCACAGCTCACGCCAAACACCAGAGCGTAATGGTGTGTCCGAACATCGTAACCGTACTCTATTGGATATGGTACGTTCTATGATGTCTCTTACCGATTTTCCTTTATCGTTTTGGTGTTATGCATTAGAGAGATCTGCATTCACGTTAAATAGGGCACCATGTAAATCTGTTGAGACGACACCGTATGAACTCTTGTTTGGCAGGAAACCAAAGCTGTCGTTTCTTAAAGTTTGGGGTTGCGATGCTTATGTGAAAAAGCTTCAGCGTGATAAGCTCGAACCCAATTCGGGGAAGTGTGTCTTCATAGGATACCCAAAAGAAATGGTTGGGTACACCTTTTACCACAGATCCAAAGGCAAGATTTTTGTTGCTAAAAATGGGTCCTTTCGAGAGAAGGAGTTTCTCTCGAAAGAAGTGAGTGGGAGAAAAGTAGAACTGGACGAGGTAATTGTACCTTCGCTCGAATTGGAAGGTAGATCCTCACAGAAAACCGTTCGCATGATGCCTACGCCAACTAGAGAAGAAGCTAGTGATAGTAATGATGATACTTCGGATGAAGTTACTACTAAACCTCGTAGGTCGACAAGAACACCTACCACACCAGAGTGTTATGGTAACCCTGTCCTAGAAGTCATGTTGTTAGACAACGGCGAACATTCGAACTATGAAGAAGCTATGATGACCCCAGATTCCAAAAAAATGGCTTGAGGCCATGAAATCTGTGATAGGATCCATGTATGAGAACAAAGTATGGACTTTGGTGGACTTGCCCGATGATCGTCTAGCCATAGAGAATAAATGGATCTTCAAGAAGAAGACTGACGCTGATGGTAATGTTACTGTTTACAAAGCTCGACTTGTCACAAAATATTTTCGAAAGATTCAAGGAGTTGACTACGATGAGACTTTTCTCACACATAGCGATGCTTAAGTCTGTCTGAATCATGTTAGCAATTGCCGCATTTTATGATTGTGAAATCTGGCAAATGGATGTCAAAACTGCATTCTTAATGGATATCTGAAACAAGAGTTGTATATGTTGCAACTAGAAGGTTTTGTCGATCCTAAAGGTGCTAACAAAGTGTGCATGATCAAATGATCCATCTATGGACTGGTGCAAGCATCTCGGGCGTGGAATATATGCTTTGATGTGGTGACCAAAGCATATAGGTTTATACAGACTTACAGTGAAGCCTGTATTTATAAGAAAATGAGTGGGAGCTCTATAGCATTTCTAATATTATATGTGGATGATATATTATTGATTGGAAATATTGTAGAATTTCTGGATAGCACAAAAGGATACTTGAGTAAGAATTTTTCAATGAAAGACCTCGGTGAAGCTTCTTATATATTCGGCATCAAGATCTATAGAGATAGATCAAGACGCTTAATATGACTTTCATAAAGCACACACCTTGACCAAGTTTTCAAGAAGTTCAAAATGGATCAGTCAAAGAAATGGTTCTTGCCAGTGTTACAAGGTGTGAAATTGAGTCAGACTCAATGCCCGACCATTGCAGAAGATAGAGAGAAAATGATAGTCATTCCCTATGCCTCAGCCATAGGTTCCATCATGTATGCTATGTTATGTACCAGTCCTGATGTGTGCCTTGACATATGTTTGGCAGGAAGGTACCAAAGTAATCTAGGATTGGATCACTGGACAGCGGTCAAGAACATCCTGAAGTACCTGAAAAGGATGAAGGATATGTTTCTCCTTTATGAAGGTGACGAAGAGCACGTTGAAAGGGTTACGTCGATTCTAGCTTCCACATAGATTCAGACGACTCTAAGTCACAGATCGAATACATATTTATATTGAATGGTGGAGCTTTCAGTTGGTGCAGTTCCAAGTAGACCGTCGTGGCTGGATCTACGTGTTAAGCGGCGTACACAGCTGCTTTGGAAGCAGCATATCAAGGAGTCTGGATGAAGGAGTTGATATCCAATCTAGGTGTGATACCTAGTGCATCAGGTCCAATTACAATCATTTGTGACAACACTAGAGCAATTGCATTGGCGAAGGAATCCAGATTTCACAAGAGAACAAAACACATCAACAGACGCTTCAACTCCATTTGTGAAAAGGATAAGGAGGGAGACATAGAAATTTGCAAAGTACATACGGATCTGAATGTTGCAGACCCGTTGACTATGTCTCCTCCACGGGCAAAACATGATCAGCACCAAGACTCCATGGGTGTTAGATTCATTACAATGTAATCTAGACTATTGACTCTAGTGCAAGTGAGGGGATGATGGAAATATGCCCTAGAGGCAATAATAAAGTTATTATTATTTTGTATTTCCTTATTCATGATTAAGTTTTATTATTCATGATAGAATTGTATTGATTGGAAACCTAAATACATGAGTGAATACATAAACAAATACCATGTCCCTAGTAAGCCTCTACTAGACTAGCTTGTTAATCAAACATGGTTAAGGTTTCATAACCATGGAAATGATTTGACATTTGATAACATGATCACATCATTATGAGAATGATGTGATGAACAAAGCCCATCCGTTAGATTAGCATTTGATTGTACAGTTTATTGCTACTACTTTCATGTATGCCAAGTACATATTCCTTTGACTATGTAACATGCTGGATTTTGCCCTTTTCTTTTTTGACGATTTTCTTGGATTTCTTGATTTGATTTGCTCTTCTGGGGCTATGTGGTTCTCAAACTTTGGAAGATCATGTCTTCCTAGGTATTATAGTGGATTGCCATCCTCATCATCATCCCAAGACCTTGCGATTTTTCATCCTAGCCCAAATCCAATATTAATTTTCTAGGGAACATTCCTTTTCTATTAAAGGAATATATTTTTTGCCATAGGTTGTGAAGCAACCTATATCTCCGTCCTTCTAAAAATTCCAAAATAATTACCATAATTTTTTTGGTCAGATCTTCCTCAAATATGGCAAAAAATTTCTTTGCCATGTTCGAAAATAATCCTCCAATAATCATTTTCCAATTCTGCCCTAAATGGCACTTTGTGAAGCAAGTGCTATTTATGTTTTCCTAATTGACTCCAGACTTTTTGGACACCTTTTCCTATCAATATCATTGCCCTGTGTCAAATTTCAACCTCATTTTCCTAGTAAATATTTTTTAGCAATTTTCTAAAGTTTCTGTCCAGAAAGGAACTTTGTGAAGGAAGTATATTCTAGGCATGTCCAAATGAGTTGAAACTTTGCAAAATCCTTCATATGATAAAATCATCACTCTCTATCAAATTTGAGCTCATGTAATCCTTCCATGTGAGCTCAGCTCCAAATCTTGGTTTCTGGTCAGATTTTCACTTTGTGAAGCAACCATATTTTATATTGCTTCATTTAGGCTGAAAAGTTACGAGGACATTCTCCCATCCATATCAACTCCCTTTCACAAGTTTTGACTCAATCCAATTAGCCATTTGCCCTCAGGAATGTTTCATAGTATCTGGTCAGAATGAAGCTTTTTGAAGCAAGTGCACTTTGAAATTTCCAAATGGCATGAACCTTATACATCAGCTTCATATGATCAAAGAAACCATCTCCTCCAAATTTCAGATCATGACAATCAAGTATGTGAGTGCAACTTCATAATTCCCTAATCTGGCCATTATTGCACTTACTACAACAACCCTCATCTAAACTCCTCCTATTAGGCTGATTTTTGGTCGACAGAATCATCTTAGTGATTGATCACGATGTGCCAAAGATCCGAGTCCAACTCCAAACATGTGAGCCTCAGCAACTTACAAACACATTGATGATCATTTGATTTCTTGCTACCTGTGGACTCATCTAGCCTCCCTGTGCTCATTGCTTAGCTTCACAATCCTCTCTGTAGCGCACTCTATCTAGTGGACAAGGTCGGCCAAGCCAAAGAGTGCCGCTTGGGCCACCGCCCGTAGTGACCACACCGGCGTCATGCTGATTGCAAACTCTGGATTGATCTAGCCACTGTTCCCGTCGTCTTCCTCCCCGTCTCAACCTCAAACATTGTCCAGGAGCTCCCTCGTGCTCGTCTACGTCGCCTTGTGCCTCTGCCTCGTCGTCGTTCACCTTAAATGCACCTCGAGAGCCATACCCGTGCTACGTCCAACCTCTGCCCGCCATTAAAGCTTCGTCTAGAGCTCGGCCGTGAGCTCTAGAGCTTTGCTCCGCGCCGATATAAGGACTCTCGACCCCTCTCGCAGGTCCCAAGCCTCTCCCCGTTCCTCCTCGACCACTAGAGGCCTTGGCCCCCTCCTCTTTTCGGAGTTCTTCTTGTTTCTGGCCAAACCGAGCATCCTCTCCTCCGCTAGCTTACTCCACAACACTCCCCACACCCCCCACGAGTCGCCCCGACCCCTTGCCCCTCACCGATGACGATCGTAGTGCCGAGTACCACCATCTCCTGACCGCCTCCGTCATTTGGTCGCCTATCCATCTCGCTCACCCCGAGCTCCTCTCCCCTCCATTTCTCCACTAGCAGCCTCACCAGAGTCCGGCAAACCCTCCCCCACCCTCCATTCATCGCCGAAGTAGGCATATCGCCGAGAACCTCCACCACCACCGCCTCTCTGCTTCCTCCAGGGGCCATGCCTCGCCGGCATTCCAGGCCTCCCCGGCGCTAGCCGACCGCGGGGACGGGCGCGCCAGGCCCCGCCGCACCAACCGGTGGCCTCGCCCTAGTCTGGGGTGGACGGAGCCGGTCGGCCCCTTGGCCGTTTCCCTCTGCCTCGGCCCCTCCTCTGTCTCTCGTCCGGGAGACAGGAGGAGGAAGATGACACTTCGATCGGCCCCTCCCCCTGCCACATGGGCCCCAGCTGTAAGCCTCTCACCCCTGGGCCCACTTGTTCTAAGTGGAGACATACTTGGGCACAAATATGTCTTCATTACTAGAAAGCGCATTATGTGTTTGCTACTGCTTAAAATACATTTTCTCTTTATAGAAACGTATTCTTCCAAAAGGTGCCTTCAGTTTCAGCCTCCAGGGACTTGTTTGTGAGGAAATATTAGACACATTAGTCCCTGAGCTTCCACCCCTCGTATCTATTCAACCATAGCTCCGAATCAGGTAATTCCAAAGCCCATTTCTTCATCTCATAAAACCTGTCATGTTCGTACCATTTTCGTAAGGTGTTAACATTGTGCAAATGACCATTATGCCCTTTCCCCTATTCTAGCCCTTTCCAGGAGTGAACTGTCCGGCGTTTCGTTCCGTGACTTCACCGCACTTCTTCCAGGAGTATTCTTCATTCCCAGGCAAGCCGCAACAACCACTTGTATGATAGCCGTCCAATAGCCATGGTTTCTACTTGAATATTTAATAAAAGTTTTCCCGTTATCAGTTTGCTTGTTTGGTGCTACTATCATTGTTCCGGTTGTGCTCGTGGATTCATGTTCACCTTCATGCCATGTTTCGATGCCTCTTGTTATCATGTACTATTTGCTAGTATCTTGTTCACATGTTATGCTTGGATGTAGAAGTACATGCTGGTAGTAGTGATGTTCTTCCGGATGCATGCTTGTCGTCTGTCAAGTATCGTTGCTATGCATCTTCCGTTGCGACTAGTTGGTTATATGCTTACTTGGTAGTGTTCTTGCTATGTTCTTGCATGGTATTTGTTTATGATGCTAGTGGTCATGCCATGCTCATGTGTAGTGTTATGATGATGCTCGTTAGTATGCCATGCTCAGTTGGATATATACTTCATTATTGTTATGCAAGATGATTCACATCAATGCTCATGTTGATATCATGCTCATGCATTGTAGATGCATCATGTTATTTTGTTGTGACTCGACTTATTACATTCAATTTTTACCGGATAATAATAAACTTGAACAACTGTTGGCTGAGTCATTGTGCCACCAAATCGAGCTGACCAGTGCAACCACATTTACCTTTATGGGAAGGTCCTAACTTGGTCTATTGTAATTGCCTCTCACCTGTGCCTCCAACGAAGGAAGTTTATGGTCGCACGCTACCCTGATCAGGTAGGCGGACATAAGCCTTGTGTGCCTGTTGTTGTTTTTGTAAGGATCATTGTCCCCGTTTGGGACTATTTATAGTTTTGCCACGACTGTGGCCGTGGATGTCACGGGTTAACATCGGGGCCACCCTTGACTTAGCCCAAAGGGAAGTTTGTCGGAGTGGCTAGGAGAGTGTGTTGACAATAGATTGGTTTTGTCGGAATGCCGTTGGTCCACACGAATGGGACTGCGAGGCCATGGATTCTGTAGTGTGGGTATAGTGTACTAACCTGTGTAGAGTGTGTGTTAAATCAATCGATAGCCACGCCCACGGATATGAGCTCCGTTCGTAGTCGGTCACACCGTGAGCCAATAATAATAATAATGTGCTTAATAATAACCCATGTGCGATGTTGAGATTGTGGATGAAACCAAGAGTTGGTTTCCGGTGTGATCCGTGAATGATCACCATATTGATATTGTTGATGAAACCCGAGAATGGTTTCCGTTGTGATCCGTGAATGATCATTGTGCTGATGGGATTGGTTACGAGGTAACCCGAGCAGAGTAAGTTGGTGCATGAAAATGTTAACGTGTTGCATGTAGTATCACCATATTCATATCCTCATGCCATGCTAAAGTTGTCCTGGTTGTATTATGTTCAGTTGGTGCATGCCATGTCGTTCTGTTAGTATCATACTAATGATTGCTTTAACCTGCTAATGTCATGATGTTGTTTGTCTTGACTGCTTTTGGTTTACTGTGAGCTTGCAAGTACATTCAATGTACTGACCTGGCGTGTCATGCTAGTTTGTAGGTCGTGCCTGGATTGCTTGCTTGTTTTGTGTGGTTCCGTGTTCGCGATCTAGGATAAATGTTCCAGCGAGAGTCCATGCGGATTGGAGTCCATCATCGTCATTCATTGTTTCGCTGCCTCATCGTCGTTTGCCTAAAATGCACCGCTAGAGCCATACCCGTGCTATGTCCAACCTCTGCCTGCCATTAAAGCTTCCTCTGGAGCTCGTCCGTGAGCTCCAGAGCTTTCCTCCGCGCCTATATAAGGACCCTCGACCCCTCCCGCAGCTCCCAAGCCTCGCCTCGTACCACCTCGACCACCGGAGGCCTTGGCTCCCTCCTCTTTTCACGGGAGTTCTCCTTGTTTCTGGCCAAACCGAGCATCCTCTCCTCCGCTAGCCTACTCCACCGCACTCCCCACACCCCGACGAGTCGCCCCAACCCCATGCCCCTCGCTGATGACGGCTGCATCGCCGAGTACCACCATCGCCCGACCGCCTCTGTCGTCCGGTCGCCTCTCCGTCTCGCTCACCCCGAGCTCCTCTCCCCTCCATTCCTCCACTAGGAGCCTCACCGGAGTCCAGCGAACCCTCCCCCCACCCTCCATTCATCGCCAGAGTAAGCATATCCCCAAGAAGCTCCACCACCACCGCCTCTCTGCCTCTTCCAGGCGTCGCGCCTCGCCGCCATTCCAGGCCTCCCCGGGGTTGGCCGCCCGCGAGAACGGGCGCGCCAGGCCCCGCCGCACCCTCTAGTGGCCTCGCCCAGTCCTGGGGTTGACAGAGCCAGTCGGCCCCTTGGCCATTTCCCTCTGCCTCGGCCCCTCCTATGTCTCTCGTCGGGGAGATAGGAGGAGGAAGGCGATGCTCCAATCGACCCCTCCCCCTGCCGCGTGGGCCCCTGCTGTAAGCCTCTCACCCCCGGGCCTGCTCGTTATAACTGGAGACGTACTTGGGCACAAATACGTCTTCATTACTAGAAAGGGTATTTTGTTTGTTCTTCTGCTCAAAATACGCTTTCTCTTTACAGAAACGTATTGTCCCAAAAGGCACCTTCTGTTTCAGCTTGCAGGGACTTGTTTGTGAGGAAATCTTTTATAGACTATTCCCTCAGCTTCTAGCCCTCGTATCTTTTCAACCCTAGCTCCGAATCAGGTAATTCCAAAGCCCATTTCTTCGTCTCGTCGAGCCCGTCATGGTGGTACCATTTTAATAAGGTGTTCAGATTGTGCAAATGACCATTATGATCTTTCCCCTATTCTAGCCCCCTCTAGGAGTGAACCGTCTGGCGTTTCGTTCCGTGACTTCACCGCACTTCTTCAAGGAGTATTCTTCATTCTCAGGAAAGCCTCAACAGCCACTTGCATGATAGCCGTCCAGTACCCATGGTTCTACTTGAATATTTAATAAAAGTTTGCCCGTTATCAGTTTGCTTGTTTGCTGCTACTATTGTTGTTCCGGTTTTGCTCGTGGGTTCATGTTCACCTTCATGCTATGTTTCGATGCCTCTTGTTATCATGTACTACTTGCTAGTATCTTGTTCACATGTTATGCTTGGTAGTAGAAGTACATGCTGGTAGTATTGATGTTCATACGGATGCATGCTTGTCCGCTGTCAAGTACTGTTGCTATGCATGTTCCGTTGCGACTAGTTGGTTACATGCTTATTTGGTAGTGTTCTTGCTATGTTCTTGCATGATGTTTATTTATGATGCTAGTGGTCATGCTATGCTCATATGTAGTGTTATGATCATGCTCGTCAGTATGCCATGCTTAGTTGGATATATGCTTCATTTTTGTTATGCAAGATGATTTATTATGGTTGCACATCCATTCTCATGTTGGTATCATGCTCATGCATTGTAGATGCATCATGTTATTTTGTTATGACTCAGCTTATTGCATTCAAGTTTTACTGGATAAAAATGAACTTGAACAACTGTTGGCTAAGTCATTATGCCACCAAATCGAGCTGACCAGTGAAACCACATATACCTATATGGGAAGGTCCTAACTTGGTCTATTGTAATTGCCTCTCGCCGGTGCCTCCAACAAGGGAAGGTTATGGTCGCGCGCTACCCAGATCAGATAGGCTGACATAAGCCTTGTGTGCCCGTTGTTGTTTGTTGTCAGGATCCTTGTCCCTGTTTGGTACTGTTTATAGTTTTGCCACGACGGTGGCCGTGGATATCACGGGTTAACATTGGGGCCACCCATGACTTAGCCCAAAGGAGAGTTTGTTAGAGAGGCTGGGAGAGTGTGATGACAATAGATTGGTTTTTTCGGAAGGCCGTTGGTCCACCCGAATGGGAGTGCGAGGCCATGGATTCTATTGGTGTACAAAAGTAGGGGCACTCTTTTTTACCCCTTACTTGTGCACGGGCAGTCAAAGCAACGCCTGTGGCCGAACATAACAGGGTAGAAGGAGGAAGCCAGGAACGCAGAGTTACCAGAACAATGCCAAGACAGGCAGCATGAGAAGACCAAACAAGGAGACAGCCCCGCCGGCAAGGAATCTTGCCGGGGCGGCCTGCGCACCCCCCATCAAGGGCTCTTGTCCGGGTGATCCGCTCAGACGCCTCCATCACAACCACCCTTGAAGCCTATGGGCTCCAACGGTACTGACGACAATGGAGCCAAGGCTCGGGAAGCGCCCGCGTGATGGCATGTAGATCTTTGTGAAGACAAAGATCCACGACACCCAAGATAAGAACCAGAAGACATGGCGATCACAGGGCTCTGTCGGCGTCATGGGAACCAAGGTACCCAGACATGCCTGTCTGTGGGCCTCGACGCGCTCCTACTACCGCCTGGTACGGCCCAGCTAATCGGCCAGCTGCTCAAGACCCTCGCTAGGGGGCCAAGCCTCTCGAGGAGAACGACGTCAAGACCTCCTCGGGAGCGGCCTCAGCAAGGCGTACCGGAGGGTCGGAGAATCCAAGGCCGAGCCTGGCTCAGGAGGAGGCAGGGATGTCAGCAATGATGCACCGCGTGAGCGGGTGCCAGCGTCCGCCAGCGGCGCAGTTGCCATTTCGGTGCAAAGGGGAAAGCGCAGCCGTTGGTTCCCAAGGAGCGGGGCAAAGGTTTCCTCTTTGGTGCAACAAGACCGAAGACCGCAAGGACGACAAGGGGGTGTCACCGTCGTGCCCACCACCGTGTCACCGCCTGATCCTTTTGCAGGCGAAGACCGCTTTTGTCAGGATAAGAACGTCCTTGTGTTCCCGCTCAAAAATGGCTATTGTGGGATCCCTTACCGCCTAAACATTTCGGGGAAAGACGACCGTGGCTGCCTATATAAGTAGCTAGGACTCCAACTTCAATGTGACGGACGGATGCACTCGGCCACCACATAAGGAGCAAGAACACTAGCCTCCTGACCCTCCCGAGCTCGCCTCCTGAGCCCAGGAACCGTTGTACTAGCTCATATTCTAGCTCGCCCGGAGCCAATCCACCAAAGCAGGAAGTAGGGTGTTACACCACACGGTGGCCCAAACCTGTATAAACTCTTGTGTGTTTTGTTCGTTGCTTGCTTGAATCCTTCCACCACGATGAGAGCGAGGCGCTAGGTAGACGAGAGTGGGAGAGATCTTCGTTCACGCCCTTGTGTTCGAACTTAACGGGTTTTGCGGTGCCCTGAATCTGACATTTGGCGCGCCAGGTAGGGGGCGTGTCGAAATCTCGCCTGTCCGGCGACCTCGTCGCATCTCGTCGTCGATCCTGTCCACAGCCATGGTGGACACACACCGAGCTCGCGCCGCCCGCCGCGCTGCAAACGTCGCTCACACGGCGCCCGCGGGCAACGGCGCCGCTCCGCCCCAACTCGCCGGTAGACAACACCGCCACCGACCCGGCTGTCCACGAGCAGTAGGACTCCTCGCTGCCGCTGTCCGTGCGGCGGGATGGCCGCACGTCAACACCTTCACCCTCGCCGGCCGCAGCGTCGTCCTCGTTGGTCCGCCGTGGGCCGGTCTAGCAGCAGCTTGCACTGCTGATGGCGCGGGAGCTTTTGCGCTACCTCCCAGCAGATGACCTCTACGACGAGTGGCTCCACCGCATCACCGAGCTCGTCAACGCCGCTGGAGAAGCGCCTGCACCAACGCACTCCTCACGTCCTCCATCGCCCCCGGCGGGGAACGAGGACCATGGGGTCCCGGCTCCGCCTCCACTCGAACACGTTGGCCAGGAGGGCCGGCGCAAGGCCCCTCGATGTGAGCAACCTCGCAGGACCACACCCGCGACGAGGAGAGCTGCTAGGTGATTCCGCACCCTCATGCAGGGGCTCGTGGGCCCCCTGGCCCACAGCGCCCGGACCGCGCGCCCCAGGAGGTGGCGGCACCAGCACCTCAAGAACCAGCACCACAAGCGTAGGGGGCACCTGCTATGATGAGCGTGGCTGGATGTCGCGCCCTGGCCCCTGAGCTACGGCGCCTTGTCTAGCCCGGCAAGTTCAAGGCGGGCCTGCATCCATGCTACGACAGCACCACCGACCCCACAGAGTTCCTCCAACTCTATGATCTGAGCATCGAGGTGTCCAACGGCACCGAGCAGGTCATGGCGAACTGGTTCCCCATGGCTCTGAAGGAAGGCGCGCGCTCCTGGCTCCTGAACCTCCCCGTGGGATCCATCTCCTCCTGGGAAGAGCTTCGCGAGCGTTTCTTTGCCAACTTTCAAGGCACCCGTGACTGAGCCGCGGCAGCTACTGATCTGCGCCGCGTGAGGCAGCAGCCGGGAGAAACCCTGCAAGAGTATATCCAACGCTTCAACACCATGCGCCTCCGTATCCCTAGGGTCTCGGACGAGGCCATCATCTCCGCGTTCTCCTATGGCGTCCGCGACGTCAGGACGAGGGAAGAGCTCGCCATTCACGAAGACCTATGTACAGCCCTCGAGATGTTCAAGCTTGCGGTAAAGTGCGCCAGGGCGGAGGAAGGCCGCCTCTCCCTGTAGGAGCTGCCTAAGGAGGAGGCGGACGACAAGAAGACCAAAGCCAAAGAATCGAAGCGCAAGGGACCCGCTGAGCTAGCTGCGGAGCCAGAAGTGAAGCGTGGCTACGGCTATGATGACCTCCCAAGAGACAACCGACCATACTACGTCTTCCACGACGTCCACAGCCACAACACCAACGACTGTCAGGAGCTCAGGGCGATGCACGGCCGGCGCGTCGGGCAGTGCCCTGAGCGCGACAACCGCGGCTACGGCCATGGAGGAGGCCGAGGAGGAGGACGTTGGGACGGCAGGAACTCGCGCCAAGGGTGGCGTAAGCAGCCTCGTGAAGACCACTGGTAGGAGCAGCCTCGTGACGCCCCTGGCGCGACCAGCCTCGTGAGGGTCGCCCTCAGGGCAACGGAGGCCTGCCTCCGCTGCCACCACCACCAAGGAGGAACGACGATGACCTCCAGGGAGACGGGGCAGGGGGCTTCCAGGAGCCGCGTGCAGTTGCATGCATTCTGGGAGGAGCCCATGCCCCAGCTTCTCACCGCATCTTCAAGCAGTTCGTCCGTGAGGTGAACGCGGCGCTTCCCAGGCCTGACGCCGTGCGCAACCTCAGGTGGACCAAGCAAGTCATCGCCTTCGACCCCAAGGACCAGCTCAAGTGCACTGCGGCCCCAGGCACCCTCCCGATGCTCTACACCCCAACCATCAGTAACGTCCTCGTGACCAAGACCCTTATCGACGGAGGAGCAGGGCTCAACGTCCTCTCCGTCCAGACCTGCGAGACGCTCCACACTACTAGGAAAAGGGCTATAGATGATATGGCCACTAATGGCGCACCAGACATGTGGTGCGCCATTAGTATATTCTAATGGCGCACCACACTGAGTTGGAGGTGCGCCATTAGTGTCCAAATACTAATGGCGCACAGGACATTCGGTACGCCATTAGTAACAACTTCTTTTTTTATTTTTACAGACATACTAATGGCGCACGGTGGCACAGTGCGCCGTTACTAGTTTAACTAGTAATGGCGCACCTCCAACTCAGTGCGCCAGTACTTTTTTTTGCAAAACTACTAATGGCGCACCTCTCACTAATGCGCCATTAGTAACACTGGTTACTAATGGCGCATTGATGAGTGGTGCGCCATTAGTGAAGTGGGACAGCTAGATATTTTGGACAGCCACACCTACACACTAACTTTCCCCACTTCATTCTCCCCACCTTCTCCTCCAAGCTTGTGTCGGCTGCCTCCTCCTCCTCACCTCATTTGCACCATAGATTCATCAAAATTAAGTGGTTAAATTATCTTTTTTGACAGGTAAGTAAGGGAGGAAAGCTATCTTTATGTTGTAGATCATTTTTTTTCCATTGAGCTCCAATAACCGTGCACATGCACTTTTTATGACCTAGCTAAATCTATGTATGTTTGTGGTGTTGCATATGTTTGTGGTGTTGCATATATGTTTGTGTTTGCAGGTACCGATATTTGTAATGCGATAGTTGCCAATATTTTGCCGAAATGTTGATTCATTTCCGTTTCGGCGAGAATTTTAGCACTATGCATTCTTTTTGGTCCTATTTTTAGGGAAAGTCATGCCAATTTTGTTTCTTGGTTGTAAAATATCATTTTGCTCTACCCCGCAGGCGACCATGGTCCGCACGATGACCGAAGCCATCGTGAATAGGTTTTTGAGCTCCGCGAAGGCCGAGATGCTTCAAAAGAACGAGACGGAGATAAGATGTCTGTGTCGAAGATGCAAGTTGAAGAGCCTTATTGCCGATCCGGATTCCGGGCAGGTGCGGGACCACCTGCTCTTGCGTGGTTTCATGGATGGCTATCGGTGGCAAGGTGATGAAGATGACTATGAAGTTGTCCATGGCCGGGCAAGAAATGAGGAAGGGCAGCAAGACAACCACCGCGGCGAGGGCGGGCGAGAAGACGAAGAATCTCCAGGACATGATCACTACGGTGATGCTGTACACAGTAATCATGTAGAAGATGCCGGACATGATGATGAGGAAGATCAAGACGAAGGGCATGGTCATGATCTAGATGAAGATGCCGGAGCAGACTACGATGGAGGCTGGGTGCAGGGCCCTCATATTCAAGAGCTGCTTCTCAAGCAGACGGATAACGCAAGAGCTTCCGCCCGAGAGAAAGCCAAGCTGTATCAACTGGAGATAGACGCGGTTACTCCATTGTATGAAGGATACAGGCCCGAGGATACCCGCCTGAAAGTAACGCTCATGGCTCTGGTGATGAAGGTAAAACACAAAATGACTGACGCATGCTTCGACAAAAACATGTCATTCTGGCACGAACGTCTTCCCAAGGGGAATAAGTGCCCGACCAGTTTCAAGGAGGCGAAGAAAATCGTGTGTCCTATGGATTTACCGCATGTGAAATACCATGTGTGCATGAACAATTGCATCATTTATCGGGAAGAGCACGCGGAGTCTACCATATGTCCGGTGTGCGGCGTCACTTGATACAAGAAGCGGAAGAAAGCTCCTCGAAAAGTGGTGTGGTACTTTCCGATCACTCCTTGTATGCAGCGGTATTTCGCGGACCCTAAGGTAGCAAAGCTCCTGCGTTGGCACACTGATACGGAGGAGAAGAAGCAAGAAGATGACGGAAATGATCCGGAGATAAATAAAAAAGACAAGATGCAGAGTCACCCTACGGATGCGAGCCAGTGGCAAGCATTGAACTTCGAAGACTTGGAATTTGGGAACGATCCAAGGAACATCGTGCTGGGCGCGAGCACCAATGGAGTCAATCCGTTTGGCAGCCAGAGAAGCACACATAGCACCTGGCCTGTGTTTGTGTGGATGTACAACCTTCCCCCTGGTTGTGCATGAATTGGAAGTACATTCACATGAGTATGCTAATTGAAGGGCCAAAACAACCAGGGAACGACATCAATCTGTATCTGGGGCTGCTGAAAGAGGAGCTAGACACGCTGTGGAAAACGTCAGCCAATACGTGGGACGCCGCAAAGAAAGAATATTTCCCTATGAGAGCCGCACTGCTCACGACGGTGCACGACTATCTCGGTTACGGATATGTCGCGTGGCAGGTGGTCCATGGATTTTCTAGATGCGTCAGGTGCATGGATGACACAATGTATCGCCAGCTAGATAGAGATCTCGGGTCTTCGAAAACCGTGTTCATGGGACATCGAAGGTGGCTTCGCGAAGATGACCCGTGGAGGAAACGCAAGGATCTGTTTGATGGTGAAACCGAACCCCGAAGACGCCCGCGTACGAGGAGCGGCGCGGAAATAGACGAGCTATTAAAAAATTGGAAAGATTGCCCACTGCCGGGAACGAAGCAACAGGCGCCAGAGCCGGGAAAGAAGCGAAAGGCGCCAGAGCCGCTACTGAAGGTATGGAAAACGAGGTCTGTTTTCCGGGACTTGCCGTACTAGAAGATCCACCGTGTGCCTCACAGCCTTGATGTCATGCATATCACGAAGAACATGTGCGAGAGTCTGCTTGGTACCCTGCTCAACATGCCAGAGAGGACCAAAGATTGGCCGAAAGCAAGGGCAAACTTGAAATCAATGGGCATCAGACATGAGCTTCACGCTAATGATGATGATGATGATGAGGCGAAGCAGGACAAGGAAAGTCGTCGCAAAGGCAAAAAGGCCAAGAAGACCGGAAATGACTACCCTCCCGCGTGCTTCACTCTAAGTCAGGAGGAGATCGAGCAGTTTTTCACCTGCCTCGTAGGAGTAAAACTTCCTTACGGTTACGCGGGGAAGATAAGCAGATACCTAGACCCAGCGAAGCAGAAGTTCAGCGGGATGAAGTCTCATGACTGTCACATGCTGATCACACAGGTACTTCCAGTTGCAATCCGTGGGATCATGGACGCGCACGTCCTAGAAACGCTATTTGGCCTATGCAACTTTTTCGACATCATCTCTCGGAAGTCGGTTGGCGTGAGGCAACTCAGAAGGCTACAGGAAGAGATCGTGGTGATACTATGCGAGCTTGAGATGTACTTACCGCCCGCATTCTTCGATGTTATGATGCATCTGCTGGTCCATATCGTGGAGGATATCATCCAACTCGGGCCGATGTTCCTGCACAGCATGATGTCGTTCGAAAGGATGAATGGTGTCATCAAAGGATATGTTCGCAACATGTCACGTCCAGAGGGAAGCATAGCCAGGGGCTTTCTGACGGAAGAGTGCATCTCCTACTGCACGAATTATCTAGGCATCGAGAACCCCGTTGGTCTGCCCGTCAACAGGCACCACGGCAGGCTCGCCGGATGGGGTCACCGCAAGGGTCGCCGAGAAATGCTTGTCGACTTCGAGGGTCCGACTTTGAAAGAGCAAACCTAGTCGCGCTACAACACATAGACGTGGTCGATCCTTGGGTGGTAGAGCACAAAACCTTTATTGACAAGACATACAATGACCGAGGCCAACAGAGGACGGACGGAGATATAATCAAAGAGCACAACTCATATTTCACGCGTTGGTTCAAGGAGAAGCTTTTGTCGTACCCGTTACATGAGGATTCTTCCGCAGAAGAAAATCGCATATTTGCCTTGTCATAGGGCGCCGAGCACAACCTCATGACCTATGAGGCGTACGATATCAATAGGTACACGTTCTACACCGAGGACAAGGACATGAAGAGCGATGGTTATCAGAACTCCGGGGTAATGATGGAATCATACACCGGTAACGACAAGGACAGATACTACGGAAGGATCGAAGAGATCTGGGAGCTGAGCTATGCTGAAGAGAAGGTCCCGATGTTCCATGTCAGTTGGGCCAAGAGCGTCCTAAAAGAAGACCGGTATTTCACCACCATGGTTATACCCGAAGCCAAATCCAGGACCGCGGGCGCAAACGTCACCGCGAAAAATGAGCCATGGGTACTGGCTTCCCAAGTGGACCAATGCTTCTTCATTACCGACCCGTCAAAGCCCAGTCGTGTTGTCGTGAGGAGAGGCAAAAGGAAGATCATCGGAATGGATGGAGTCGCCAATGAGCAAGACTTCGACAAGTACGGTGACGCGAAGATGGAACATGACGACGACGATGAAGTGCCATACACCACAAGAAGAAGCAGGACCACCCTCCCTAAAGGACGTCCGTTCAAGAGAAGAACTCCATTTGCGAAAAAGAAGGGCAAGAAGATTGTGAACAGATAGCTAGCTAAGATTGATTATATTTAAATTGTAGCCTTCATTTCTCGATTGTATTTCGACATATTCATAAATGTTTTCTCATGGGCACTTTTTGAATTCATGAATATTTTTTATAATTTGATGATATTTTTTCATATTCATAAATGTTTTACCAATTCACAAGTGAATGCAACTAAAAATCCAAAAAAAATACTAGTTGTGCTTGGTTATATGTTACTCCCAAAAGCATATAAAGTTTGTCAAATTTGGAGCTATGGATATTTAGTTATGATTGAAACAAGTTTGAACATATTTAAACACAGATAAATATCAAAAAGCATTTTAAATGTTGTTAACATGGCAACAAACTGCATATTATTTTTCTACAATTCTCAGCATCTAGCATATGTGACATGTTATATTTGGATGCATGGATAAAAAGATATGTGCAAAGAAAAAAATGCATAAAAACAAAAATTGGGGAGCCTGGGAATCAAACCCAGGACCTCCTGGTGTGTGCGCGGCGTGCTGACCAGTCAGTCTAGTAGATGGGGTTTGATGTAGATGGAGCTTGGTGGAAGATAACATGTGGGCTCGAACGGAAGTAAAAAAAATACAAATGGCGCACCACGGGGGAGGTGCGCCATTGGAATAGATGTACTTATGGCGCACCAGGGGGAGGTGCGCCATTAGTATTCTGCTCCCATCCATACACTTCTCTCCTCTGGCCTCTCTCCCTCGCCCTCGCTCGCCAGATCCCCTTCGTCCCTCTCCCTCTCGCTGCCCCAACGCCGCCGCCCCGACCCCCGCGCGCTGCCCTGACTCCGCCGCC